>JAMJFZ010001038.1:11772500-12240000 GCA_026225945.1 Cricetomys ansorgei
GCAGGCAGATTGCTGTGAGTTCAAGGCCAGCCTGGTCTACAGAGTGAGTTCCAGGACAGTCACAGCTACAACAGAGAAACCCTGTCTCAAAAAACTAACAAACAAAAAACCCAAATCTATGACCTTGGCTGAAAAGTTTAAGACCTTGCTGAGAGAAATGAAGGAACCTGTGCTCATGGCTAAATCCACCCTGTTCACGCATTAACTCCGTATTGGTAGAGGGAGTGTCTCTTCACTTTGTTTTATATGTTCCGCACACCCACGTATGAGTTTTACAAAAATTGGTATTTATTCTAAAAACACAGAAAAGATAAAGATGTAGGTGTTATAGTTTATGCAATCATATTGCCACATGTCTTCTGTGGGTCATGTATTATGCACTCTGCCCCAGGTGGCCAGGGCTTTTTTGGGAAGCTATGAAACGTTCAGGAGGCAGGACCTAGCTGGAGGAAATGGGTTTCTAGAAGTTTCTTGCTGGGTCTCTTGTCCCTGGCCCCTTCCTTTCTCCTGCTCTCTGCTTCCTTTCTCCTTCTTGCTGCTTCCTTCCACTGCAAGGTGAAGAATCTCCTCCACCAAAAACAATATGATATTCTCAGGTATATGGGGCTGAGCAAACGGGGACTGAGCCCCCTGAGATCGTGAGTCAAAATAAATTCTTCTTCCCTTATGTTGTTTATATCTGTTCAATCTATTGCACCAGTGCAGAAGCAGCCATAGAAAAGACATGCACAGACTGGGGAGATGACTCAGTGGATAAAGTGCCTGCTGAATGAATGCAATGAGTTTGAATCTTGAGAATCCATGTAAAGCTGGATGCAGTAGAGCATTTGTCTGTGATCCCAATGCTTCTGTAGGGAGATGGGAGGCAGAGGCAGGAGAATTCCCAGAAGCTGTGCCCAGCTATCTTTCTGAATACAACAGAAAACAACCAAGAGACTGTTTCTCAAACAGGGGAAGGCAAGGATCAAAACCTGAGGTTGTCCCCTAACCGCTACACACACACAGACACACACACACATACATACACACACACATACACACACACACAGACACACAACACACACATACAACACACACAACACACACACATACACACAACACACACACAACACACACACATATACACACAACACACACACACACACATACACACACAACACACACACATACACACAACACACACACAACACACACACATACACACAACACACACACATACACACACAACACACACACATACACACAACACACACACATACACACACAACACACACACATACACACACAACACACACACATATACACACAACACACACACATATACACACAACATACACACACAACACACACACACATATACACACACACAACACACACACACTAAATTCTTTTAAGAATAAAAAATATTTTTCAGAGCTGGAGAGATGGCTCAGAGGTTAAGAGCACTTGACTGCTCTTACAGAGGTCCTGAGTTCAACTCCCAGCAACCACACAGTGGCTCACAACCATCTGTAATGGAATCCGATGCCCTTTTCTATACATAAAATAAACAAAAAATTTAAAACATATATATATATATAATATTAAATGCATGAACAAATGGACTGAGGTGTGTTTCAGTAAAGTTTTAGGTATTAAAAAAAAAAAAAAGACAGCAAGATACATTGGGCTGGTATCTACTTTCAAGTAGGAACAAAAGGACAAACAGCTCAATAGAACCAGGCAGATGTGAGCAGACATGAACCGTGGTGGGACAGCATGCTTACTAGAGGGTTAATTATTTAGAAAACCAAGTTCAGAACTGGAGAGAACGTGGAATCAGAATGCCAGTATGTATGTGTCCAGAAAGAGCGTGAATGACGAGATCAGGGGTGCGGGGCAGGGGGAGATACTTCTTACACACTTAAGCACATATGTACCACACAACCCAGTCACTCCACTTTTAGGCTTTTACCCAAGAAAATGAAAATTATACATCCAGAAATTATAAGACACACATGTGAATGTTTATAACATCTTTATGTTTGACATTTGGAAACAGCTCAAATGACAATCAGCAGGAAGACAGAAGATCGAATCATAGGTTCATTGAGGGTATACTGCTCAGGCATTAAAGGGGATAATATGCTGACCCATGTGACCTAGGTGGAAGGAGCTCGTGGGATGCAGAGGCAGGTGACCCGAGATACCAGATGGTTCCAGGATCAAATCCAAGTTGTACTAGTAAGAATCAGATCTGTTGAGCTGCAAGTCCAACTCAGTTCGTAGAGTACTTGCATAGCTTGCATGAAACTCTGGGTTCAAATCCCCAGCACGAATAAACCAGGTACCATGGTGAGTGTCTAATCCCAGTAGGAGAATCAGGAGTTCAAGATTATCCTCAACCACGAGAGGAGCTTGACAAAACCTCTCTCCCAAAACAAACAAACAAATGAGCAATCAGATCTGTAGGAGAATGAGGGGATTTACTGAAGCAATAAAATGTTTCATGTCCTGATCAGTCCCTGATGGTGAATGCCTGTAATCCCAGCACCTGGAAAGTACAGGCAGGAAAATTCCAAATTTAAGGCCAGCATTGGCTACATAATGAGATAACAAGATTGGGTAGCAAGTTGTGTGTGTGTGTTGGGGGGTAGAGGGGAGTCCTATCGTGACTTGAAAGCGGTCGTAGTTATGTGAATGTATGTTTTTGCCAAAAGATTGGTTGTATGTTTAAGATCTAAGTGCTACACTGTTGCATGCAAATCTTACAACAGAAAATCCCAGGGAATTGAGAGATGGCTCAAAAGTTAAAAGTGCATATCGCTCTTACAGAGGACCTGATTTCAGTTCCCAGCACCTACACTGAGTGGCTCATACCCAGCTATAACTCCAGTTCCAGGGAACCCAATCTCTGCCCTCCGCAGGCATCTGTACTCACCTGCACACACGTATACATAATTAAAAATAAAATAATTCTAAAAAAATAGGAAATCCCTCCTATTCTGATATATACAGAGCCGTGAGGTGCATCATTAAAAGCGAACGATGGATCAGTGTGTAGTGCACCTCCTTTTGATTTAAAGGGGGAACTGTGGTGTGATTTATGTGTTTACGGATAGGCAACACACAAATCTATACCCGTGTATGTGTCATTCCAAACAGAACATAAGACACAACCAGAAAGAACTTGCATTGTTTCGTTTTGTTTTGTTTTTCCCTCTTTGTCTTTACATTTCTTCAGTGAAGTTAGTCTGCCTCCCACCCCCACATCACCCTTTGCTCTTGAATGAAAACACCGGCAGCTCCTGAAGCTTCATTGGAGACTTTTAGGTACAAAGTGTTCAGTATTCTCCACACTGGTGGGAGGCCCTGTTAGTGTTCAGTGGGGCAGGAAACAGCCTCGTTCTGCTGAGGTTCCCACTGCCTTCCACGTCACTGCTTTAGACAGGGTCAATAGAACCCAACGATGTGGTCCCAGCACGTGTAGTACATCTGGATCAGAAAGCCCTCATGCATCCCTGGTCCCTGACAAGTGCCATAAGCATCTACTTCCTACTCAAAGCCACTCCTCCTCCAGATGTTACAGGGTGGTTCACACCTTAGTCCATTGGGGTTCTGTTTTTCATGAAATCCTCTTTATCTGACTTAGGAGAATTAGGGAAAGGTGCTGGGTCCTGGCTGGACTAGCAATTCTAAAGCTTTGCACCAGTGCTGATGATGAGAGGGTCTAAATCAGTGACACTCCAACAGCAGGGAGCAAATCCAACAAATGGCTTCCGGTTTCTACTTGCCGTTTTCCAAAGGATTCTTGGCCAAATAGCTGATTGGATGAGGTCTTGGGTGAGGAAAATACCAGAAAATTCTGATATTATCTTGTAGAGCCAGAATATAAAGAAATGGAGGAGGGAGAAGGGAGGAGGAGAAAAAGAAGGAGATAGGCCGATATAAGTGATTGACAAGTAAATAATGGCCAAAAACATAAATACTTCTCTCTGTCAGAGGTAGAGTTTGAGTTTCCTCCCCTTGATAGTGAGCGAGGCTTAGTGGCTCACTTCCAAAGACCTGAGCAGTGGGTCTCAACCTCCCTAATACTGTGACCCTTTGATAATGCACTGCCTCACGTTGTGGTATCCCCCAGCCATAAAATTATTTTCATTGCTACTTCACAACTGCAATTTTGCTACTGCTATGAATTATAATGTAAATATCTGATATGCAGATGGCCTTAGGCAACCCTTAGGAGAGAATCATTCGACCCCCAAAGGGGTCTCGACACACAGATTGAGAACTGCTAGACTAGCGGATGAAAGGAAAAACCGACAGCTTTAATAAAGTCATCAAGATCAATTCATGGTGATGTCACCTTGCCAGTCAAGGTGGGATTCTTTGAAAAGTACATGTCATCTTACTGTGCTATCTTCCCCTCCTCCCAGAACTGCAGTCTAATCCCGAGAGAATAGGAGGAAAATTCCACAAGTAGAGGGAGAGAGTTTGCAAATCACTCATCAAGAATCATCAGAGATGTCAAAGTCATGAGAAACAAGAAATTGTTGCAAACCAAAGAAGGTCATGACAACCAGATGTGACATGCTATCTGAGTTATATCCTGGAACAGAGAAAGGACATTGGTGGGATATGACAGAGTCCAAATAAAAGCTGTAGTTTCGTAATTGCGTACCTCCGAGGCTAAGGCTGAACCCTACATAAAACGTTAACATGAGGAGAGCACAGGCAATCGTACACAGGACTCTCTGTTCCATCTTTAAGGGTTTTCTGAAACTCTAACGTTATTCCGAAGTTAAACGTTTGTCTTTCAAAATGCCCTTCTCATCAACTTCCAACCCTGTTATGCCTTTGAAGTGGGCGTTGGCATGAAGAAAATGCTAACTCGTATTTTCCCCTTCCTTTGTTTTGGCAACCTTTGCATATAGTAACCTAGCCCTCCCCCCCCCCATATAAATTTTTATCTTGAGGTCAGTTGCAAACCCTCATTTGGATCTCCTATCACATCCACATAGACTTTCAAATGCCTCTAAAATGAGGTGCACGAAACTGAGACCAGTTGCCTGTGAGGGAATGTGCTCAGTGTTCAGACACAGGAAGATTTACTCATTGGACCTTCTAGAAATGATCATGTGAATGTTTCACCCCTTCAAAACTTCCACTTAAATTTAATTTCCCTGTGGTGTTGCTCTTCTATTAAATCACTACTGAGTGACCCAGGAACTCTTCGTATAATATTGTGACCACCAAGGAAGGCTCTTCCACATGTCCATGCTGGACTTCAGCAGGAGTTTTAGAAGCCATCTTCTATACATTTCCCAAAATGGCGGCTGCCTGGTTTTCAACCATTTGTTAAATAATCCAGTACTTCTTAGGCTGGAGTTTTACCCCCACTGTTTGGTGCCCACGGGGCAGTGGGAGACTCCATGAAGGTATCTGTGGTTCATGGAAATTCTTTAGAATGGATATTCCTGGGTGTGTTTACATTTTAGATGGGAACCCAGAAAGGGTGAGCTTTCGCATGGACCGAAGGTGTCAGTCCCACAAGCTTTGCTTCACTCTCTAAAAGGCATTACTGTCATTAGTGCGGCTTTTAGTTGACATAGTCCATCCTTCTACCTATTCCTTAAAGAAATGAGATTCTTGGAATGGGGAGAGGGTCCAGGGAGTAAAATACTTGCTGCTCCAGCATGAGGACCTGAGTTCAAATCCCCAGCACCCACATAAAGGCTGAGCTCAAGGATGTGTATATATGACCCTGAATTATGAGACAAAGACCCAGCACTTACTGGCCAGCCAGTCAAAACAATTGGTGAGCTCCAGGTTCAGTGAGGAGACCCTGTCTCAAAAAGGAAGTGGAGTGGGAGAGGGAGACAGCTAAGATTGACCTCTGGCCTACACGCACATGGGCACACAGAAGCACATTCAAATGTGAACATACACACAGCCATGTACATACAACAGAGAGAAAGTGTGTGAGAAAGAGAGGGAGAGATTGTATTTTTTGAAGTTAGTAATCTATGGACCAGAACATGAGAATCCAAAATATTCCCACTTTATAAAAAAAAGATGGCATACAGTTTTATCTAGATATTCTATAGGATGTCATACAGCTTTTAAAAAAACCAAAAGGAAAAACAGTTTCATCATTGTTTAGTATTTGAACTTCTATGGATTCACTTAATCAGTTTCTTATCATGAGCATCTGCTAATCACTGTAGCACAGCACGGTTGCCTCTCTTCCTAAGGTGTGCTTTGCAGCCAGGATGCTAATTTTTTTATTATTTAAAGTTTGTGTGTGTGTATGTGTATATATGTGTGCATTATATGTGTGTGTATATGTGTGTATATGTGTGTGTATGTGTGTGTATGTGTATGTATGTGTATGTGCATGCGTATATGTGTTTATGTGTGCATATGTGTGTTATGTGTATGTATGTATGTATGTGTATATGTCTATGTGCATGTGTGTATGTGTGTGTATGTGTTTATGTGTGCGTGTTTTTTGTGTATGTGTATGTGCATGTGTGTATGTATGTGTATATGTGTGTGTGTGTGTGTGTGTTCAAGCACGCATAATTGGGGCAGGGCGGTGTTATAAGGCATATGTGGAGGTCAGAGGACAGCATCCTGATTGACCTCCAGTCATCAGGCTTTAGAAGCAACCTGCTGAGCCATCTCATTGGTCATAAAGTCTTTTTTATAAATACTGAGCTTATGGTTTAGGGATGTTGGAATTTTGGATATAAACATTTTTAAAGAGAAATAATTTTAAAAAGGTTTTTTTTCTTCTTTCATACAATACATCCCAACCTCCCTCCTCCTCCTCTCTCTCTTCCTCCTCCCTCCCCTCTTCCTCTCCCTTCCCTCCTACCATCTCCCTCCATCTCTTCTCTCCCTCAGATCTACCCATCTACCCACCCTCACCCTCCCACCCACCCCACCTACCCCACTTCTCCCCAGAAAAGAGCATTCCTCCCAGGGTTACTGCTCAAACAGGGCACAAGATGGAACAGATAATTAATCATTTTACCATTGATTCCGCCTTTTATTTTCAGCAAGTCCTTTCCCTTATTTAACCGGTGCATCCCTCAGACTCCGGAGTGCTATTCCTTATTTGTATCCATCTTGATAAATGATGCTGATGCTCTCCATCGGATTCTAAGTGGAATAATGGCAGGAAGAGACACCATCCTTGGCCTGTGTGTCCTCACATTCGGTAATTCCCCGTCAATGTCATTTAGTAACTGTGTATGAAATACTGAATCTCCTAGCACTCAAGTACGTAGTGTCGTGAAAATCAGCGTCTTCTACTTAAATACAGAGCTTACTTATTTTCTTATAGATCTGTTCGAAGGTTCAGGTGTAGACAGGGAGTAGTAAGAATGGAAGACTAGTCAGCTCTCAGCCAGGAAACTGCACTGCTTAGAACTGAGTTAATATATTGGCCTGGTTTCCATCTGTTGTTAACTCTGCATAGGAGATGGGCAAATAAAACGCTGCCACTGTATGAATTGGCCATGAAAAGTACAAGCATCAGGAGCATCGATACCAGTTCTGCTGGCCAGTGCGTCTCCCACCTGCCAGTCCGTCGGATCAGAGGCCGAGGAGTAGGGAAAGGAACGTGTTTGCTGTGGGCTTACCGTGTCCACGCATCGTGCTTATTCATAATTCACTGGCACCTCAACAGAGCTTTGCTCCTCTTGCAGGAAGGGAAACTGAGACTGGGGCAATTGAAGTGTCTTGGTCAAGGCTGCACGGCTTGCAGAATTAGTGGTAGAGCTGAGACTCTAACTCAGGTCTGATTCCAACTCCTGTGTTAATACCTACTCTACTGAAACATCTGTAGGCAATCCCAGTTGTTATATTTGGGAGAATTATGTTGATGGGCACAGACATATTCAGAAAAACTATAATCCTAAAGGCCCAAGTATTAGAAAATAAAATGCAATATCTTACATATACAGTTTATTTAATAATGTATAAGTTTGATTGCGCTGGTGGTGGTGGCGCACGCCTTTAACCCCAGCACTCGAGAGGCAGATGCAGGCAGATCTCTGAGCTCAAGACTAGCCTGTTCTACAGAGAGTTCCAGGACAGCCAGGGCTACACAGAGAAACCCTGTCTTAGAAGGGAAAAAAAACTGTAAGTTTTTCATTGTCAAAATGTTCTTTCAAATTTCAAATTTCAAAAGCATCTAAGGACATTAAGAGTTAGAACTTTACATAGCCTAGCATAAAAGATAAAAGACTTAAACATGGTAAGATTTTAAATACTTAATTTGAACTTGTAAGGAAAAAAAAAACTGATTTTTTTGGATATTGTGGAATAATACATTTATTTATTTATTCATTTACTTTTCTTTAACTGTTTAAAGTTGAGATGAATGTTAGCATTTTTCAGAACCTAGCTATCACAGCTTTGTAAATGCACGTCACAGGTTTGCCTGTGTGAACACTGGCTTGCTTTTCTATTCCGTGTTTGCTAGGTTTTCCTAGATCCTTGGATATCAGTCAACATGTCAGCCCTCCGAACCACCATCACAGTTCTGTGTCCCCACCCCTCCTGCCCACCTCTCCTCCCCTTTGGGCTTCACATGCTGTGCTTCCTTCGCAGCCTTGTCCCTGGCCATGGTGTTCACCTTCCGTTTCATCTCCACGCTTCTGGTTCACATTACCATTTCACTGGTCATTTTGGGATTGCTGTGTAAGTATTTCCACTCTTTTCCAGTAAGTGGAGCGTCTTCCCATTAAGAATAGAATTTAAAGGTTGGGTTTTTGTTTGTTTTGTGTTTTAACTATCTAGAGTCTTAGAAGGGAATGCAGTCTCACCAGTCATTTTATGTATGTATGAGGAAAGCCAGGCCCGGGGAGTTGCTTCTGCCTCCCAAAGAGCGGCAAAGTTAATTCCGGATCTGCCCTTGATTCTACACTATTGTGTAGCTCCTGAGACAAGCCTGAGAGCTGAGGGACCCTGGAGCCCATCACATGAGCTGGGCATACAGCTCAGTGCCGAGCATGCGTACAGCCCTATCTATATTCAATCCCCAGCACTACAAACAACAAAACAAAAATGTATTTTACTAGTACTCACATACATTTTAAAAAAGAATTCCGGCTGGCCATGTTGGAATACACCTTTAGTCCCACCTTGAGAGGCAGAGACAAGTAGGTGGATTATCTGTTAGTTCTAGGCCAGCTTGATCTAGATAGCAAGTTCCAAGGGAGAGACCTTGATTCAAAAGAAAACAAACTAGAAAGAAAGAAAGGGAGGGAGGGAGGGAAAAAGAAAAAAGGAAGAAAGAATAAATCAATCTTTCATTCCTTTTGAAGGATTTATTCTATGCTACACTTACCCCTTGGGCCTGTGAAAACCACACTTGTCACACAAAGGCTTTAGTCACCCTGAAGAGCAAGCTGGGAAGGAGCAGAGACCAGAGGACCCTGTGTGGACCCCTCTTTTCCTTACTAGTCAATGGATCGTGAATATCCCCAGGAGTTTGGAGGAAAGGATATTTAAGAGGTTTAGATATTTAAGAGGTTGATCCCTATTTTCCAACTGGGATAGGGCATGTTAATTTTGAACGACCAGTATGGCTGTAATGTTTCAGCCCTTTGAATATTTAGTTCTGCTCTCAGCCAGCTGCATAGAGCCCTGGGGTCCTGTGTTAGTCACCTTTCCATCTCTGTGACAAAAGACTTATTTGGGCTCAGGGTTTCAGAGTCTTCAAACCATAGTCACTGGCCTCCCTTGTTTCTGAGCTGATAGTAGTAGTCTCGTGGTGGAAGCATCTGATGGCCTAAAGCTGATTACCTCTTGGCCATTCAGAGGGTCCCTATATGCCTTCCAAGAGCACGTCTCCAATAACCCACTTCCTTCAAGTGGATCCTCCTCCTCAAGTTTCTTCATACACACACAAACACCCCCAATAATGCCAACCATCTGGGGATCTAGCCTTCAACATATGAGCTTCTAGGGGGCATTTCAGTTCTAAAACCATAACAAGCTCTGTATTGGAGAATGGCTGTTGTGACTACTGAAGGCTGTATCATTTATCTCCCCATTTATGATCAGGAGGTGACAGCTGTCACCTCCCTAGAGTTACAGCAGTGATGTTTTAAGGTCATGTATTCACCTAAATGCAGATTATTTGCAGTGTCACTGTATATTCAGTGGGACTCTGATAACACAATTATCTGTGAGCAGTGTAAATGACTCCCCTTTGTGGGTAAGAAGCCAATGTCCAGCCCCACCCCCAGGAGCACCAGCAGACCTTACGTGAATGCTCTAGACTTTAGACTCTAATGCCGTTCCTCTCACCACTCTGTTTAGTGTCATTCCTTCCTGATCATGCTCAAACTCATCCTGTGGACTCTGTCCCTGTGTCTGCCAAAGGCCAGTAGCTACTCTAGGATTGACAGGTCCCTCTGAAGGCTTACCTGGTTTTGCCCACATTACCCAGAGAGAAGTGAGGGACTGCAAGCCCTCCAGGGCAGTGGTTCTCAACTTTCCTAATGCTATGGCACTTTAATACAGTTCCTCATGTTGTGATGACTCCCCCCAACCATAAAGTTGTTTTTGTTGCTACTTCATAACTGTAATTTTGCTACTGTTGTGAATTGTAATGTAAGTATCTGATATGCAGGTGGTCTTAGGTGTCCCCTGTGAAAGGATTATTCAGCCACCCCCAAAAGAGACCCTGACCCACAGGTTGAGAACTATTGTTCTGGGGGTTAGGAGTCACTGGGTCAGCCAGAAGTGACTGGACTTTGTATGGGCCTGTGTGTGTGTGTGTGTGTGTGTGTGTAGAAGGGTGGGTAATCCCAGGACAAGTGCCAATTCTGCTGTTGCTTTGTTTTCTAGTTGTCTGTGGTGTCTTATGGTGGTTGTATTATGACTACACCAACGACCTCAGCACAGAATTGGACACAGAAAGGGAGAATATGAAGTGCATGCTGGCCTTTGCCATTGTCACTACGGTCATGACGGTAAGACAAACCCTTCCAAAAGCTGGCTGAATAAGCCACCCTCCGCTCTGAATTCAAATTGTTGAATCCAGCCAAATACAATGTGGATATTCCAGAAGACTTACCACTCCAGAGGTCACAGGATGCCACCTTAGGGAAACAGTTTCAGGAGAGTGTCGAGGTCAAAGAATTTTTGGTGAATAAAGAGACAGTCAGGGGCTCGAAGTTGGGGGCAGAGGGTGACAGAGATAACCAAGAAGCTTGACAATGGAGAGAGGTTAGGAAGGCTGGATGGTGCAGGGTGAAGAAGATGGTTTTCTTAATCTTGGGGGCATAACTCGTTCTCTGCAGAGAGGGGGAACACAGTCAAGATGGCACAGCAAGTAGTTTTGAGACATACTCAGTGCCCTTTTACATCACACTCACATTCTCTTGCTTGTTTGCAGCCCATCTCTGAGTGTGTAGCATGGAAGAGGGAAAGGAGAAGATGTCTCCTTGACCTGAGCCTTATTCTCGTTTTCTCCCACTCTGGCTTCTTTAGAAAGGAGTTAAGCTTGTCTACTATTGTGACCGTAGGATCTCACACAAAGACCAGTATGTATGCAGCAGGGGCTCAGTTAGTGTTTGCGAGTGTATCTGTCCAGTAGTAACAGAAGTTCTTAGTATCTTCCAAGAGAGTTGCTCAAGGAGGTGCGGGTTAGTTAGTTAGTTCTTGGCCCCGCCCAGTTCCTCATCACTCCGCTGTGGTTTACTCGGACCCTTCTCTCACCAGGTGGTTCTGCTCGTCTTGATTTTCACGCTCAGAAAGAGAATGAAATTGACAGTTGAGCTTCTCCAAGTCACAAATAAAGCCATCAGCAGCTGTCCTTTTCTGCTATTCCAACCACTGTGGACGTTTGCCATCCTCGTTTTCTTCTGGGTCCTTTGGACGGCTGTGCTGCTGAGCCTGGGAACTGCTGGTGAGTGTCACCATTTTAGAACTATCAGCCTATCCCCGTGAGCAGCAAACTTCTAGTGCAGCCAGAGGCTTCTGGCAGCAACAGTGGCGGGGCCAGGGTCTCTGTCATGGGGGGGATCTCTTTTATATTAGCTTTGGAGAAACTGAGTTTCACAAATTAATAAATTCAGTAAAGCTTGGAAACCTAGGTAACACTATAATGTGAACCAACAAACAACAACAAAATGTCTCCAGGTCTAAATCTTTTCCAAGGCAATTTGCCAACACCTGGCAAATCAGTATATCACAGATGACTCAGAATCCCCAGGAAAGACTCTGCGAAGTGAGTTGTTTCCAGCAAGGTCAGCTTAAGTTTAAAACAAGTACACAGAGAGAAGTTCAAATTGCTTTAATTTTGAGAAGGCAACTCTGTAGTCTCCATTTTCCTGTCATATCCCAAGGCTGCTTCTCCACCGGGAGTCTTTCTCAGAAGCAGCTTCAGTGTTTTGCTATACCTACATGTGGACCTCACCTTCGGAGATTCTGATTTTATTTGATTTGGGGTAGGACAAGGGATGGATGGATGGATAGATGGATGGGTGGGTGGATGGATGGATGGATGGATGGATGGATAGATGGATGGATAGATGGATGGGTGGGTGGATGGATGGATGGATGGATGGATGGATAGATGGATGGGTGGATGGATGGATGGATGGATGGATGGATGGATGGATGGATAGATGGATGGGTGGGTGGATGGATGGATGGATGGATGGATGGATAGATGGATGGGTGGGTGGATGGATGGATGGATGGATGGATAGATGGATGGGTGGGTGGATGGATGGATGGATGGATGGATGGATAGATGGATGGGTGGGTGGATGGATGGATGGATGGATGGATAGATGGATGGGTGGATGGATGGATGGATGGATGGATAGATGGATGGGTGGGTGGATGGATGGATGGATGGATGGATGGATAGATGGATGGATGGGCTGATGGGCAGATTTGGTGTGGATATAAAAATATATTTTTATCATGCTCCCTGGTAGGGCATTCACATGCTACAACAGTGTTATTTAAAGTACTGCCTGAAACCAGACTATGTCTAGTCATATCACACTGTTGCTGCCTTCACTGAGAAAGTCCCGCTTTGAAAAGAAAATATAGGGTGCTGGAGAGATAGTACAGTCTATAAAGGGGTTGCCTAGCAACCATGAGGAGTTGCTCCCCAGAACCCAACTGGGGAAGTAGAAATAGTTGGATCTGGGGCTTGCTGGCTGGTAGATGGCCTGGCCTACTGACCAAGTTATACTAGTCCAGTTCCAAACCAATGAGAAGCACTGTCTCAATAATAAATTAGATGGTGCCTGAAGAGAAACGCCTGAGTTGTCGTCTGGCCTCTACACGTGTCTGAACACATGTGCACCTGTAAACATGTACATATACAAATACACACACACACACTCACACACAAATGTCAGCTGGAAGAATCTATGTGCTTAGTGAAGCAGCTCACCTTCATTCAGCTGAAGCCCTGCATCCTCACAGACTGGTAACAATCAGCGTGAGGACAAGCACCGGGTCGGTGGGCCACACCTCAATGAGACCATCCTGATTTGATTCTCCTCTTCGATTGGATGATGGCCCAGAAGCACACGGTGGCGAGTACAAGCATCGAGTTGCTTTATTAGACTGCTATTAGGCAGATAAGAGCAAGAGCAGATGCCGTATCAACAGCGCTGGTGTGATTCCTTAATGAGGTATCAAGTGTATCTTCTCCCTTATTTACTCCATTCAGTGAGGCAAAACGCATGCTCTCGCATACTGTCTGTAATAGACAGACTCATGTCACAGAACAACTTGAGTGTAGTAGATTCTTAAGGAACTTGGCTCCTTTCCTTCTCCTCTGGAGTTAAGTGACCCTTTAGAATTGAGATGCTCTACAGCCCTCAGAGACTCCAACTTCGGGGAATGCCAGAGGTCTCTGGAGACTTTCTGAAGACCTCCAGTGAATGTTCAGTAACCACCCAGAGAGGAACCTTGGTCAAGCAGATGGACTGTAACAGTCAGCGTGAGCTTTGTCTAGAAAGGAAAGAACACTGAAAGAGGTGAGGTAATTTCTCTTGAGCATGGATAAAGTTCACAAGATCCCAACGCCTTCTTCTACACCTCTGCTCTTTCTTACCACTTCATGGTTGAAAGACCCTCTTGGATTCCAACCACGGTGTCTCACTTCAGTCTTCAAGAAAGTGGCAGAAAGGAAGGTGAACACCCTTCCCAGGAGTCAGCAGCACTTCTACCTACCCACAGCGGCCAGATCCAAGGGACGAGGTAACACCCATCTGGTAAGGAGGCTGGGAAATGTAGTTCCCGTTTGGTCAGCCATACAACTCACAGGGTCTATTACCCAGAGGGCAGAAGTCTGTAACAATGACAAGTGAGAGCCTTCCTCTAGCTCACTGCCCAAGGCAGTCTGAGTGTTGTCAAAAGGCAGAGCAGGGGCCGTGGGGCACAAAGGGAAGACACAAAGCTTGTGCTGCAAGGCCCTGGTGCTGACTCCACGCCAGGTAAATTCCTGTGTCCTCCTCCTCCAGCACCACAATCCTCTTGCAACCTTGTCTGCTATTCTCAAGTTTTAAGCTTTAATCGAAGATCCAGCAAATAGTCAGTTGATAACGATGCAGAGGATGAGCAACGAGCGGTTCTCTGACTGCAGAATTCTCTAAAATGGTGCCTACCTCACTTCCTGAATGAAGCTCCGACCCCACTGAGTAAGTGGCAACCGGAAGTTGCCAGAATATCAGAACATACGGAAGGGGCAAAAATAGACTCAGTGCAGGTCGAGAGAATCCCAGGAGAGGGCCTGGTCTCAGGCAAAAAGGAAAAAACCCAGTTCTGACAGTCGAGGGTGACGTCATGGAGTTACAACCCCAAAGCTGTCTTGTGGTCACTCTGCTAGCTTGGCACATTCTCCTGCATGGGTCCAACTGTTAGACCTGGACGAGTCTTTCTGAGGGAAAGGGCTTCCACCATGGAAGAGCCATAGGCCCTTAGGACTCAAAAGGGACCCACCCCCACCCTGGTTCCTGGGAAAAACTGCAAAAGTCGCTTCCCTGAGCCAAATAGCAGACTAACAGGAGTCAGGATATACCTGCCAAATGGGGCTTAGATAACCTGAAAAAGGACCGCCCACTCTGAGGGCAACTGATCTGTGAAAAGAAGCAAGGCAGGAGTGGCCCCTACCTTATCTGGCCCGATGGCCTAGGGGCCATAAACCAAATGTCTTGACTTTGATGGCTAACCAGATATAGCTTAAGAATATGGACAGTTAGCCCCTTGAGCATGAGCCAATCAAAACTAAACATTTGTAGACTGCATTTCTGTTCCCCAATTAGAAACCAGGCTACCTCATCTATGTTAAAACCCCCTCTTACTGTCTATGAAAAGTCCAGCAAGCCTTTGTTCAAGATCGGCCATTCCACCTGGTGCCTGACCCCAGCATGCTGGTTTACTCTGCAGAATAAAGACTCCTTGTTTTTACATCAGACCTGGACCCCTGGTGAAACTTTGAGGGCCAAAGGGGTTCCAGAATCTTGGGCATTACACAACAGCAGAGCACTGGGCCGCCTCAGCCACCAGAGTGAAGACAGGGAGACAGGAGGTCATTTTTTCAGTTAAAGGTAGCCTGTTCTCCACAGCCACCTCCTAGGACCGTGTGTCGGAGTATGATTGTTCTCTGTAGGCGCAATAGTTCACTGAGCTCGAATTAGAGGAGCCTAAGCGAAAAGAAAAGAAACAGTGTCTAGAACTGAATGTAGGTCTCCAGGTAAGCCGATCTTGGGCTTCAGAGTAGAGCAGGTACCACAAAGAGCTACTTACTGCCTGTTCTCCCGGCTGTAGTCTAGGATCTCGGACTCCCTCAGGCAACCTGACCCTTCTTTCTACACACTCGTGGACTGCCTGAGAGCACAGAGTGCCCTTTGTTCCCCAAGGCCTCTTCATGCAGTGTCAATGCCTCGGCCCTGGACCAAGCGGGCTGGCAACCGCATCGATTTTTGACTCTAGGAAGATGCACCAGCGGTGCCTATGAGAAGTGTGAGCAGCCTCCACATCTTGGGCAAGGGCACTTGCCAGGGGACACAGGCGGGCAGTGCACAGCGCCTCTCTGTGCCGTTTTATGTCCTCTCAGGCAGTGATATGAGAGGACAGAATCTCTCTGTGACCTACAGTGAAGTTATGTATATTGTGTGTGTTTAGGGGAGGGGATGTCCTGGGCGGGTAAACATTTGTGAGTTTTCTTTGGAGGCTATGGTTGAATAAGCTAATAATTTAATATACAAAAGTACAGTGAACTTTGGTGGGTCATGTTTTCTCACGTGAGCTGTTTCTGGCTTCCTTCTTCTGTTAACTAGTTCATACGTGGTGGCTTTTGGGAATGGGGTCTTCAGAGTAGAGCATATGAACATTCCTGCAGCAGCAGCAGTTATTAGTCTACCTGGACTTGTCTGCTAACTCTAATCCAATGAAAAAGAGAGCCTGCTGCGGTGGTACACACCTACACTCCAGGACTCAGGAGGCTAAAGCAGGAGGATCAGGAATCCAGGGCCTGAGATACTAAGAGAGACCTTGCCTATAAATAAATAAATAAATAAATAAATAAATAAATAAATAAATAAAAACAAAAGGCAAAACCTGTAATTACCTTAGGGATCCAACAGGTGCTGTTGGTGAGCAGAAAGGAGCCCAGCTAATGTGGGTACCCAAGGTGGTGACTAAGGGGGTCTAGAAGCCCAGAGTAGATAACGATAGAAAGGCCCATTTGGAGAGTGGGGATACAGCCAGGTCCATACTGTGGCTGGAAGGGGCAGTCACAGCCGTGTACACAATGGGCTTAGAACAGGCATGGGACAGGACCTGGAGGCAGCAGGCTCAGACGGGGTTTCTCATCAAAGGATCTGGGATCCAGGCTGCTCCAGATTCCCTGGGGGATTAATTCTCTGTGTTTTCCTCTTGATGTTCACGCAATGGAAAAATGAGCTGAAGAAGTGCTTTGCCTTGCAAATGACGGATCATGTGCTGTTGGTGTTAGGGGTTAGCACTGATGAAGGAATATCTCACGCTAGCCTCAGAGGTGTGCATTATTTGTTTACCCTCTCTGTTCTATTTGAGAACATAGTATTATCAGAGATATAGATATTATATAGATATTATCAGAGATATAGAAGATAATTGAAGTTATTTCACTGAGCCTGCTGATGGCCTGATCTTGTCGCAGGAACAGAGTGAGAGAGAGAAGAGAGTCTGCCTTCCAGAAGTGCAGGTCATTTCATTGCTAGAGAGAAAAACTGTCTCCATGTGTCACTCTGTGCCTTGCTCCCATGTGATCCGACCTGGAATCTAGTCCTCTTCCAACCCTCACCCCAGCTCTCCACCACAAACTGCTTCAGAAACTAGGCATTCTTAAAATGTGTTTCCAGTAGTCTATTTCTTGAATGATTGTCTACAGATTTCTTAGGCGTGTATACTTTTATTTATTGTGTATTGTTCTCATATTCTTTCTGTTAGAAAATCCTATTGTTTGCCTATTGTGTGCTCAGCTCTGGAGATGTATTATGTGTACCTACTGTGTGCTTTGGGTACTTGAAATGCAGCAGTAAATAAGTCAATAGTCCTTCTTTTCAGCAAGAGAGGTAAATATGTCCAAACTATAAAAAAGATATGTTGTCTTAGTTAAGGTGTCTATTGCTGTGATAAAACACCATGACCAAAAGCAACTGAGGGGGGAAAGGGTTAATTTGGCTTATGCTGCCATGTCACAGTCATGATTGAAGGAAGTCAGGGCAGGAATTTAAACAGGGCAGGAATCTGGAGGCAGAAGCTGATGCAGAGGCCATGGAGGAGTGCAGCTTACTGGCTTGCTCTCTGAGGCTTATTCAGTTGCTTTCCTACAGCACCCAGGACCACCAGGCCAGGTGTGACACCGTCTGTGTTGGGGTGGACTCTCACAGGCCAATCAATCATCAATCAAGAAAATATACCACAGGCTTGCCCACAGGCAAATCTGGTGGGGACATTTTCTCAATTGAGGTTCCCCATTTAAGGTAAGTCTAGCCTGTGTCAAGCTGACATAAAGCTAGCCAGCAGAGCTGTTACCCACAAGTGTAAGAACACTAAGGGGAGAGACATGTGTGTTTATCCTCTGTCCCTTGGCTTAGTGAGCCGCAACTAATGAATGGGTACCTGTCTGCTGGACATTGAAAACAATGAGATTTTTCTCTTATTTTCCCTAATTGTACTGTAGACAGAGCAGAGGCAGAAGCCAGGCTGGGATCAGAAGGCCACAGAGTCAGTAGGACCCATAGGCCAATTTTCTAGTCCAAGGAAAGTTCCAAGGAAATACACAGAATATGCTAGAAAACCAAGCCTTTTTGAGTTGTGTCTGCTCCCTTTGAGAAATTGCTATATCCAGCTGGTCTGTCTTCCTTAAGAAGCTGTCTGTAGGGATAGATTTATTTAATTAATTATTCTTGGGGTTCATGGACAGTTTATTTGGTAACTCAATCCCTGGTCCAAGAGGTTTTCACCCTCCATACCATCTAATCTTAAGCCTACACCAGGAAGGCTCTCTGTACAATCTAATCTTCAAACCTAAACCTAGAACGTTTCAGCCTCCACGGCTTACTACTGACTGAGCTCATTCTGACTGTCTTCTGAACTCCAAATTGTAAATCGTAAACGTCTGCTTCCGACTCTCTGCTTTCTCTGTTAGCTTATTCTGGACTGGCTCTGCTCTTCTCGGCTTCTGAAATGAACTGTCTGTGAGCTGACTGCACTCAAAGCACCTGACTGAACTAACTCTCTGCTCTGCTTCTCCCTTGCTTCTCTCTCTGAGCTCTGCTGTCCACCTCTGTACTCTTCTTCTACTGTCTGAGCTCTCATTGCTTCTTGTCTGCTTCCAATTCTTTCTGAGCTCTGCTTCCTGTCTCTGCCTCCACATGTGCATTTTCAATGATTAGTGTACCACTATAGTCTCTAAAATTACTTTAAAACTTCCAAAAATATCAGTCTACAGTTAGCTGTATGATGAATTCTATTTGGATTATTGTGGTGTGTTCCAGAGAGATCTAGAAAGTTGTCTCAAACATCTTTAATAGAATATGGGGAAGGGGGCTGTGGAGATGGGTCTGCTCTTCCAGAGGACCCAGGTTCGATTCCTAGCACCCACATGGTGTCTCACAACCATCTGTAATTCAAGTTACAGGGATCTGACACTTTTTTCCAGACTCCACAGGCTTCAGGCATACACATAATGCACAGAGATAAATGTAGACAGAACACCCATATACATAAAATTTTAATTTAAAGCTAGAATATATATGTATGACTTATAAATATGTCATCTGAAGAATGTCTCCCCATCTCTACATCCATCCACTCATTCAACATTTACTGTGAGTTAAAAATCCTATTAAAACACGTGTGGACAGTGGAGCTTTCCTTCTCATTTGGAAGGCGGAGGAAGACATGCATTAAGTAAAGTAAATAAATAACCCTAATAATTGGGAAAAGGTATGGAGAAAAATAAAGCAGAGCACAGGAACCAAGAATGCCTGAGGAGACGACAGGAACTCCCTTTTTTTAGTTTGGCTAGTTAGTTTTTAGTTTGGCTAGTTTTTTAGTTAGGGCTAGTGTTAGGGTTTAGGGTTAGGGTTTAGGGCGAGGGTTAGTGTGATGGAATTATGTTGTGATGGCTAAAGTTATGTTTTAAATATTAACTACTGTGCCTAAGAGATTTATAAACAAAAAGACAGATAATCCTGTAATACCCACTTGCACAACAGACAACTTTCTGGAGTGCTGAGCATTGTTCATGTGATACGATAACAAGCCACGTGTTTCGATTCCTTAAGCAAGCTTGGATAATCCAGCTGCTCTGTATGTACTCCAGCTGTGCTTAATTTGTTTGACCCGGTGTAGGTAGGGAATTTGTAGGCAGGAAATACTTTAGTATGTATGCTTCCCTTTCACTGGACATAGACCGGAGGCATGTAGGCAGGAAATTTGTCACCTTGTATGCTTGCCCTGATTTGACCTGTTTGGAAATACATAGACTTATGGGTTCTGCCTCTATAAACATCTGCAAAATGTGACTCAATACCATACTCTTGGGAAAGCCGGGTATGGCCCTGGTCAGTATCCATGGCCTTGCCAGTAATTAGTAAAATGTATCTACGGTCAGACTGGTGAATCTTTGAGCAACCCAGACCCATATCAGGTAGGATTAGGGGTTAGGGGTTAGGGTTAGGGTTAGAGTTGGACAAAAGACTTGAGCATATACTTGAAATGGATATAGACAGGGTCACGAGGCTGACTTAAGGAAGGAAGACTGTTCCAAGTAGAGGATCATCAAGAAGACAGGGTTCTGGGGCACAGAAAAGGAAGCACATTCAGCTAGACTGGTAATTAATAGAGAGACTGATTTATAAAGGAAGTCAGAGAAGGAACGGGGTCAAATAGAAACATGACCTGATGTTCATTTTAATAGCAGTCATGCAGAGTGGAGAGAGATGATCTTTGGGTGAGCGTCTTTGTAGTGCAGTGTGGCATACTGGGTACTACAGCTGCTTTAGAGTGAGTAGTATTTGCTGGTTACGAAATAAGGGAGGGAGGCAAAGGAGCTGGCAGTGGCTTTGGGTTGTTTTGTCTTTCCTCTAACTTTAGCAGCTGAAAGATAAGATGGGCATTAAAGATGAGATGGGCATCAACTGAGATGGGGCAGAAAGTTAAGTGGGGCATTTTATGGGTAGAAATTAATTTGGAGTGTGTGTGTGTGTGTGTGTGTGTGTGTACTAGATGGATATTTCTAGTAAGCAATTATCTATGAGTCTGAAGTTCAGAAGGAATGTATTAGCAGTGTTTGGGAGTAGATAGAGAAAGGCTTGTGCTTTGAGACATTTCAATGTCAAGATGCCCTGGAAGGCTAGGGTTTAGCTCAGTGGTGGAGCACTGCCTAGATTTGCTCTTGAAAACAGATAAATGGGCTGTGGAAGAAAGAGAGGGGGTAAAGGTGAAGGGCGATGGTGGGTGGTAAGAGTAATACTCTGGGAAGGGACTTCCAGGGCATGTGAGTGGTTCATTGTCTAAGCTGAGACTAAGATGGGCCCTGATTTATCACAGCACCTCGGAAGACTATTTTAATAGTTGTAGAGAAGGGGAAAGGAAGCCATGACTGGAGTATCTTAGCAGAAGGTGGGAAGAAAGGTGTTAGAAAGGTGTTAGAAGATCTATTGAAAGCGATTAATCTGGAGGCATTTGACTATGAGAGAAGCAGAATGGGAAAAAAGCCTAGAGTTTTGGGGGAGGTTGCTGTTGTTGTTTGTTTCTTTGGGGTTTTTTTTTTTTGTTTCTTTGCTTTGTTTTGTTTTGTTTTTTGAGACAGGGTTTCTCTGTTGTAACTCTGGCTGTCCTGGAACTCACCATGTAGACCAGGCTGGCCTCGAACGCACAGAGATCCACCTGCCTCTGCCTCCCAAGTGCTGGGATTAAAGGCATGCACCACTACCATCTGGCTGAGTCAATTTCTTTTCTTTTTTTAATGTAGAAGAGTTGAGAATGGTTCAGGAAAAGGAGTATTTTGATGGAGAAGAGCAGAATTATGAGGAGACCTTTTCAAGTGGGTGGGGAAGAGAGATCTAGTGGCAGGGTTGGCCTCAGCCTCAAGGGCAGCTTACCACTTTGAGGGCTGGGGTTAAATTCCAGACACATTGATAAGTACATGTGGGGAGTAGGCATAAGTGGAGGTCTTCCAATTGCCTCGTTCTTCTTAGAACAACAGGAAGTGAGGTTGTTGGCTCTGCTGTTGGGGGAGAGATTATAGAACAGTTGTTTAGAAGATAAGATGAAGGAACGAACATGGTTACCTGTGAGACCCTCAGAGTCTCAGAGGAGCTATCTTCTGGTTTTCTTTAGCCTCTTCAATTCGTCCTCCTAAGAGCTAATATCGAGCAAAATACAGTAGATGTTGAATACGGGTTTAATTTTAGCATTGGGATCGTTTTGCCTATAATTCATTTGTAGCTAACTTCACTTACCATTGTTAGCACCAGATTTAACCATTGATTACATTTGCTACTGGTGGCTACATGTGTAGCATTTAGAGTCATGATGTGATGGAGTCACATACGAGAAGTAGTTACTGCTATCCTTAGGTGACCATTGAAAAAACAGATTTTTAGAAGGTTCCATGATTTATTTGTTTGCGGTTGGTCAGCCCGAAAGTTCTTGCCTGCACCAACATGGCCCATCCAGGAGAGGGCACTCCTGCATGCATAAGCACACCTGCCCCGCCCTCAGGTTCCCAGACATGGACTGGGAGGATCCTTCTGACCCAGGGTTTCACCCTCAAGCCACAGTGCCTGACTATTTAAGAGATCTGCTCAGATCTCAAATCTCTTGCAGTGATTTCCTCCCCTGTGGCATTTGGCATTATATGAAAAATATTTTGAATCATCATAAGTGGAGAGCCCAGGCAAAGAGTACTCCTACTAAATATCAATCAAACCAATCAAAATCACTGCAACATTTGATCCAAAATGCCAACATGTGCACTGAGAAGCTAAATAATCCTATCTCAATGAACATCTATAAATAATTCAATAAAACTGATAGAGAGGAACAAATAAAAGATGCCTTTGAGAGCTGGAGAGATGGCTCCGTGGGTAAAGGCACTTGCTGTGTGAGTCTGACGACCTGAGTTTGGATCCCCAAAACCCAAATAAAAGCTGATCATAGCGGTACAAGTGTCTTTAATCCCAGCATGCCATGGGAAAGAGAAGAAGACAGACAAAGCTCCAGAAGCTTGGGAGCCAGCTAACCCGGCGTATGCAGCAGTAAAGAGACTGTCTCAAACAAACAAGATGGAAAGGCAAGGATCAACACGTGAAGGTTGTCCTCTGTGCATGGCATGGCATGTGTCACACACACACACACACACACACACACACACACGAGCACACACAATTGCCTGCACACACGGGGGTTGGGGATTCAATGCTTCAACCGACAGAAATCTGTCAAAAAATAGCCCGTGGATTCTGCCTCTTTGGAGTATGTCGTCTTTGAGGGCTAAGTGGATCGTGGTTTGTCATTTCAGCTGCTCCACTTTCTAGCTGTTGTCACCAGTGTGACAGGCTATGAAATGTGTAGCAGTGACCATGTAGGGCAGCCAAGAGGACAGATTGTCCTCTCTTAGCATCCACACTGACCTCTGTCTATGGGAGAAAATGATGCTCTCATGCCCCCCACCCCATGTCAGTGTTATCCGCCTCCAAACCATGAATTTGCTGCGGGACTCTTGGTCTTACAAAAGGAACTGTGTGCTTGTTCTCAGACCCCATGTACTTCAGATAGTTCCGAGTGTCATTTCCGAAGGCCGCTGATGTGATTTATCTGCAGGGCACTGTCATCGTGCGGGGCCACTGCCTTGCCCCTGGGAATGCTTTTCTGAAACACACCAGCTTTGGAAGAGCACAGGCATGTTTCTGAGGCTCACCTGGAGCACATTTCCTTCCAAGCCAAAATGAGCTCGGTGTTCAGTAGACCAGTGTTGGCTTCTCTCTGTAAAGCAAGCTGCCTCACTACCCCGCACAGTGTGGATCTTGTTCAGCAGAAAGTAGAGTGGAAGGAGTGGAGGCCAGCCTTCGTCTGTGAAGTTTGTTTTGCTTAACACGTGATTATCTTCATCCTTTCCCTTTGCGCGTGGACTCCTTTGTGAATGTCTAAACGAATGAACGGATGAACAGGAACTCTATGTGTAGCTGTGACAAGAGCTACGAGAACATGTTTAAATCATGGACAAGTTGTAGATTTCATCCAAGGTCAAAATGCCCACTTTCTTCCTTATAGTGGTTTATTTGAAAAGCTAACGAGGGAACATATGGAAACCAAGCACGGCCACAGAGCTGGGAGCTGGTTTACCAATATTTGCAGAGCTAATCCAAAGGATTCTTTAGGTTGGAGGAGAAAGAAGAATAAAACACGTGAACATTGCAACATTACAAATACACCTTTCCTGACCTTAATTTAATGTAGTAGAGTGCTCCTGGAATACGGGACAATAACAATATACTAACAATAATGGTAATTGTTATCACCCGTGGAGGGGTACTCCCGTGGGCCAGGCTTTATCTCAGAAACTTCCAGACATACCACTTTCTGCTCAAACTGGCAACAGGAAAGCAGTACTCAGGTAAAAACGAAGACTCTGAGAAGCCTTAAAATGTGTCCCAGGCTTCCAAGAGAAGGTTAACACTGAGATCTGAGCCAAGGAAAGTGGCAGGTTGCATGTGCCAAGAGAGTTTGCTCTTGAACCAAAATCTAAATGGAATCCCATTGAGTAAAGGAAGACTCCTAAGAGTCTCTTTTATAGAGTCTAAGTATTTTTGGTAAAGAGTTCTACAACACAGTCTTAGTATTTTATGTGTTTTTGTCAGTGTAACACATTTGACCCACATCACACAAGGCGATGTAACAGAAAATATACAGGGCAAGGTGTCCTTCTAGTAATCATAAAATCACTAAAGCTAAACCATTCAGAACCCATTTCCACAACTTCAAAGTAGAAGGAGTTTTAGAGTGTATGTCAAGTGTCTAACAAATTACTTCCAGTCAGTCACTGTAAATATTGTCCTTTGTATTACTTAAATTCTCAAACTTTGGTGTTTGCTGTATGAATTTAAACATTAGTTTGACATCTGCATTTTGCATCGTGCCAAAGACCAGGCATGAAGTAACATGGTCCACTGAACCATCTTCCAAGATCAGGGAAACACTGGTATAAAGCATATTTGTATTTTAAACTTTAGGCACTGCCCAGGTGATGGAAGGCGGCCAAGTGGACTACAAGCCTCTTTCGGGCATTCGGTATATGTGGTGGTACCATTTAATTGGCCTTGTTTGGACTAGCGAATTCATTCTTGCTTGCCAGCGGATGACTGTGGCAGGAGCAATGGTTGCTTGTTATTTCAACAGGTGAGTCCGGCCTTTTCTCCCTGTGTTGTGTCTGTGTACCTCGAGTTGTATTTGTATCTCTGAGGATACCTGGGAGTTTTTACTCAGCTCTCTAAAAAACAGTAACAAGAATAAGGGGAAAGAAGAAGAAGAAGAAGAAGAAGACTAAGGTAAAATTCGGCCTATAAGCTCATGGATTGTTCGGAAGAAACAGTCTACCTTAAATTCCACATATTTCCAAGTTCTTCTGCTTAAACTAGAAAATGTAGAAAGAAACCAAACAGCAGAAAAATCATACTGCTTAAAATAAAATAAAAAAAAAATCTAAAAGGAAGAGCTGTACTCTCCTGTAAATATCCATTCTTAATAAGTTCAGACTGGGATCTATTTTAAATGCACTCCAGTAGCTATATCAGCTATTTTAGCTCTGTAAAATCATAAGAATATTTACTTGGAAAATAATTTTACACCCTAACGGAACTGTACACTATAGTGCAGGCCCTTAGAGCCAAGGACTAGTAAGTGAATATCACTTCTGTATCTGTAGTCCGTTACCTCACGAAAATAACCGAGGACTACTCTCCTTCCCTCTCACCCGCCTTAGCTCTTTGCATCTCTTGTGTGTAACTTGGCTGTTGCCAGGAGAGCAGGCCCAGGACAATGACAGGGTTGAACTTAGAACAGGAAGTTTACTCCTGGCAGAGCCGACCCTCCTCTAAGCTCTCAGACCAGATGAGTAGATAAACATGACCTTTCTGGGGTAAGAAAGCCAATCAGCCATGATTCGTGCATGCCATTGAGCAGTTGCCTCCGGATGTTAAAGAGAGCTGTGGGCTTTTAATATGGAGGTACCCTTGGGAACCGCATCATTAGGGACTGGGGAGGACTCCTCAAGGGGGTGCTGCCTTTGTTTAGCATTAGGAGCCTCCCAGCAGCTGGGGTGGGAGTTGCTTGATCTCCAATCTGTCCAGCCAAACCGGCCATCAGGTAACCTTTGTCTGACAGAGGATTTTGTGTTATCTTTAACCAGACCAAAGCATTTGCAGCAAGGGCTTGGATGCGGAGGTCCAGGGGTTCACGGGCATTGGTCTCAGCCCTCCGCACACTCCATCATTAAAGAATTACAAAGGAGTAAACACTCGGACTGTGAGAAACAGACAAGCAATTACAGCAGATGAGAACCATCAGCCTTGAGACCTGTGACTTAGAATGCTAATTTGAAAAATAAATCAATAAAAGTCAGCCAAATGATGAAAATTGGAGACAGGACTGGAAAACACTAGAAAGGCCTGCCTATGGGCAGGGCTGTGTGCAGACATGCAAATAAGATGCTGGCTGAATGCAGAGGCCAAAGAGGCAGGAATTCAAATCTAAAATGAGCTTTCAGGCCAGCCAGATGGCTCAGCAGGTAAATGTGCTTGCCTGAGGACCTGAGTTTGATCCCCAGAACCCAGGCTGGAAAGAGAGAACACACTTGCAGAAGTTGTTCTCTGACCTCCACCAGGGTGCTCCCATACCCCATGCTGTCATGCGCACACCATACACATAGACTCACAGCAATAATAAATACAAATTTAGAAACAATTAAATACAAAACAAAATGTGCTTCCAAAGATGCTAAGTCTTCAACCCCTAGATCCTTCCTCCATATAAACAGATGAGGTCTTTGCTCTCCAGGGCTATTTCCCAGAGAGGGTCTGATTGTGGGGTACCTGGCTTCGCTGAGGCTGGGGCAATGCTATGTACTGAAGCAGGGAGAGCAAGTGGGAGTCTAAGTGCTGATTAGCGAGGACATCAGCACCACACACACACACACACACATTCCACAGCTCAGTTCCCAGGATGTTGGCAACCAGATTGGTCCTCTTGGAGGTGTTGGGGGTCGCCGGATTGGAGAAGCTTTCTAAACCTTATCAGGTGCCACATGAGCCCCCAGAGAAATGGATTTCCAGATTCCCAGCCCAGCAGCAGTGCTCCCCAGGCAACAAGCAATCTCTTTTCCACAGAGCATCCAGGTGTGTGTCAATTGTTCGCTAGTGTTTCTCATCTGAAAATGAAAGAGATTAGAAGTCAAACGAAAGGAATTTAGGAGAGATTCGATGTAAACTGCAGAGGAAGCTGTGGGGGGCACCTATAATATTATGGAGAATGAAGAAATATTGAACACATAAACTAAGTCCCTTCATAAAAATGAATATAGAGAGAATGGGAAAGAACCTTTACTAATTAACAATTTCAAAAGTAAGAATTTTTCTGTTGAATGATTGCTGAAGAACTCTTCTAGAAAGTTGAACAAAAAAACGAACGGGCAAATAGGAGAACGGATAAAATGTCAGGGTTACTTAGGAAACACATCATCTGATGTTTTAGAAAGAACAAACATTTTGAGGCAGGATCTCATGTAGTCCAAGCATCAAACTCGCTGTTTTCGAGGGTCACCTTGAATTCCTAATCCTTCCTCTTTAGTCCTCCATGGAAGATCTGAGATTTCAGGCATAAACTACTGCATACAGCTTTAAAAAAAAAAAAATTAAGACATTTTCCAAAGAAACTTTGGCAGAGCGGCGCACATAAGTTAGAAGTTTCCAGAAGCTTTCAAAGGAAAAGAGAAAAGATCAGAGTCGAGCATCAGAGTCGAATCTGCCATTCTGACTTTCAGTAGCAACTCGAAGCCCTGCCAACAGCAGAACAGGGCTGTCCGAACGAACGCACGTGCCCCCCCGGGTCCCAAATCTAGCGATCTGGACCCATTTCCACTATCGATCAAACGCCGCTACGATCACGCGCACGCAGAATCCCCAGAGATTTTTCCCTGGCACGTCCTTTCTAGGAAGGATGTTTCCACCGAAACTCCCTAGTAAGCCAGGCAGGAAACAGGAGTTTCAGAAAATGGAAGAGGCGGGAGTTCCCGGGTAGGAGGCAGTGTTACAAGAGTTAAGACAAAAGTTAAGCCTGGTGCAGAGTGGGAGCCAGGTGACCTGCAGGAGACCGGGAGAGGAGCAGATGTGCTTAAACACATTGAGAAGATTTACACTTCGGCTCAGCGTTGAGTGAAGCCCCCGGAAAACAGAGCAAATAAAAAAAACAAAAAAAAACCATGATACAAGTATGGTCTCCAGGAAACCCTAAAGTTATACAAAAGAGGAAATATGGTTGAACGATGCCACTTGGATCAGTTGTGAATGTGCGTCACTGTACCAACTTTACTTATGGTATGAGTACTAATGATCTGAGTCCTAAAAAAATTAATGTAATTGAGAAGGGCTGAGAAGCGGAGGGCATGGGCGGGGTGACGAGGCTGGGTAGGAAAAGGAAATTTGAACCTTCAGTAGGCAATATTTGAAGCTGAAAATTTAAGATGGACTGAATGGGTGGCTCAGTAGAGCACTTGCCTGGCACGCCCGAGGAAGGATGCCATAGGAAAAAACAGATCACTAAGAATGTATAGTTTCAAATTGTGGAGCTAAGTACCAGAAGAAACAGCCAAACTAGCATCTCTGGGAAGAGAGAATTAAGGCTAGGTAAAGCAGACTCCTGCTTTTCTTAAGCCTACCAGCACTATTTAGTTTATTATTATCATTATTATTATTATTATTATTATTATTGTTTTGATTAAAAATTAATTTAAAATAAAATGCATAAGTGGTCTGAAGACATAGCTCAGTGGTTACAAGTATTTGCTGCTATTGGAGAAGATTCAGGTTTTGTTCCCAAAGCTGGGCACAGGTAGCTCACCATAGCAACCCCAGCTCCAGCATCCAGCACTTCTTGGGTCCTCCAGTGGGCATCTACACAGAATAGGGCAGACATGCACACAGACATCCACATACATTAAAAATAAAACTCTAAAACAAAATGCATGATGATTTATTTTTAGCACTACAATTATTTGATTATTAAAGAGTCTTCTTAGACAGGCAGGATGGCACACTCAGAAGGCAGAGGCAGGAGGATCGCCACATTTGAGGCTAGCTTGCTTTATATAGCGAGTTCTAGGCAAACTTGGACTACACAGAGAAACTGTGTCTCAAAGCAAACAAATAAAAGCGGCTAGTCTCCTTTGAACTGTCTGCTTCACTGTGAAACCTCCAGATGTTTCCTTACATACAGTACACAATCCTTTCAGACTGTATTTTGACTTCGGCACAGGGCAAATTTTTAATATAGACCCAGTGCATTGGTTGCTGTCATTTATTTAAGTTTTACAAGGGCTGAAGAGTTCAGCCACTATGTATATGGAAAACCTATAAAACTTAAGACCATTCTGTGTACTTGTAGAAAAGGCTGAGCAGTTAAGAGCACTTGTTACTCTTGCAGAGGTCCTGAGTTTGGTTTGTAGCTCACAACTCCCGGGACTCTAGTTCCAGATTCTGTGCTCTCTTCTGACCTCCTCTGGGAGAGCACTTAATACACACACAGACATGCGGGCAAACGCTTATACACATAAAATAAAAATAAATACATCTTTAAAAAACAAACATCTGCTTGGAAAGGGTATGGATAGATGCTGTCTTTGGGCTCAAGAGTATTAGGACAGACATGTAATCTCAGCCTTGAGGAGGATCAGGAGTTCAAGATCATCCTTGACAAAGTTTGAGGCTAACATGGGCACATGAGACCTTGTCTCAAAAAAGGTTGTGGGTGAGGGTAGTGGGGAACAGGGGAGATGGCTTGCCCTGCAAGCATGAGGTCTGAGTTCCAGCCCCAGAACTCACATAAAAAAGCCAGGCATGGTGTCACACATTTGATTTTTATTCTAATGTTTCTTACATTTATTTGGTGTGTGTGTACGCACTTGAGTGTGAAGGTCAGATGACAATTTGCTGGAGTTTGTTCTTTTGCTGTGGGGGTCCAAGGTCATCAGGCCTGGCTGTAAGCACCTTTACCCACTGAGCCGTCTCTCTAGCGCTGTGGTATGGATTTGTAATACCAGGTTCAAGGAAGGTACTGATAGGCAGATCCTACTATTGCTAGCAACCAGCCAAGACAGTGAGAGACCTTGAGTCAGAAAACAAGGTTTGGATGGCACCTAAGGAACAGCACCCCAAGACACCTAAGGTTGACCTCTGAACTCCACATGTACGAGTACACACACATACACACACACACATGGGAATCGTGTCCTGTATAGTAAAGACAGTTTGTATTTTTGGTGGCATTGGAAGGAAGATCTTTATAGCCACCTCACAGCCCTCCTCACTCCATCCTGCAGGTTTTGCTAAAGGAATACAAGGAAGGAGGGTGGTCTTTGCCAGGCCATGCTGTTCTCCACTCACTGCTAGCTTTATTGGAGGCCGACGCAGCCCAGACTTTATTCTGGGATTACAGCACAAAATTGTCCTTGCATAAGGTTGGAGGAATGCTAGAGAATGCTAGGCTGGGTCCAATTATTGTTCTTAGTGCCCTGAAGTTGCTGGTGTGGTTGTAAAATGGCATGCATGTACCTTAACTTAAAGGTTTTCTCAGTCCTTCCCAGACTGCAACTAAAATTATCACTGGTTACCCAGCATGCCTAGCACCACAATGTCAATCCTCAAACTGCTTAGTATTATTTTAGTTAGTATTATTTTAAGCTTCATTGGGAAATAATCAGACACTCTTCCTAAAGGCAGGTCGTGCTGGCTGTGAGGGAGACAGCTGATGGCCCTAGACACTTGTCCAGAGGGGGAACAATGGCAGGCTGATGTCCCTGGTAACTATAGAAAGGGGGTCTACAAATAGAAGGTGGTGACTTCAAAGACACTCTACTTAGCATCTCTTTTGCAGCACTTTTTCTAGTTCTGAAAGCAGGTATTGAGTGACTCTTGGCTTGGGTTAAAAGGGCCTTCTTTCTAAGTTCCTTCTCTCATCATGTGATAACCTAGCTTCTGGAGCCTCTGTATCTTGCTCCAGCCAAAGCCCTCTGGAGATGAGCATTGTGACTTGGGGAGGGAAGGCGGGCCTCTCTTCTCTCCCAAATGGTTTATCCTGCTGCAGTGAAACCTGCTCAGAAATCTGATGCCTAAACCCAGACTTCAGTACCTGGACAACCAGACCTCAGAGCTCCATTCACCGTGGCCTGTGAATCATTTATTTCCCAAGCAGATGGGAAGCAGGTGTCCCCGTCTGCATCTCTCTCTTAAGCATCAGAATAAGTTCTAAGGCTTATAAATCTCCATGGAAAAGTAAACATTCTTCCTTTAAAAAAAAATGAGGAGAGGGGAAAAATGCGTCAGAATTTCCTGGCCTGCTCTATTCTTCCAGTATCAGATCAAAATGACAAAATGGATTTCCATCAGTGAACATTACCCCTGGTCATTCCTCTTTCTCCCCTGTACCCCCTCTCCTGCAGCCTAGGCTGGCTTCAAATTCACCATATATGGGAGGATGACCTCAAACTTTTGATCTTCCTGCCTCTACCTCCTCCTGAGTACAGGAATTATAGACCACCACTTGGGATTCAGTCATAGCTGGGATTGAAGCAAGGCTTTGTGCATGCTAGGCCAAGTACTCTACCAAGGGAGCCCTGGAAGCACATAGCGCCCTTGGGTAGGCAGCTAGGAGGCAGTTCTGCCTTAGTCTTGCTGTCATGTTGCCTTTCTCTTCCTGGATGATTGAATAAGAGCAAAATACAACAGTTGCCAACTCTTGAGACCTTGCTGGCTGTGGGCCCCCTCCCTCGGATCCCAGGCCGTTGTCAAAGCCTTACAGTGACTTAATTCACAGTGACTTAGCAGGCCAAGCCAGTTGAGAGGAATCTTTTCTAAAGAAAGTGAGCTTCGTTTGGAGCCCATGAAGTTGCTTCTGGGAAAGCTGGCCTCCTTTCCGTGAATGGCATCCCTGGGAACGCAGAGGGTCACATTCGGATGGTCACCAGAAGGGTGACATCAGCTCTCCTTTGTTTTATCTTTCAGGTCTGAGGGAGAGGGAGGGCCGCTCCCATTCTGTTCTTTCTTCCCTTTTTCTCGCCCTGAGAAGCTGACTTGCACACATTCTTGGGAGCTGTGTCATTACAAGTCCAGTAAATGATTTATACTGAGGTGACCTTTAAAGAACAGAGAAGAAATCAGCTAGTTTTTGGGAGCCCAAAACCATGCAAAGGCTAAACAGCCCAGCGCCATTGTGTCTTCCCTTTAAACCTAAGCTCCAGGTTACCTTTGCTGGCCCCAGTCCTGATCATGTGACTTGATGATGGCTCTAATCGCCAGCTTAATACTGGCAATAATTACACATGTCTCTCTGTCATTTAAACTGTGAACACTGAGACAGACAGACTCAGCTGCAAATGAAAAATAACCTCAGCGGGCAACTGGAAGGGTGGGTGGACCGAGAACTGTTAGAAAGAAACGTACATTTTGATTAACTTTCTTTCTGTTTTGTATTTGTTTACACATGAATGCCACCAAAAATGTTAACTAGCCCAAGATATAATGTAACCTTGACTACCAAGAAGGATAAATGTCTTGCCAAGTGCTTGCTGCAATCACCACTTACAAGTTGTTAATGCCAATGAGGATCTGAACCAGGGAGAAGTTTCCTGTTGCTTTTTAAATACTGAGTTTTAAATATTCTTTTTCCCTGTTCCCAGGAATCAAAACGACCCTCCTGCTCATCCAATCCTCTCATCTCTCTCCATACTTTTCTGCTACCATCAAGGAACTGCAGTGAAAGGCTCATTTTTAATCACTGTGTCAAGGATCCCAAGAGTCATTCTCGTGCACATTTATAACACTCTGAAAGAGCCGGTAAGACAACACCTTAAAGACAAGTTAAACACTGGGAACTTAAGGTTCTGTGCTCCCGTTCAGGGACTTGCCCCCACCCCCACCCCGCTTCCAAGCTCTGCTTTGTATCCTGGCTGAGGAAGGGTAGTTCTATCTTAGCTGGAGTCCTTCTAATTAAAATGCTGAGCAAAGGGTTGAATTCTGATGGTGCAATTTCAGCTAGTATTTGTGCCTCTTTCTCATGCTTGTTTGTAAGTAAGATACATTATAAAGTAGGAATAATAGTTGTTTTGTTTGGATGCCAACATACTCCCTGCCTGCTGTGTTTGCAGAGGGTGCCATGGGAGGTGATTGGTTTGGGCCGGGAGGAAAGAGTCAGAGAGAGAGAGTGTGTGTGTGTCTTTGTGTGTGTGTGTGTGTGTGTGTCTTTGTGTGTCTTTGTGTGTCTGTGTGTGTGTGTCTGTGTGTGTGTGTCTGTGTGCATGTGTACATGCCTACACATGCTTGAGAAATGAACAAGCTGACCTACATATCAGCTCAAAGGACAGAAAACTGTAGGGCTTTGTGCTGAGCGTTTTCTCCCCCTCGGGTTTTATTTCCATGGGCATTCAGTTATGAAAGCCAGTGGAAACCAGAACACCAGGAAAACAGCTGTTCTCATGGTGTTTCTAAGCTGCCACACAAGGGAGGCTTGGACTTTCCCCAACTTTCTTGTTCTCACACAATGCTAATCCTTCCCGATTCTGTTCCCACCTTGGGGGTTTGTGACTGGCTCTGAGTTTCACAAACCTACCTGGTTCCAGCCCTTTGGGTATAGTTACATGACCTTAGTAAAATGGGGAAGATTTATGCCCCATTTCACGTTGTTCATAATTAAGTGTTTGTTTTTAAAAACAGAAATTTAAATTGTCAATATTTTAAAATCCACAATCAAGAGTTCAGCTTAGCGTCTCAATTAGAAACAATGAGTTGAACTGCATATGGGATTATCTGGTTTCCTTATCTTACCTTGTTGAGCAGTTGACTATGGAATATTTTCCTGCAGTTCCTATTCAAGTCTTGCCTCCTGCATTTTGGAGACTGAAAGAGGCGGTTCTACCTGGCCCAGGGTAACCCTATGCTACTTCAGTCAAAGGAAACCTAGAGAAAGTTCTTTCCTTCCTTCCTTTCTTTCTTTTCCTTCCTTTCTTTCTTTCTTCCTTCCTGCCTTTCTTTCTTTCTTTTTCCTTCCATTTCTTTCTTTTTCCTTCCTTCTTTCCTTCCTAAGTTTTTTATTTATATGTATGTATGTGAGCCTGCATGAACATATGTGTCAGAAGAGGGCATCAGATCTCCTGGAACTGAAGATGCAGGAAGTTGTTAACTGCCATGTGGATGCTGGGAATTGAAGCCAGGTCCTCTGCAAGAGCAGCCAGTGTTCTTAACCACTGAGCCATCACTCTAGCCCCAGTATAGATTTCTTGAAGTGCAGAATCTGTTTTTTTTATTTTAAATACACTCATGTCAAGTGAATATTTTGTATGTGTATCACTCAACTGAATATATATGTTATTGTTATTGTACAGACATGTATATGTACTAATATGTTGGCCACTAATACATATGTTTAATAATGCATTATTCATTTATTTAACATGTGAATTGTAATTGATAGTCGTAAATCAATGAGCAGCTGAGAGCTTGCTGTACCTCGTTGAGCAAGGCATCTTAAGCCCTTTGGGAAAACAGCTTCTGGGGCTGTAGAGATGACTCAGAGGTTAAGAGCACTGACCGCTCTTCCAGAGGTCCTGAGTTCAATTCCCAGCACCCACATGATGGCTCACAACCATCGACGATGGATCAGATGGTCGTGCAAATAGAGTGCTCATATAAATAACATAAATAAATCTTTAAAAAAAAAAAAAAAGCAGCTTCCGTAAACCCAAAGAGAAGTTGGCGGAAGATGGAGGTCTCTCTGACCTGGGTCCACAGGATTCTTCATCATCCCCAGGTTCCACAATGTGCAAGGCAGCCAGACTCCCACTGAGGGATCTCACTGAGGGATAAATGACATAGGTCTTCCACAGCCTTGTTATGGCTGCCCTGTGTCTACAGTGTCAGCATCTCTCACAGCCACGTGTGGCCTCTCCTGCGTTACACAGTCTCATTCACAGTTGCCGCCAAGCTAAAACCTGTCCAGGTTAAGTTCCATCCAGTTGAATTAACACTGAGGTAAGGAAATGTCCACATAAGGTTTAGTTGTTCAGGGGTCCACACAGTAGGCCAGCTAAGGGTTGTTAGCTGCTTTGGGTGTTTTTGTTTTGTTTTAACTCTGGGTGGCAGGTGGGACCTGGCCGCCACCCCTCCCCTAGCTAGGTCATTCAGCTTTCATTTTTTTAAAATTTTATTTATTTATGCATTTATTTGGGGAAAGGAGGGTCCTGAGAATCTAACTCAGGTCACCAGGCATGGTGTCAAGGCTCGTTTCCCTCCTGAGCCAGCTCTCCGGCCTGCCGTATTTTTATAACAGGTGGTAGTAATAGGTGGTAGGTAGACCTTGGTGAACTACCCCTTCCCCAGCTCTTCATTCTTGAGTGACACACTCAAGTTAGATTTCAGAAAATTGAATCTTTGAAACTTAGTCTGAAAACCTCATGATAGGGTTTATTTTCCCTGACATTAAACTTGATTCGTTTATGTGGGTATGTGACTAGTATCTACAATATATAGTTTAGATTTCTTGTCAGAGACAAAAGGGACCTCACAAACCTTGAATTCAAAAATCAAAGGGTGCAAGGCATGGGGCGTGTGCCTATTGTCTGAGTGCTCTGGAGGCTGACAAGGAGAACTGGGAGCTCAGGGTTAGTCTCGGCTACACGGCAACACTTTGTCTCAATATTTTAAATAAAAATAAAATAGTGCAACCGGCATTGTAGCCCATAGCTATAATACCTACGTTTGGGAGGCAGAAGCAGGATTATCAGCGGGAGTTTAAGGCTAGCCTCAGCTCTATAGTAAGTTTAAGGCCAGCTTAGGTTACAAGAGACCTCGTCTTTAAAAAGCAAAACACGTAAATTGTGTATAGCATTTGACACACTTAGAGGCAGATGAAGAGGGAAGAGAACAAAAAGGTCAGCTTTTCCTTTGTTGTTGAATACAGGTTAACCCGTTTCCCTTTCTGCTGAGGTTAACCGAACCACGACATCTAAGGCCGTGAATGAAAGCTGGTGACCGCATCATCCGCAGTGATAGCAATTAGTCGAGCTGCTAGTATACAAGTAGGAAGTGTTTCAGGGTCCCTCTTCACACACACACACCCATAGATCTGCAAATGCAAACAGTCCTCCCATCAGAGACAGGCTGCTCACCTTCTCTCTGTTGCCCCCCGCTCTGTCTTTGTGGCCTGGACCTACCTGATCCCAGCAGCGCAGCGCATGGTCAAGAGGTACACCCAGATGCAGCTATTGTGGGCTCTGGTGTCTCGTCAGACACCTGCAGCATCTCAACCAGGTATGTGCCTTCCCTGTGCCCCGGGAGGCTGAGGGTGGCTTCCATTGCTTAGCAAATTCTTCAGGGCGGGTTGTGTGAGCATTTCAGCATTTCTGTCACATCAGGCGATGTGTCACATCCACTTAACTCTGCTACCGAAGCCAAGAAAGCGGCCACGGACAAAATGTGAAGAAAACGTACGTGGTTGTGTTTCAATAAAACTTTATTGGCGGACTCCGACATTTGAATTTCGAGTGATTTCACATGGCCAGGAAATATTTTTCTTTTGCCCTATCAGCTCACTTTAGTGTGGTGGACATCAGTCTTGGCTCCAGCGTGAGGAAGGCAGGGCGGGAGTCAGACTCATCGTACCCCGACTCCAGGGGTGGGTTTCATAGACCCCTTTCCTTGGAACTGTTGGCTCTTACAACTGCTCTTCAGATTCTGCAGAAATTTGTTTGTTTGTGTTTGTTTCCTAAGATAAAAAGGGGCACAAGCCTTTCACATTCGAGCATAAAGAATGTCCACCAACTGAGACCACAAGCCAATGCTTCAGGAGCCCTAGTTCTGCACTAAGGGGATTGCTCGCCTCCTGGTTTTTTTCTATGTTTCACCAATGTTTCCCTTTCAAGCTGCAAATACTCTCTTCAAAAACCTTTCAAGTTGACAGAGATTTAAATAGACACTTTATTTTTCTGTAGGTTGTTTAGGAAAGTTTAATAGCCCTTAGTCACATTTACACAAAGCAGTGTTTTCAGGAGGCAGCAGGCTGTTTTATAATTTAAGTGTGCACAGAAATTTCAGAAAAGTCATTCTTATTATGGCCTGTCTTCCTAGCAGATGCCCCACCGGAAGCAGAGGGGCTAATTAGACCGTCCGTGTTTGATGTCTTGTAAGTGGTATTTAGAATATCTTTCATTATTTAGGGAAAGCGTAGCTTTTTTTTTTTTTTCTGTCCTGCTCTATTTTTACGTCTGAATCTGGGTATACTTTTAGAACATATTTGGATCTAAACACCATAAGCCACGATATATAAAACACAATAAGGCAATGTGGCATTTTTTTTCAGAAAGGTGGGGCATATAGCAAGCTAACCCATGCTTCATGCATACTCCCATGGACTAAAATGCCATGCCTCTCTTCTCAGAGCCGTGGGCTTGAATCTGGACACCGGCTGATGGTATAAAGGTTTTGAGATGCATTGGTACATTGATATATGATTCAATATAATTAAGTGAAAATTCAAGCCCAAAGAAACATGTAGTTAGATGAGACAGACAAAAGCCATGGGACTACTAACATGAATACATTAGCCAGATGGTCCCTCCAAGGCTCCAAGCTGGAATGGCCACCTCTCTCTGTTTCACAGGATTCAGGTTCTGTGCCTCTCCCTATTTCACTCCTGGTATCAAATTGTACCCATGGAAACCTAGGACACCACCATATTAGGAGAGGAGGAAAATCAGCAGGGAAGAGGTTCGGTGAGCTCTAGGATTCTCTCCACCCCACCCGGCCTTCCGTGCAGACAGCTCCATTCATATGTGACTTGGGTTAGGAGTCTACCTTTTTTTTTTTTACTGTACATTGGTTTTTGCCTGCATGTATGTGAGGGTGTCAGATCCCCTGGAACAGGCGTTACAGACAGTTGTGAGCTGCCATGTGGATGCTGGGAATCGAACCCCATCCTCTGGAAGAGGAGCCAGTGCTCTTAACCCTCTGAACCATCTCTCCAGCCTTCCTGCCCCCTTTTTAAGTCAAGACTGCCACTCAACACATTTGAAAAACACTGCTTGTTTTGTTTTTGTTTTGTTTTGTTTGAACATTTGGTTTCTCTACTCTGTTATCCCCAGGGACATATTCTCTGCCTTCTAAAAATTTCACCTCCTAATATTAACTCAAGACCTTTTCTCTTGGGAGTTGAAAGTATTGCCAAGGTTGAACGCAGTGTTCATACTCACCACACTGTAACTACCTTTATACAGGTGCCGAGTCCTTGTAACAGATATTCAGTGGGAGTGCTTGTCCTGGGTAACAAGGGTAAGCTGGTCTTGCCCCAGCTCCAAGAATGAGTCAGTGGGATACGTGGTGGGGGCGGGGGGCTCTCTGAGATGCTGCCCTTGGGGGTCTGTGCTGTGAGGCTTGGCCTCCACTGACCGTCATGGCCTCATTATACTAGGGTGAGTCCTCTGGATTGGGCAATGCCATCTGGCTTGGGAATAGCTGGGAATAGGAGGCTGAGAAAGAAAAGTTGAAGGGGGAGGAAAGAAAGAAACAGCAGATGTGAATGTTGACAAGAAGGGAAGGGTCTGATCTAATTAACTTCCCAAAAACGAAGTAAATGCTTAAGGAGGAAGATAGACAGTGAAGATTAGCCATCATGGGCCGGGGGAGACAGAGAAAAACAGAACACCAACACGCAGAATGAACAGCACAGATATTGCTGCAGTTAAAAATGGGGAAAGGCTCCTCTTTCTTATAAATGGTGCCAAATTAACAAAGAAAAAGGAAACTGTATTAAGAAAGTGTAATAATTCCACCATAAATAAAAAAATAACTGAAAATGGAGCACAGATCCAAATGCAAATTCAAACTGTAAAACTCCCGGGAGAGAGACCCTTAGCGACTATGGGTTTTGGCAGAGGAGTTCTTACATGTGGTGTAGAAATCACGGACTGTCGCAAAGAAAAATGGGCACAGGTGTGGCGGAGCTGGCAGAGTGCTCACCCCAGTGTGCACGGCCCATCAGCAGCAACGCTTACACCAGGTGTGGTGCACACTTGTAATCTCAGAACTAGGGAGATGGAGGTCAGGAGTTCAAGGCTAGACTCAGCTGTGTAGAAAGTTCAAGGCTGGTCTGAGTTACACAAGAGTAAGAAGAGAGGAAGGAGGAGGCGGGAGGAAGATAATGATGGTAAATGGTAGTCAGCACAGCTGTCGGTCTCCTCAGGCAATAAACAAAGGAAAGTGAGTTCAAAGTGAAGAAATGAATTTAGATTAGACTGGGAAGTAGCCTCCCATTGGATTAGGTCATTTCAGGGGTGGGGAGCAGTTTGGGCAGCTCTCTGCCTGAAAATCAGATACAAAAGGGCCAAAGCCTGTTTTCTTTACTCTGTTTGATGAGGAAAAAAGGCTAGGGAAGTTGGAAGAGGATCAAATGTGTTTGTCCCACTCAGAACCCAGACTATCTCCCTGCAGCTTGGAGGTTACTGCAGTTTATCACTGGTTCACAAAAGCTTCATCCCTCTCCACTAAGACCCTGACAGGGGCAGGGAGCAGTTTCTGCCTTTTGTAGACACCCAGCCTAAGGCTGCAAGGTACTTTACTTGCAGAGTGCGGGAATAAAGTTCCAAACCTCATCATTTCTCATTTACTTCTCTCTGCCTCATAAGTACCAAATGTGTGCATAGCTGTGAAACAATTATATCGCCTTGCACAGTCATTCATGCAAAAAACACTTATTCATCTATGCTGTGTGCAACCATTTGAGCTTGGGCATAATAGAGGAAGGGAATCATGGGAATTTGGTGTGTGTGTATGTGTGTGTGTGTGTGTGTGTGTGTGTGTGTGTGTGTGTGTGTGTGTGTGTAGTAGTAGTAGTAAGAAACATATGAATGAGACATGTATGTTACAGTAAGAAATTCAGAAAATGCAGACACTCAGAAAAGGACAGCCTGGGTGATTGAAGGAGCCATGGATATCGCCTGCTAATTGAACAGTGACAATTCTGGCTGTAGACTATTGGCATCAACTGCCGATTGATCCTGCTCAGTGTAGTAGTATTTCCAACTTACAGGCCAGGAGACTGAGGCTTGAAGAAGGCTCATAGTCAGCGACAGAACTAGGAGTCAGTCTAAGTCTTTTTGGCCTCCACGACCAAGCTTTACCTCCCCGCAGCTTTTCTAGCCACAGAGTCAGAATCACCCCTGGGGCCGTTCCCAGCAGCTTCCCAATCCAGACAGACTAGTTTATTGGCGGGAGAAAGAAGGCTTGCTAATTGCAGGCTTGGAGAGGACAAGAAGTGTGTGGGGCCACCAGAAGCCGCATTATGAATCCCGCAGTTTCAGACAAGAGAAAGCCTTCACTGGGTGCCTGACTGCCCCTCCCCTCCACCTCCTCAGGCAAATCAGTGGTTCAGGCTTCTGGTCCATCTTGGTCTATCCAATAAAGGCCTGGAGCTTCCCTTTTCCCTACCAACATCTCTCAGGGACCTGACTGAAATCTTTCCAGAGGGCCAGGATGCTAACCACTTAACCAGAAAGCCTGGCTTCTGCATTTCTTACTATTGCCACCCAGTTCCTTTCCACCTACGTGCGGGACATCTGCCCCAGCAAATCTGATGGTGGCTTTAGACCAGTGCCCCCTTTAAGTGCAAAATTCACTGGTGGTCTCACAACACCCTCACAGACGCTTCTACATTGATTTGAAAGCATGCTAGAAATTTTTTTTTCAAATTTTAGGGGAAAATTACAAAATTCCATAGATTCTTATTCTTGCAAGGAAGGGCTTTTTACCAATCAGTAAAGTAGATGCTGTGGTTATTATTTATGAACACCAGTAAGTGTGTTACTTTGTTACTTTGTTTCCTTTGACTTCATATTCTCTAGTCTGTTAGGACGTCTAACTATTCAGGTGGCGCCTGGCAACTATCTAGGTTTGGGACCTTAGATTGTCAGAGAGTTGGGACGATACAAATTGGAAAAGATATAACCAGTATTGTTCAGTTACAGTTGCTCATGTAAACTAACAAGCTTTGTTGAGTATTTGGTTCTAACATTTTTTATTATTATTTGTTGCCATTGTAAGCATTGGCTTCCATTTTTGTTGTTTTTCTCCCAGCAGAAGTGGAAGTAGCTGTAGAAAGTAGGTTGTACAGTGATGGAAAAACCATCTGAAAAACACCAGTCAGTCCCCTGGGAGAATCTTCCAGAAAAAGCCAACTATTTGCCTCTGCCCCTTCCTTCTTTGTATAACTCGAGCTAGCTGCTTACCCCTCAGGAACTTCTGCAGATTTTGAGAACTTTCACATCTAGATAGAGCCTTCTGACCCTTGTTGGGGTGTTCAGCCCAGAGCAGAGGCACGCAGTCCGTCATGTGACCTGGATTAGGAACTAATTGCTTTCCTGTGTTCCAAATTGTAATTTTTTTTCTTCCCCCAAATGCTTCTTAATCCCTGACAAAGCTCTGGAATCACAGAGATGGCCACAGAGATGGAATCACAGAGTGGCCTGGCCACTTGGGATCTTGGGGAATGGCTCTCAAGCAGAGCCATCTCTTGGGTCCACTTAGAGAGGTTCTGCCAGGGGTGCTGCTGGGCTGTAGGAAACAGCATACATGGCTGACAGTGGGACTCAGGACAGACACTAATCATCTTGGACAGCCTCAGAAGTAGACAAGTACTGTTGTGCCCAGGACCATTCCTGTTCCATTTTTCTGTGGGTGATCACACAGGAAGACAGGTGTGTCTCCCAGTGCCGGGGACGGGGTGCACTAATGCACCCAGATGCCATGAATGCAGCCCTCTTTCCTTTGGCATCTGTCTGGATGCAGGCTTGTAAGCCAGTGCAGAGATGGTTGCCTCCTGACATTCACATGGAAACATGGACAGCTCTGTCTTTCTTAACAATGAACACACTTGTCATAAAAGTTCAGTCTCATTTATTACCATGCAGAGAAGAGCTTGCTGCTTCCTGGGAGACAGACACATCTCCCCTCCCTCCTCCAATTCACTCTCCCCTTGCCTGCCTGCCAGCTCTTCTTATTAGTGACCATAAAGACGGTCTGTCCTCCAAGCTTTTGTAGTCAACTTGAGTTTGTAAGATCTCAGAGCCTTCTGTCCCCAGGTTCTTACAGTTAGCTCTGCCTCAATGCCTTCTTTCTCTCCATCCATGAATAGCAACAGTGCTCCATAGCTTTTCCATGTCAGTTTTTGGTTCTTCACAAGCCAGGGGTGGCAGACCTCCACTGACATTTCTTGCCTTCCCCAGAGTAGCACATGCATCTCAGGGGAAGGATGCAATCATGAACAGTGGGAGACTTCTCTAGCCACATTTTGAGAATGATGGAAAGAGGCCTAAGAGAATGTTCTTTTAGTTGTCAGTATGACCCTAATAGTAACCCTGGTCATAGAGCACCCAGGCAGCTTTTCTATCTATGGCAGAGGTGGCTCTGCCTTCTACTCCCCCCACCCCCACCCCCAGCTAGCTGGCTCAGAGCTATCCCTGGGCAGCCAGCTGTTGTGAGCGCTCTAGAGAGGTCCCCACTGTGTCCGTTTTAGAGGGAAGCACACATGTGTAACCACATCGACAGTTTGCATGAAGGCTCGTATATAGACAGTGATAATCTCCCACTTGCAGCTGTCTCGAGGCAAATGCTATTACCCCTGCTTTAGATAGAAAGTTATTGAGGCTCCTCTTTGTCAGAGGCCCCAGACTGTCTGGAAGAAAATGAGCTGAATCCCTGTGTTTCCTGTGTGTGGCTCAGGAGCTTCTGGGGGGTAAGCAGGGCTTTGTATGTCTGTCCCAGGCCCAGCTCACACCTGCTGCAAACACGATGCAAGTGTCCAGGACTTAAGAAGGCAAGGCCCTAGGGCACTCTTCTCTAAGTGGGCCTTGGTACACCCTCGATTCTTGGGGGAAGGCTCAGGGAACAGCTGCCACCTTAGACAAGACCCTGAGGTCCTTTCTGACTTTATATTCTACTTTGAGGGAAAAGCAATTGAGGTTTATTGAATGAAGGATTGCATAACTATCAGAAAGGGAGCGGGGAGTGATACAGGGGACCTGGGGCAAGCAGGTACCTCTGCTGTGACTGTATTCAGCATAAATGGCTTTGACTTCCTTCCAAGTATGCTGCCCGCAGAGACAAGGATGCCTGCTGCGTGTTGGCCACTCACAGATGCTGTGCTGAGCATTCTTACCTGTATCCACTACAGTCTGCCTTATCAGTTAGCCCTTGAACGGGTACTCTGTTGTTATTCTCCTCTCAACAAAAGAGAACATTTAGACTCTAAGACATTAGACAGAAAGGAAAGTAAGAGCTGTCTTTTACAATAGGCCTTTCTCCTTCATTGTTGAAGTTCAGAAACAATTGAGAGACACAAGAGTCAAGCCTGAAAATATCATCTTGAATACTATATCAGCTGGCTGGAAAATGCATTCCATAAACATTTTGTAATGGTTCACCTTAAATCACCAAGCCACCCTCTTGGAGGCCTTAACCACAGAAAGGAAGCTGGAGTCGAAAGAGTGCAGTTTCTGTGAAGGCAGGACCCCCACCCCACAAGAGTCAGGAGAGGGCTGAGCAAGCCTGTGCTCTGCACCCCATTCCACACACACAGGCTCCTCAAGTCTGCCTCTTTCCCAAGGAGAAATGAGGTGTGACCTCCCAAAGGAGATCCTTGATCATTAAAACAACAAAACCAGAAGCATCTGGGTGACTTCGACCCCAGGATTCAAACCTAGGTCTTTACAGGTCCTGGGACACTACTTCCGTGGGCTAGATCTCAGAGCCCCAGCCCTTTAGACACCAGGAGATACCTTCCCTTTGTTATAGCAAAATCTGTAGGCCAGAGGACTTGCCGCTTCGTCCAAGGTTACATGGTGAGCAAAGTTCTTTCATCTCCTATCTTTATCTTGTGTCTTCTCCTGTCTTCCACACTTCACTAAGAGGTTGAGGAGGTGTGATTTTAGCAGAACTACATGCAGATTGCCCGCTTCACAGCACAGGGATAACATCAGACCTGTGCTCCTAGGACAGAGGGGTAAGGAATGATTGGGTCCTTGGAGGTTCAGGATGGGACCAGACTCTCAGCTTCCTGCTCCAAGCCTTTCCTCTTCCCTTCTTCCCTTCTTCTAGAAGACAGCTGCCCGTGTCTACCAGTGTTCTCTTTCTCACTCCTAGACATTGAGAAGGAAGTGGTTGGCCAGTGGCTAGAGGATGCATTCGTAAGAAAAACAAATGAGAGGAGCTATGAGTCATGGTGATGAAGGAATAAGAAGTTTAGATTTGGCCATCACTAATCCGTGCTGGAATCCCATGAAGCTTCATCTTTGATCTTCACATGATTGTGAATCAAAGACCAAAACTCAGATATGTGAGAAACACTGTACAGTGTCTCATAACCCGAGTTCTGACTTGAAGCTTTCATTCCATTGGATGGGCAGAAAAGTGAATAGCTCTCCTTGGGCTTCTGTGCAAGGTTTCAGGTGTTCTAAGGCATCGGTAGATACAAGTTGACCTTGGAAAAACCATCTTCTTCTCTTCATGGCTCCTTGGGCCCTCTCTAGGAAATGGGATTATTTCACAAAGCCACAGCATACAATCTAATGTGCCCAGATATGTGAACTGTAGGTTACCAGCTGTCCTGGTCATCTAAAAGCCCACATCCCTGCAACCTTCTCTTTCCTCGATAAAGGTCCTAGACGCGATCGTGGAAAGCGCCTAACATTTGCTTTCTCCACTAAGACAAAAGAAACTTAAACCCCTGGTCAGAAGCCACCAACTTCTGTTCCCTTGTCCCTCAGCCCAGTGAAGTTTCTTTCTGCAGATGGAGAAAGATCTGACCACATACCTGCAGCTCTAAGACTTTCAGGTTCATTTTGGGAAGCTCTGCCCTTCCCTTTCCCCACTGCAGGGAAGGGCTCAACAGGTTAAAAGTTGGGGGAAGGGAAAGCTAGTAAAAGTGGTAGATGGATTATCTTTTTGCCTTCACTTTGCACTTAGCATCTCAGGAGGAGGAATAGAGCCTGAGTCCTGCAGGGAGGAAAGAAAGGAGGCAATGCATAGGAAAGAGAGCAGTTAACACGCATGCACCTGGCCAAGACACTGGGCAGCCCTTTTGCACATCTCTCTAGACATTGGGAAACAAGTTCTCTAAATGGTAGGTGAGGGAATGGTGTCGATAAATTTAGTTCCATTAGATTTCTTCAGTAGGTGAGGCCAGGAAGTTTCTAAAAGCTTTGGCAGTGGTTCTAGTCTTTGACAGCAGTTGTGGTTTCGTCTTCCCACTCCTTCACCTTTTACAGAATGCTTCAGTTGGCATAGGGGTGGGGTAAAGAGAGCATTAGCCAGAGCGCATTGTCTAAGGAATGAGACAGCTGCGCTGAATGACTTCATCAGGATGCATCCCAGTATGGGTGGAGAAGGGTTCTCCTGGGGTGTTGCCTTGCTATATTCTCACCATAAAAGGAACCACAAAGAAAGTCGAGGAGGTCCAAGGAACAAGAGGCTCCTGATCTCGCTATGACTGATCTCACTATGCTGAGCTCACTATGCTGATCTCGTTATTCTCATCCCCACCTGGGAGCTTGGCCAGAGCTAACCTTCCACAATGTTCATGACCTAAAGATGGCCATGAGGCCCACATTGGTTCAACACCAGCCCTGGGTTCATGCTGCCTTCATATAGCTCTTTCTTTTCAAAGAGTAGCTAGCTGGGAAGGTGTAAAGGGATCAAAAGGGAAGGGAGAAGACTAGTTCAAAAGAGCTGACCTTTCTTGGAGTTGCTCTGACCACATCTGGGACGGAATGTCAGGAGAATGGCTTTTTGAGCAGATGTGCCAGTGGAGGAGGGAGGTTGAAATGAGAAGGCCAGTAGGCAGGCTTTGGAGGCTCGGAAAGAAAACATCTGTGATGTAACAAAGACATCGTAATAAGATGCTACAATACTAGCATAAACAAAGGTACATGTTAGGTATATACGTCGACTTTTGTAACAGAATAGAGAGGCTAGAAATAAATTGTCTAATGCAATGTCTAAAAAGGTGTTTTTGAGAAAACTGGGTGCGTACATACAGAAGACTCTCACCGTGTAGCATTCAAAAACCAACTCGTAATGAATTTAAACCTGAAAGTAAGACCTGAAAGTATAAATCCCTTAGCTAGAGAGATAACTCTAGCTGGCACTGGCTGCTCTTCCACAGGACCTGGATTTGATTCCCAGAACCTACACTGAAACTCACAAGCACCTGTAAACTCCAGATTTAGATCCTCTTCTGGCCTCCTCGGGCAGTGTACACACGAGGAACATTTACATGCAGTCCCAACACCCATGCACATTAAATTTTAAAAAATGATAAAAAAAATAAACAAACAAAACCCTGGAAGAAAACAGGAAGAAGTGGGAGGCACTGGATTTGGTAGCAACGGTTCAGATGTGACACAAAAGCACAGGCGGCAAAACAAAAGATAGAAGGGTCTGCCTGAAACTCAAGAAACTGCTGGCGCTACGGAACAAACTGCAGAGTGATTCAGAGTGGAAGACCCATCTTTGGAGTGGGAGAGATCACCACAAGTCACGTGCGATAAGGGATTAACATCACCAACGTATAAAGAACTTCAGGTTAACTGCCACAGTCCAAAATGACTCAATTATTTAAATAGCTAAAGGTTTGAAAAGACACGCGTCCAACAAAGCTACACAAATGGCCGAGAAACACATGAAAAGACACATCGTGAATAATTATGGAAATGCCAGCTAAAACCATGCGATGTCGTCTCATGTCCAGAAGGATGGTGACGATCCATAGATCAGACAGTCACAAGTGTCACCAAGAAAGTGAAGTTGGAACCTGTGTGTGCTGTTGGTGAGAATATAAAAGGTGTAGCCATTATGGAAAACAACATGAAGTTTCCCCCAAAGCATTAAAAATGGAATTATCGCACAGTATGGCAACCCTACTTCTGGTATCCATCCAATGAACTCGAAGCAGAATCTCAAAGAGCTGTGTACACAGCCATGCTCATTCCAACATGACTCATAATAGCCAGTGGTGGAAACAGCCAAAGTATTTGTACATGGATGACTAACAAAGGGAGTGATGATACACGTACAGTGGGATATTATTCAGCCTTTAAAAGAAAAGAAACCCTGTCCTCAAACATTTCAAAGGGCCACATGCCGTATCATTTCATTTCTATCAGTCAGTTTTTCATCACTATGACAAAAGATACCCAAGGGAGACAACTTATAGGAGGAAGGTTTTATTTTGGCTCACGGTTTCAGGGTTCCCAGTCCATGATAACTCAGCTCTGTTCCTTCTGGGACAGTGACACAGAACTTCATGGGTGGAGCAAAGTGGCTCATTTCATGGTAGGCAGAAGGCAGAGAGAAAAAAAATAGAGTAAGTGCCTAGGGACAAGATATGCCCTTCAAAGAAATACTCCCACCTCCTACGAGAATATTTAGCATGAACCCATCCATGGGGTAATCCTCTGATAAGATTGTGTCTTCATGGCTGAGCACCATCAGCAATGAATCAAGCCTTCAATCATGAGTCTTTGGGGTGGGGGTGGAGAGGGAAGCTGATATCCAAACCACACCACCGCTATCTGAAATATCTAAAGAAGTTAAAATTCACAGAAACAGAAGGTAGAAGAGCGGATACACGGGACTGGGGGAATCCATTTTCTGTGGATGTAGAGTGTCCGTGCTGTAAGATGGAATGATTCTGGAGACCCATGCACAGCCATTCATACAACCTGATATCCACAAACGGCTCAAGGTGCTAAATCTAATGTCATTAGAAGAGGAAATATATGTTATTATGTAGTCTAGCAAATCAATCTTTCTTACAAGAGTTTTTCCTGCAAAGTTAGCCAAGCCACGGTACAGAGTGGAACCGGAGTTCTCTCTCTCTCTGTTGGCTCTGGTCCTGCAACCGGATAGGTCAGCTGCTGCCTTGCCAGCCCTCTGCCATTCAGCAGTGTGCTAGCCATTCCGGTATCACCTCACTGACGTCATGTCCTCAGCTCTCGGCTCCACGCTGGAGATGCTCGGTGTCCTCTTAAGTAAGGACTGACCATCTAACACTTGCGAACGCTGCGGTATTTGTGGAGGCTTTACGGTACAACAGGCCCCAAGGTAAACATCTCTTTTGTTTTACATTATTTTTGAGAATCTCATACACGAGTATTGTATTTGCACAAGGGCTGAACGTTTGGCACGCACGGTCTAGGTTTATTCTCTTATGGACCCTGAGTATTAGGTAGCTGTCACACTGTACAAAGGAGAAAGCCGAGGCCCAGAGGCTGAAGAGCTTCACCAGAATGACAATGGCAAGCGATACTGTGTTAACATCTGTATGAGCCCTGCGAGCCAGGACTTTGTTGGCTTCCTGACACTGCCTGAGTTCCTTGTCGGGGTAAGGGTGAGGAGGAGGAGACTGGTGGTTCCATGAACGGAGGCAAGCCCATCCCTCCAGTGTTTTTAATGAAGGCTGAAGCCAGCAGCTGTACCAGCCTTCCCATGTCCTGCACTTCCCATTTCACACACCCACAGTTTAATTTGTCCTTACAAAAGGCCAGGCTTCCTTCCTGACCCGCTTATTTCCTCCACTACCATCCCCAGGTCAAATGAGATAGATGGCTGCCAACATTCCGTGCAGGGGAGGGCACTGGGTGAAGGTAACCGTCTACGCAGTCCTGATTCCTGGACCTGCCTGGTCACTCAAAGTAGCATAGTTGCGTTGCAAGCCGCAGAGCCTTTCCTAGATCAGCCAAGGGTCGAGTTCAGGAAGATGCCCTGTCTGATTGGGCTTTTCCTGGAACTGAGGGGAGATGAGCTCCCTACCCCAGAGTATTTCTTACTGATGTTCCATGTTGGCCCTCTCTCCCTGGCCACAGCCTGTGAGAATGCTTTGTCTCAGTAGAATTTGAAGATTTTTTTTTTTCTGGAGGATATCTGAGGGTCTTTAAATTTATTCTATCACATTTAATGAATTATTAATCAATTTTATTTGGGGAGGTACACAGGTGCCACCACACAAGTGTGCAGGTCTGAGACTACCTTTGGGAGCTGTTTCTCTCCTTCCATCTCTAGGTCCCGGGAATCAAACTCAAGTTGTCAAGCCTGAAGTGCTTTTACCCTGTGAGCCATCTCACCAACCTTGGGCCTTTTAAACCCTAACATTCTACTAAAGAAACAAACATGCTACTCAGTCAAATTCAGGGTTAGTATATTTGGAAGATAATCTTGGTTTGCCAAAAACATCTTCATTTAATGGAGAGGGCACAGCAAAGGCATCTGGACTGAGGGCTTGGGGTTGTCTGCAGGACAGTACAACAGGTGCGGGTAGAACGCGTGTTTGAGGTGTCAGGCCTGGGGCCATGCTAGTACAGGTCGGAGGTGGAGGTAGTCATCAAAGAGGTCCTATGAGGTCAAAACCCTAGCAAAGTCAGGATAATAATGAGAACTATGAAATCTGAGGCCGGAGAGAAAAAGAACTCACCTTTCACCATCAGTGCTCTGTAAACTTAAAACACAGTATTAAGGATAATAAGCCTTTCAACCCTCTTAACAGTTGTTATGGGGCTGGACAGATGGCTCAGTGATCAGGAACACTGGCTGCTCTTTCAGAGGACCCAGATTTGAACATCAATACCCACAGGGTGGCTCACAACAGTCTGTAACTCCAGTTCTGGGAACTCCTAAAGTTAATAAATCTAAAACTATTTTTAAAGCAGCAATTTTCATGTTGATTTAATTCATATGTGTTGAAAGTATGTGTGCACAGCATATAAAGCTAGAGGACAACCTGTGTCATCTCTCAGGTATGGTCTACCTTTGAGACAGGGATCTCTCACTGGCCTGGAACTCAGCAGGTAGGCTAGGAGGGCCGGGCAGCGAGCCCTAGTCTCTGTCTTCCCAGTGCTGTGACTACAAACAAGTGCCACTGAACTTCTATTTATTTTGTTTTTTGAGACGAGGTCTTGCCATGTAGCCCTGGTTGGCCCTGAACTCAGACCAAGCTGGCCTTGAACTCACAGAGATCTGCCTATCTTTGCCTCTAGAGTGCTGGGATTAAAGGTTTACATTACTAGGCCTGGCCCATTTTGTTTTGATTTATTTTTTATTTTATTTTTATTTTTATTTTTTGGTTTTTCCAGACAGGGTTTCTCTGTTGTAACACTAGCTGTCCTGGATCTCACTCTGTATACCAGGCTGGCCTTGAACTCATAGAGACCCGCCTGCCTCTTCCTCCCCAGTGCTGGGATTAACCACTGCCCCGCTGTTTTGATTTTTAACTTGGGTTCTGTGGATCTGAGTTAGGTCTTCATGCCTTCAGGACAAGCCCTTGACCAGCTGAGCTGTCTTTCTAGCTCCAGTTTTTCATGATTGTTTTTAAAAGGGGGTTTAGGGCGGTGAGATGGCTTAGTGGGTAAAACGGCTTGCTACATAAGCCAGGTAACCTGAGTTCCATTCCCGGATGCCTCGGTGGAGAGAGAACTGACTCCCACGTTGTTGTCCTTGAACCTCCATATATGTGCCATAGGATTTACACATGTATGGTGCCTGCGCACATGCACGCACGCACGCACACGCAGACACGAATAAATAGATAAAATAAAACTTAAGTTAAAATAAATAGAAAAGGGTTTTTAGAAAGTTAAATCTTGTGTGTGAAAATATGATTTGTGAGAAATTCACTTCAATGTGTATTGAATATGGGTTAGCATTTATACTTTCATTGAAAAACCTTGTGGAATACAAGGTTTGTCCTTGGGCTAGTCTGTCTGTCTGTCCTTTCAGCTGTGCATATTTACCAAGGAATGTTGGGAGGGAAAGGAGGTGTCCTTTACAGGGTTACTTGAGACTAATCAGCGCTTTCCTTTCTTCTCTGTTCCTGAGTTGCTTGATTTTTTTTTTTTTTTTAAATGATGAGCTTGGAAAGAATTAGACCATTCTAAAAATTAAGGCAAAAAGCAAATAAATTTCAGAAAAGCAAACAAGACTATTGCCCTGCTTCTGGCTTTCTTGGCAGGAGTAACTCTCAGCCAGGCCTCCACTCCCACCCCCAACCCTGAGAGCCTCCCTCCTGACAGGACCCCTGAAGGGGATCCAGCTGGCTTGCTTCTCCACACACAGTTCTTTGGTGGAGGTTTTCAGCCTGGTAAGAGTCTTGAAGGGACCAATAAATGTCAGGCCCTGAAAGGCCGGGGTGTGTTTGTCGGGTGCCTTGACTTCCTTCCCATGTGTTTGTGATAAAATCAGAGATGAAACTGGCTTGGGCTAGTTCCCACAAGTTTTCCTAGGGGCCTCAGAAGTCTGGATGGATGTGGACTCAGATATCCCAGTGCTTCTCTGAGTTCTGAGGGAAGTGGTGTAGTGTATTAGTTACTCAAGTTTGTTCAAGTTAGTTGCTCAAGTTTATTTTGAGTGAATAAAATCAGAACTCAGTTAGGAAAGCCATTCCAGAAAGAAAGCCGGCTATTCATGGCAGGGCTTTGGGGCGAATCCTTTCCCTTCTTCTACAGAGGAAAACTCTATTTACTTTTTTGAAGAGTCAACAGCGGCTCAAGTTCACAGCTCTGCCATCCAAAGAAGCAGCCGTTTCAGTCTGGGGGGAGGACAGACGGGTATTCTCAGGGGACAGAGGTCTAAGGACCAGGCTGTGCAAGCTTTGATTTAAGGAGGGGGAAGAAAAAAAATTTCTATGTATTAATACTCTTAGGGAACTTTTTTCAAAATAAAGAGGTAATCTAGCCTTTTCTGTTACCTAAAAGCACAACGATTAGAATTTTCTATTAAATGGGAATAATAGTGCCTACGGTGATTACTGAGTAATGTTATCCTATCTGGTCCGCTGTGAATCACTTCGCAAACATGAGTACCGTATGTGTGCACGTGTGTGTATGTGTGTGTGTGTGCTTGTATGTATGTGTGAGTGCATGTATGTATATGTGGGTACACATGTACATATATACTCATGGAGGCTTGGGAAGGACCAGGTGTCCTGTTTTATCATTCTCTACCATATTCCCACAGGACAGGGTCTCCTCCGGAGCTGTCTGGGAGCCAGCAAGCCCCACTGACCCTCCCTGTCTCTGACTCTCTCCCCAACATTGGTTGCAGAAATGTGTACCACACTCAGCTTTTCTGCTGGTTTTGGGGTGTTCAGGGGTCAGCGCATCTGGGAAGAATTACAGTTTCTAGTCCTGGCATTTGTGCCCTGGGGAGAGCTTCTTGACTTTGGGCCAGACTCTGGTTTGTCAGTGCCACTGGGCCAGTGTGCTTAGTGGACGTGTGGTCACACCACACTGACCCTAAATGCACAAGGGCACGGTGGGCATTGTGGCTCGTGTGAGAGTGCCTTGCAGAGTTCTGACACGGTGGTTTCAGCTGTAATTCCTGGATTCCTCCTCCTAGACCCTCTGTCTTTTCCTAAGCGACTTAGAAAATTTAGACTCAAGTTGGAAATCGAATTTTCCCTCTAATCCTCTCCTGCCCTCTTCACCTGCTTCTCCTTTTTCTTTCCAAGGAACATCATAGAAAGCCGAATCTTAAATCCTTTAACTTGGGCTAGAGAGGTGGCTCAGTTGGCAGAGTGCACGTCTACACAGCAAACGCTTGCAATCCCAGCACTTGGGATGTAGAGACAGGAGATCAAAAGTTCAAAGTCATCCTAGCTATAGAGTAAGTTTGAGAACTAGTACATGAGACCCTATTAAAAAACAGAAACAAAAAATGGGGGAGGAGGGAAGCAGCTCATCCTGTGAATTTTATGTGATCATCAACTTAAAGCGGTTTAACCATTACCCTCTCTCTTCCTGGCCCGGAGGTTAGCCATGGTGTGGGGTCCTCCATTCACCGCTTGCACGAGCGACAGGATGTGCTTGCTTCCTAGGCTTCATCGCAAGCCGTTCTTTGAGAGCACACTCAAGCTCCGTAGCTGCCCTAGCGCGTGACCCTAAAGCTGTGAGCTCAGGCACACGCATATACTGCGGACAGTCTGGTGCAGCCCGCACCCCAGATGCCTGCCAAGGAAGCAGCTTCTGCTCAGCCTAGGTGTGGGACCACCAGTGCTGAAACAGCAGACTGTTAGTCTGTCACTGTGTCTGGGCTGACGCTGTCCTCCTCCACTTTTCCATCCAGTCGTTAATCTAGGTGTCGACGTGGCACTCAGGGTTGAATCTCAGGGTGAAATGCTAGAGCTGTTGTCACTTCGGGAAGGCATATATAATTTTCTTGTCACGGTGGTTTTAATGTTCTCTTTAAGTGGCCCGTGAGAGCTTAAAGAATAGACGGTTAGGAGACCCCCTTGAAATTTGTGGACACATGCACAAGAATGTACCATTTAGCTCTTAATAATCTTAGCCAAGGAATAAAGTCTATTTCTGTTGCTTATGAGTGATGGATGGCACTAAATTGACTGTGAGGCAGTAGGTTTCGGGGGAAAACCCTCCCTCCAAAAAAACCCTATCCTTCCCCCATATGACTTGAGATGCCCACTAGGAATCAGTTCAGAAGTGGGACATGTTGGACTTGGGCTAGAACCTAAATGAAGAGAAGCAAAGACAGAGACACCTGGGGACCACACTGTAGCTGGGATATGGTCTCATATGGTTGGCCACTCCTGGATGTGAAGCCTGAGGGTGAAGACAACACAGGTCCTTCCAATGCCTCCCAGAGGCTTAAGTAGCTGTCCGTGCTCCCAACGGTAAATGATACCATCTTTGGAACGCTCTGTCTATTTGAGAGTGGCCAGGCTTTGTGCACCTGTCATTGCCAGATGCTGGGCTCTATAGGAGCGAGTCTTCAATCTTCCCATCAGTAGGTGCTCTGACTTCCTTAACTGATAAGGAAAAGGAGCTCAGAGACACTGGACACTGGCCCATGCCCAGTATCTCACTGGAAGAGCGGGATTTGAGCCCAGAGTCAGTTGACCTACAAGGCTTGTGCTTCCTATAACCACCATACTTTTAAATTGAACTTTGGCCTAATGAAAACTGGTGAACGTAAAAATCTAGAAAATTGGAATTTAAAGAAAAGATTCTTTGTCTTACTGACTCATCAGAGGGCTTTGGGAAAATGCCTTTAATCTTGGTTTCCAGGCTATGAAAGAATGAATATGGGCTAGGGATAGAGTTCAGTTGGTAGGTGCTGGCCTACCACACAAGGAGGCCTGGATTCAGTTCCCAATATGAACTGGGTGGGATTCCCCAAGCCTAAAATATCAGCATTTTAGAGGTAGATGCAAGAAGATCAGAAGGTCCAGGTCATTTTTGACTACAAAGTGACTTTGAGAACAGTCTGCATTATGTGAAACCCTGTCTCAAACAAACTAAAACAAAAGCCAAATCTGCCATTACACACACACACACACACACACACACACACACACCTCATATATCGATTTGATGACTGATGAATTGGTCACCAGAATGATGAGCATCTTACAGAGATGAAAATGCTTGATTCAGTAACAGAAACAAAATGAGTTTCTACATCCCTATGCAGGACTCAAATGCTCAGACTGTAGAAGCTTCTTGCTAACAGCTGTCTTGTTTTCTATGGAAGTCAGACACCAGTTCTTGACACATTAAGGCATTTTTGCAGGGACTTCATCTGACCCCTCATTGAAAGGTGTTTTTGAGGAAGCATGCTCTGTGTCAGAGAGCTGGTTACTTGCTCGTCTTTGAGAACTAAGCATTCCTCCCCAGTCACTGTGGTGAAGGGTGGGGTGGAATCTGGTAAAGGGGGTCAGTTAATTCTCTGCACGCCTGTTACTTCCTTCCATCTCTCCCTCCACCTGCTGGGATTATGACTTGTGCTGTGAGGGGCTGGATTATTACAGTAGACTCCAAACCTCTCTGAGGTATTTGAAGGGGGGTCAATTTGCACATCATGGATTAAAAAGTTACGAACTTACCTAAGTCAAAATGGATGATCCACCCATGCAGGCAAAATTCTGGAGTGTCTCCTCAGAAAAGCTTTAAATTCTTTATTGTAAACTATAATACAAGCAACATTTTCAAAGATTTCAAGAGAAAGATGAGAAATAGGCAGCATCCCTTTCTCCTGAACGCCACTCTCCCCGAGGTCCTCAGGGTAAAGTCGTCTGTTGTGCGTCTTCCTGGGTCTGTCTCATTCCTGGGAGCACCGTTTTGTCAGCGTACTTGTGTGTGTGGCTCCACCATCCCCTGGCAAAATGATTTTGCTTTGCTCTTACCCAGACCCCAGATATTTCAACTACCTCAGGCACACAGTAGGTTATTTTTTATGAACTTTTCTGAGTGGCTGCTTGATTTTGAATTATGAATCTGATTTGTGCAGGAAACTCAGTTCTCCAGCAAGAAGCAAGACTATCTCCCAGGCCTAAGGGATCCTGATCCCTGAACCCCTCACTCATTCCATACCAGCTGCACCCTTGGGTTTGGCTCACACGTCACTAGTTGGGGCTGCTCTTGTTTCTGGTACCCCATTTCCATTTCCTGCCCTCCAGCTCAAATAAATCATGCTTATTCATTGTTTGCACGTTTGTGGTTGGACATCTAAACCACTATAATAACCAGATATACTTTCCCATTTATGACAACAGTATGAAAATCTATTTGAATATGATCAGAAACTGAAAAAGACTTTGAGCTTGTTGGTTTCGGGTGGAGACGCTAGGTTTACAGTTACATATTCTGTATTGTCATCCCATCCTCTTAAAATGATACTTCTAAGAGCTATCACATTCTGCTCTTTTGTTCTAGAATGCGTACACTGCAGCTGCCATTAATGGGACGGATTTTTGTACATCAGCAAAAGACGCACACACCATCATATCTAAGAATTCAAGTCATCTCATGTCTGTTAACTGCTTCGGAAACTTCATCATTTTCCTGGGAAAGGTGAGATATCTCAAACTGACTAAATAACAGAACCTGGAATTCACCAAAGTGGACGATATGGAGCTGACTTGAAAAGGGATTTGTTTCTGTTGCTCTGGAGTAGCTGCCTGGGCTTTACTACCACATGCACTCCTCAGTCCTGTGAGACTTCCCGGAGACTAAGGTTTCAGGTTTCTGGGGTCCCAGCAGGCACAGTCACTCCATGCCACAGAGGGTCTATGTAGCTCTGGCTGTCCCGGATCTCACTCTGTAGACCAGGCTGGCCTCAAACTCAGAGATCCACCTGCCTCTGCCTCCCGAGTGCTGGGATGAAAGGTGTGTGCAACTACACCATTCGCTACAGTCACTATTTTAATCTTAATCTATTTTTTATGTCTCTTACCAATCTCACCATTTTAATACCTGTGTGTGTGTTTTGTTGGTTGCTTTTTTTTTTTTTTTGATGGGGGGAGGGGGTCTCTAAAACGAAAATGCTACTAGCCTTACACAAGTTTTGTGGATTATTTTTTGGTCCTAAAACATGGAAGTAGCATTGATCTTTAAATTTGTACATTATTTAAGGGCATTAAGTCTATAAAATGCAATCTGAAAGTGAAGTGTGATAGTGCATGTCTTTAATCCCAGCACTGAGAGTCAGAGGCAGGCAGATCTATATGAGTTTGAGGCCAGCCTGGTCTACATAGTGAGTTCCAGGACAGCCAGGGCTACTCTCAATAAATAAATATAGATAGATAGATAGATAGATAGATAGATAGATAGATAGATAGATAAAAAAAATAAATAAAGGGGTAGGGGGAGGGAATCTGAGAGGAGCCAGTAATATTTCTGATGTCACTTGACTGCCTTTTTAAAATGTCTTGTACAGTCAAGAGGCACCTTAATGCGCCAGCATCTTGTGTAAAGGACAGAGGCCTTACCTCAGAAATTTTGAACTTCAGGGTCTTATGATCCAGGTCTGAAATCCTCCAGCTACATTGGAGGCTGAGCCAGGTAGCTCTTGAGGCCAAGGCTAGTCTGGGCTATGGAGTGAGTTCAGGCTAGCCTGGACAAATCTCCAAAATAAAAAGTAAAAGCTGTGCTGGGTATGATGTAGCTCAGTGGGAGGGCACTGGTGTCACATGTGTGACATGGGTTCAAGCCCCAGTACTGAAATCAAAATAAAACAATGATAACCTGTGCCTTGTCTGGGTTGTAGGGCTAACAAATGAAGTGTTGATGAATGTGATACAGCAGCCTGATTGATCGTGCTTCAAGTTAGAAGGTTCTTTATAGAGTGCCACTCACTATATCTCTTCCCATATAATTTTCATCTGTTGGGCCTAATTCTGCATAGCTTAGTTTGTCTGATCCCAATTCGACTTAAGGATCGATCTATCTATCTATCTATCTATCTATCTATCTATGTATCCATCCATCCATCCATAATCCATATGCTTGTGTCTGTGTTTATGTGCATCACATGTATGCAGGTGAGGCCAGAAGGTCTGAGTCCCTGGAGCTGGAGTTGTAGGCATTTGTGAGCAGCCTGATTTGGGCACTGGAATCAGTACCTGTGTCTTCTACAAGAGCAGCAAGCACTGTAAGCTGCTGAGCTGCCTCTCTAGCTCTCTTACTTCCACTTAAATGTTGCTCAAATTCTTGACCCTGATCCTTCCCACCACATCTTCTATATTCCATGCCAAACACTCTCAGTTCCTTCAACCATTCCACCTTCTGATATGAATACCAGTTTTCAGCAGTGCCCACAAGTGAGCAAGATCTTAGTCACTGGCTGTGACCTGGCCAATGCCAAATATGGGGAGTGTGCCCTCATTTGGGGTTCTGTGCTTCTGAGGAATATTTGGTGCATGACTGTCATAGTTAGCTTCCAGCAAGTCAAGACATGCTTGGATCTCACAGGTGTGTGCTAATCACACACACATTTAAGGCTCACCTGGGCCCCCGAGATGTTTCATGTGACAATAGTAACAGAAGCACAATATAATTATGCCTTTCAAAACAGCCAAATATGGTACAGTTATATGCAATTTGGTAATACTATTACCTTAGTAGGACTGTGAGTGATACATTTTCTAATTCCAAAAATATTTTTAGATGCAGTTTCATAACTCTTCATACATTTATATTTTTGTTTCACTTTAAATATTCATTTTAAGATTTCCCATAAGAAGCATATTGTGTCTAGTGAGCGTTCAGTAAATATGGGGAATTAGTGACTTTAGACTTCTGAAGGAAGCTAGCATTCAGAATTCCATTAATAGTTATTCGTCTTTACAGGCATCCAGGGATAATGGGGGCCCCGAGTGGACTCTGTCACATCCTTTAAAAAGTTGAGAATATCATGGCCTGTATGCTCCTGGAAATATAGTAATTACATGTCACAAAAACTTGAGAGAATCCAATTATCTCCCACTCTGACACTGGGAAGACTTTCCACTGTGTGTCCTTGGTGTCTAGAGAGTAAAACCAATCACTTGGGAAATTAATAATTCACCTATTCAATTGCTTACAGAATAAAAATGGAGAGAGAGAGAGAAAAAAAAAAAAAAAGCCAGGCATGGTAGAGTACGTCTTTAATCTCAGCACCCAGGAGACAGAGGCAGGCAAATCTCTGAGTTCTAGGCCAGCCTGGTCTACAGTGTTCCAGGACAGCCAAGGCTACACAGAGAAAACAAAGCAAAAACCATGTTTTAAGGGACTGAGACTTAGTTGGTCCGGTTGGTAAGGTGTCTGTAAGTACGAGGACCACCACCTACATAAAAGATGAACGTGATGTTACATGTCTAACTGTAGTGCTGGGAGGTTGGGGGTGGGTGGAGATGGAGTCTCTGGAGCTCATTGGCCAGCCAGCCTAGCCAATGGGCGAGTTCCAGGTTCAGTGAGACCCTGCTTCAAAAGAGAAGGTGGAAAACAATAAAGGAAGCCATCCATCATTGACCTCTGCCTCCACATGTGCACAAATTCAACACACACACACACTTCTGAAGTGAGGATCCTGACGATTGTGCCATTCTGCGTTAAGTGAAAACAGCAGACTAATAGTTTTGTGAGCATTGTTACATTTACATGAAGGCAAACACAGATGAAAGTATTTAAAGTGCTTATTTATCTTCTCATCCACTGTAACTGGGCTCCCCCACCCATCAGTTTTTCTTTCTTCTTTTTCTATTTCATCCAAATTCTCTTTAAGACACACACACACACACACACACACACACACACACACACACACACACAATGTATCACTTGTAATTGGGGGTAGAAAAACAAAACCCTCGGTAAAATATCCTAATGACCCTGTTTCCAAAGGTTTCCAACAAGCTCTTCTCCGGACAGGTGCTGGTAGTGTGCTTCACTGTTTTCGGAGGACTGATGGCGTTTAACTACCACCGTGCGCTCCAGGTGTGGGCCATCCCTCTGCTGCTGGTTGCCTTCTTTGCCTACTTAGTGGCTCACAGTTTCTTATCTGTGTTTGAAACTGTGCTGGACATACTTTTCCTGTGCTTTGCTGTGGATCTGGAAACAAATGATGGATCTCCAGAGAGGCCGTACTTTATGGACCCAGCGTTTCTGGTAAGTAAGCATTTCGTCTCTGTTATAATCTCCATCCCCACACCCTCCAAAGTGGACGGAGACTCATAAGCAAGGGAGGTGACACACCCAGCCTCACTTCTTGTCCAGAGGGCTCTGGGAGTCTCTACTTCTACCTGGCCCAAAATTCCAGAGGGGGAATGTGAGCTCAGCTTTCTGAGGCTGAAGCACAGCCTTACAGAGGCCCCCTCTCCAAAAGGAAGCAAGAATAAACGGGGCATGTGGGCTCTTCCACAGGAGTAAACCAAAGGACCCTGGTGGACTCAGCAGCTAGTTTATCTTTGGCATTTACAACTTGAACGACCGATGTTTAAGTAAAACATTCTGCATTCCAAGCTCTGTGTTATACCACGAAGCTCTGGGTAGGGAACACTGCTTTGCAGACTGTTCACCTCTTGTGCCAATACTGATAATCTCTAGCCCTTGCTAACCTTGGTACACCCTTGGCAAAGCCCCATGCTATTTGTATCTAAAACTAGCAGGTGGTGGTTTCCAACAGCTTTATGCAACAAACAATGAGTTGCTCATTATCTGTCTTATCCTCTGCAGACAAGAGACATTCCAAGAACTGAAGGATGTCTCATCTTTGGCTGTCGGGTGTGTGTGTGTGTGTTAAATATTTTAAAATTTTCATCTATTTTGTTGCCATAAAAATTAAGGGTTAAGCTCTTTTGGCCTTAAACAACATTCAAAGCACTGTCAGTTCAGCACATCTATGAATGAACAGCAATATGAATATGCCCTCCATTCACAGAAACATGTTAAATTTTTACCTGTATGTACTCTGAAGGAAATACTCTGATAGTTGCATTAAAGCTAACTTGGTCTACTCTCCTTGACTTGTAAGACTCCAGTTTAAAAATCTACTTTGAAAAGTATCTCACTATGCACACAAATATTTTCAATACACTTGGAAAACTTTTAAAATTCAATTCCCTAAAAGTCAAGAGACATAATCATCTAGTAAATGGTTACCCACGGTGCAGTCATGGTGTCATCCACTCTTTTGTTTTTCAGAGTTTTGTAACTCGAACCAACAATTTTAACAATGCAAGGTCTCCAGGAGGCAAGGACTCATTACCGAATGAAGAGGGCACAGAACTCCGGCCCATCGTGAGATAGGGGCCCAGAGACATCTGTATCTGGAGAATCTGACCATGCTCTGACCACCTTATTACACTGAAACAAAGTACTCAGCTATTTTCACATGAACTAGCGCAAGAAAAAAGTGCTAAAACTATGTTTATATGTATCAATTTAAAAGGCACAATATGGCTGGGCACGGTACATACATAATCTATATGTATATAGGTACCCAACAGTAGGGGGCTGAAGTACAAAGATCATCAATATAAGGCCAGCCTAAATGCTACGTAGAGACTGCATCTCAAGATAAGTAAATAAAAAATAAGATTGGCTCACTGGATAATGGTGCCTGCTGCCAAGCTGAGGACCTGAATTGATCCCCCTAGACCACTGGTTCTCAACCTGTAGGTCCAGACTCCTTGGGGGAGGGAGTTGAATGACCCTCTCACAGGGGTCACCTAAGGCCATTTGCATATCAGATATTTACATTATGATTCATAACAGTAGCAAAATTAGTTATGAAGTAGCAACAAAAATAAATTACTGGTTTGAGGGTCACCACCACATAAGGAACTGTATTTAAGGGGTTGGAGCAGTAGGAGGGTTGAGAACCTCAGCTGTTAGAGCCACATGGTAGCAGAGAACCAATTCCCACAAGTTGTCCTCAGACTTCCACACATGTGCTATGGTCATATGGGCACACACAAAAAAATGAAAAAATACATTTAAAATATAAGTAAATAAATAATACCCTATATAAAAACTCACTGGAGTTTGTGAGGGCATAGCTAAGTTTTATCTTTTTTAAAGGAGTTTGTTAGCAGAAATCTCTAGAGTACTACTTTTACACAGGGCAGGACTCTTATTCTTCCAACCCTGGAAACATGCTAAGAAAGCACATTAGCATTTCAAGTTACAGCTCAAATTACAGGCGACAGGCAGTTAACATGGTGTGACTGGGCTGTCTGTATGTAGGTGGAACTTCTCCACATCAGCAAACATTACAGACAGGTGATGCTCAACCTCTGCTAAAAATGAGACCTGCCTAGGTTTTTATTACTATTATTTTTTTAAAGGCACCTGAAACAGCACCTAAAACATATATGCAATGTAGAAGAGCTTTTCCTTTTTAAAGCCCTAAGCAAATCAGAACATTGAACATGAGGACCGGCACCCCACTGGTCAAGGTGCTGAGTGGAACTCCAGGCCTAACAGGGGGCTCATTTTGAGTTACTTGGCAGGCCAGTGCATGTGATGTAATAATACAATGCTTCCCCCACTTCTCTGCAATTTGACAAGAAACAGCCTGACAGCTCAGGTCCACTTTAGATGCAAATTTTTTCTTAAATAGCACCAGTGAATTCATTTAGCTCTGAAGTCTCCCCTACAGTGATTTACAGGGCACTCCCGAAAGCACTGAAGTGAGTCATCACAGAGCGGTGAGCAAGTATACGTCATTCCTGTGGGTTTAAACATCTTTATCTGTCTTGGCAAAAACCACCCAAGCCTAACAGCCAGCGCTATCTGAATAAATCATTTGGCTGAGACGAGGTCAGAAGGCATGGGTGGCCAACTTGCCTCGGTGGTGGTGCTGTCATTTCCCACACTTAGCTGCTGTTTAGCCTTCTCGAGAAGGTGGACTGGTGGCTTAGATATTTCCCCCAGCTTATCATCACAGCACATCCCGTGTCAGCTTCAGGATGCCATTCATAAACACCCTTGATGCATATGTAATAATTCTCCCTTGCTCTCACCCCTATTCCTAAAGATGCTTTGAAGAGTATTCCAAATTGAATTTAAGAGAAGTCCAGGTCTGCCAAGTTACAGTGAAACAAGGACAAATAAGTCTTGGCTATCACTTTACTATGTGCAATGGGCATTTCTTTCTCTTTTTTTTTTGGGGGGGGGTGCCATTATTGTTTTGTTTTTGTTGCTGAGGCAGGGTCTCTGTAGCCCAAACTGACTTCAAACTCACAGAAATCCTCTTGCTTCAGTCTCCATCAAAGAGTGCCATGCTGTGTCAATTAAATAATGTTAAGATACCTTCTCTTCATGTCCAGGAAAGGAGGCCTCCGGTTCCTGGCCTGACCCCGCCTATGTAGAAGCTATCCAGAAAATAACCAGCCTGTGGTTCGTAAGAGTGTTCAAAAAAAAATATTTATTTATAAAAAATACAATGGGATAAGTTTATGCTGAGAAATGCAGCAATAAATACAGTTGAAGAAAACAGAGCGACTCTACGGGGATACATTGGCACAAATGGAGTCTGCAGGCTCGCCGCCCACACCTACATGTCTGCGGCCGTTTTTGTACACACGCCTTTTGAAGCGCCACTCGGAAAAGACCTTGTCAGTTTAAGGAAGAGAATGAGTACACATATAATCACAAATGCACACTGATCATGACTTTATTTAAAACTTAGCAAACAATACTGCAGAAAAACATCAATGTGTCAAGGTTCTAAGCGCTGTATCTTAGATTTAGTTGGCAAAGACCACATTTAGCAAGTCAACGCTTTAGTCTTCCATGTACAAGTCAGATACACTAAACTGTAAAAAAAGAAAAAAAATAGTTTCCTATTGTTTGAAAATACCAGTTTAAGTGTAAGATTGTAAAAAAATGCATAGATCTCCGATAAGAGAATTGGCTGCCCTTCCACGGCATTCCTTTTTACTTCATACGCAAGTTACTGGTTATGCTGTAGGATTTAATTGTTACAGCACTAAAAGGCAACTATTTAGGGAGGAGGCAGGAAAAGGAAAAAGGAATGTATGTAAGGCATTCTTTTTAAGGTACAATAAGCATCATAGTGTTTAGGAAGACGAGATAAGAATTTCTCAAGGCTAGCGTGGGTCTCACTGGATAAAAACAATGCTCTAAATACTGCGCTCCTGTGTGTGACTCTAATAATCAATGCCCTGGTCATCGCCATACTGGTATTCTCTGGGATAGTCATCCGGGTACTCGCCATGGTATTCGTCAGGGTATTCTGCCTGATAATCGCTATCACTGATTTCTGACCCATTTGTTCCTGTGCCCTGGCTTCCGTTGTGAATGACAGGTTCTGTGGGGGCGGCACAGTACTTGGGGTCATACACTTGCCGCCCAAGCCCATACACGCTCATTCCTTTCTGGGAAGCAACTTTGTTGGTACCCATCTGTAGAGAAATGGTCGAGTTGTCCACTGGCTGTAATGTTAGCTTCTGGTCATAGATGTCTCTTCTGGTGCCCGGTGCTAACATCCCAGCCTGGTATTAGAACACAACAGTACACGAGTTAAGACAACAGCTAAATCTGTACTTGTTAATATTGTGTAAATTATGAAAGTCACACAGAGTGTGAGCAATAGCACAGTAACTCCCGTTTGGTTTAAAGTAGACCTACCTTACCAAAATATTCCTAAACCACTCATTTTTATGATGGGATTCATTGACTTGAACTGAGTCAGGCTGTCCTTCCCATCTCTGCCCAATCACTGTATGGCCTCAGACAAATTAACTTACTCTGAGTCTTTTTATTTCTTATATGTAATATAGAAGCAACACAACCTACTACTAAGAATTGGACACAATGAATATAAAAACAAAGCCCAGGGCTGGAGATACAGCTCTGTGGTTAAGAGCACTTGTCTGTCTTATAGAGGATGCAAGTTCAGTTTCCAGCACTCACATGGTGACAGGACTCTCTGTACCTCAGTTCCAGAGCATCCAATGCCCTTTTCTGACTTCCAAGGGTATCAGGCATGTACAAGGTTCACAAACATGAATTCATAGGCGCAAAATAGTCATACACCAAATAACTCTAATATATATATGTGTATGTGTGTATGAATGTATGTATATGTATATATGTATATTTTTTTAAAGTCCCACACTGGCATATCTAAGTTACATGTGAATGTATATTAATGACCACGAGGTCACCAGTTTTTTGTTTGTTTTGTTACTTTATTTTTATTTTATGCACAATGGTGTTTGGTCTGCATGTATGTCTGTGTGAGAGTGTCAGATCCCCTGGAACTGGAGTTAGACAGTTGTGAGCCACCATTTGGGCGCTGGGAATTGAATCTGGGTCCTCTGGAAGAGCAGCCAATGCTTTTAACTGCTGGGCCATCTCTCCAGCACCCCCTCCCACCCCCCCCACCCCGGTCACCAGTTTTAAAAGAGCATGCATGCATTCAACAAGAACCATGCTAAGCACACAGACCCAAGCCTTCTCTAGAGGCTGCCACAGAAGAGCCACCCTCTTCAGAGCAGCTCCTTCTTTCTTTTCACAGAGGAACTCAGACCTCAGTTTCCCATTTTCCCAAGCACACACTTTCAGGTGTGGAATGGGTGAAAAGGCAAAGTGAATGGCAGCTATGAAAAACAACTGAATGTGACAGGGCATGTTCCATAAAGGGAAAAACGACAGATTTCACCATAAAAATTTGTTAAATAAAAAATTTAAAAAACCAACCTTATTCCCACTATTTTTATGATATAAAACCCTGCAGCTCTTTTTTTTTTTTTTTCTTTTCTCAAGACAGGGCTTCTCTGTTGTAGCTCGTGCTGTCCTGGAACTCATTCTGTAGACCAGGCTGGCCTTGAACTCACAGAGATAGCCTGCCTCTGCTTCCAGAGTGCTGGGATTAAAGGCGTGCACCACAGCTATCCAGCTGCCTTGTTTTTATTATTTATGTATTTATGAGCATGTGTGTGTGTGTGTGTGTGTGTGTGTGTGAGAGAGAGAGAGAGAAAAAAGAGATAGAGAGACAGACAGACAGACAAGAAGACAGTTGTGGGAGCACTAGATAGATCCGGGGTCAGGGTGCACATGAGAAGGCTAGAGGACATCTTTGAGAAAGGATTTCTCAGTATAGTCTTGGCTGCCCTGGAACTCACTCTGTAGACCAGGCTCCTACCTTTGCCTTCAGAGCCCTGGGATAAAGGTGTGCACCACCGCCAGGCCTAGAGGACAACTGTGGAGAGTCAGTTCTGTCCTTCCATCTTCATGTGGGTCCCAGGGGTCACACTTAGGTCACCAGACAGCCATCTTTACCCCTGGGCCATCTTGACTGCAGCCTCATCTATTTAAAAACTCGTATACTAACCGTGATGGCGAATCTTGGTTTTCAGCTAGACACACCTGGGAAGAGTGAGCCTCAATGAAGGAATTACCCCTATCAGATTGGCCTGTGTGCGTATCTGCGGGGCATTTTCTCCACTGCTAATGAATGCAGGAGGCCCCCTGGGTAGGCAAGCCTGGCTGTCTAAAAAAGGTAGCTGAGTAAGCAGGGGAAAGCAAGCCAGTAGGCCGCGTTCCCCTATGGTTTCTTCGGCTCTTACCTCCAGGTTCCTTCTGCCTCCTTCCCTGGAGGACAGACTGTGACATGGAAATGTAAGCCAAATGAACCCTCTCCTCCCCAGTTTACTTTCAGTCAGAGAAAGCACTCTATTGCAGCAACAGAAAGAGTTAGAACGCTAACCGTTTAAGAATTATTTAACTAGCATTTCATACACATTCATTTCTCTGGTGGCTTAGCATTTCGTAAGAATGCTGACTAAACAGCTCTTAGCAGAAATGTCTTCCCTACCCATGTAGACGGACCCCTTTAAGACCAAAACCAAAAGGAGGTGGGAAAGAATCAACCATCTTTTACTTGGACTTTGGAGCAGGAACACATATAAACATCACTTTCTTCCCCTGGCTAGGCAGAAAGGCCAGCTGTTCTTGCTGCCAACCAAAACCATTAGTCACGGTACACTTTGCAGGCTGGAGAAAGGGTCCTTTGATTCTTTTGCGCTCCCAGCAAAATCTACTTCTCTGAAGACTGAAAATACTATAGGAAAAAATACCATTTGAGAGTCTAGCTACTCGTTGTTAAGATCAGGGTTAACTTAGCCCACCCTTCTGTGCCCTTTGCAACAAGTACGAAGAAAGACTGCTTACCTGGCTGGCTCCTTTGTTGGTGCCCATCTGCAGACTAATCGTGGTCTGGTCAAAGGGTTTGTCAGTCTGCATTTTGGGATCATAAAGATGCCTTCTAGTCCCATAAGCTGTCATACCTGCCTGGCTGGCACATTTGTTGGTTCCCATCTTTTAAGTTAAAACATCAGCATTAATTATTAGAAGTCAATAACATACACACAATAAAATATTCCGTTATTAAGGAGATGTAAGGTAGAGCTGGGGGTGTAGCTAAGCATTAAGAGGTCTCACCTAGTATGCACAAGATCTAGGTTCAATTCTCAAACATACATACATGTACATACATGTACATACACATACACATACACACACACACAGGAAAACTAAGAAGTCCCTGAGCTAAGGTAGCTCTAAGCAATGAGCTATGAACTCCCCTCCGTGCTTTCAAAAACAAACTGCAGAGGCTAACTTTAAAAGAAAAAATTCCAAACACTCTTGAATATAGCACAATCAGCTGCATAGAAACTTGCACAGGGATGTAATATTAAATATTACTGTGCTCGAAGAACTATGGATAACTTCCCCTCTACTCTCTGCAGCACAAGTACCAGATTCAAGTGTGCCCACTTTAGTCAGAGAAACCAGTAAGTGCAGAGCAGACAGCTGCAGCCAGCCTGTTTGGTGTTCTCATCTACAAAGTTTATCCTTCAGAGCTGAAGGAGGGGAGGGGTAGAGGAAGGGAGGGAGGAAGGAAGGAAGGAGGGAAGGAAGGGAGGGGAGGGGAGGAAGGAACTTACAAAAAGGAAGGAACTTACAGATGAGTTACAACTTAGCCCTAAACTGAATTCATAGCTATCTTTGCTGCATGTGTAGCCCATGTACTCAGAGTTAAAACAGGAAAGCAAATGCCAGGAGCTCAGGAACCATCAGCATGGGAGAAAAATACATTTTACTCCCTTAACTCTCATATACTGGCCAGAACCAGAATGAGGCAGCAAGAAGAGAATGAACTGAACTGGGTTCAGAGGAATTATTAACTTCTCTTCCCTGTTAAGAACTACATGATCCAGGACGATTCAGAGCCTGTTGCGCTGGAGGAAACCAGTTCCTACCACTGATACTTTTTTTCCCCTTAAAAACAGTTTTGGGCTTTGCTTTGTTTGAGACAACCTCACATAAACCCAAGGCTAGCCTTGCACTCGCTGGTTAGTAATTGAGGATAAACTTAAACTCCAATCCTCCACTTCAAAAGTACTGGGATCACAGGTGCGCACACCACCATGCTCGGGGGACACTTACAAAAGAAAACTTCCATTACTGGAAGCAAAACTCCTGCACCGGGAAAAGATTCACACAACACATAAGCAAAAGAAGAACACAGGGGGGTGGGAATCAGCCACTACAGTATTAACATTTGTAGAGATGCAACTAGTGTTTGTAATAGACACCTGTGGATATACCTTTTGGGTTTTATTTTCATTGATGTGTGTCTAAAGCCACACACACATATAGAAATGCTTATTTTACAAACCTGCACATACCCTTTTTTAAATTAAAATAGTATTTTATAACCTTATTTTTCCTTGTTTTTCAAACACTGATGTAAATTTTTAGGCTGCCAATTCCAACCTGCACAGTCATCACTTACAAACTGATCGATGTCTGGGCTCCCCCTTTCCAGTTTCCTACTATTTATACAATGCTGTGCCTCTTAAAATTAAAGCCACCCAACACAGATTTTGGTCAGTACACCAAGGAGGCCCACTGCATTTATACCACTTGGCCATGTTTTTGTGACGCTCTCCCAGAGACTGTATAAAGGATAAAAGTCATCGTAACAAGTTACTTCCCAAGCACTAACCTGCCCAGCCAGAAAGTCTCAGCTGCAATACCACACTTCATTAGTGTACAGTGACTCTGGCATTACGGGCTTTGTATATATCACTTCCCTTGGTCAGTAACACCTAAGAATTCATAAAGTGGGGGTGGGGGGAGTGTCAGCACTCAATTTCCCAGAGAAACAGTGGTCAAGTCAGCTGACATACCTGAAATTTCTTTTAAAAACACCATCATTTTCTTACAGCTCTAATTTATTTAGTTTTCTTTCTTTTGAGACAAGGTCTCAGTCTCTCGATCAGGCTGGCCTATAATTTACATGTAGCCCAGGAGGGCATCAATTCAAAGCAATCCTCCTGCACCAGCCTGCTAACTTTCTGGGACTACAAGTGCTCATTACCACGCCCCATCATAGGCTTTAAGTAGAAAGAAACTGTTTAAGCTATGTATCTATCCAAGCAATCTACATTACAGAAGTTACAGGCACACTTCACTCATGAGAGGCGAACATTTTATGTGACAATAATTAATGACACCATGTAAATAAATGAAAAAAACAAAAACAAGAAACAAAAAAACATCACACCACTTACCTGTAAACCAATTACACTTTGGCCAGCCTTTAATTTGCCTTCATCAAAACGTCTTGTTTGTTTTTCTGCATACTTGACTCCAATGTCAATTGTTGTATGGAACCCTTTTGTCTTAGCCTAGACAGAAACACATTCACCAACTGAGTTGGAACACAGATATTCAGCCACCAGCATTTTGAAGAGGAAACAACAAAGAAATGATGTCCACAGACATCCTGGTAGATTATATCATACCAGAGGTAGAGAACATACTTAGGGCCATTCAATGATACTGTACCCTTTGAAATGTGAGGGTTCTAATTAACCTATCTAGCACAAGCTGATGTCAGCAGCCTTTTCACAAAGCTAGCAATTACAGAAGATATAGGCCCCTCCCCACCGGGTCTGTACACCCCTGGGAGAATAATGATGTCATTCATCACCTATGTTCAGGGAAATTTTTTTTAACCAAGTAAAGAGCATGTACGTACCAGACCTGCTAGAGCCACCAGCGTAGTCTGAACCTGGGTCATGTTGCCATTCTCAAAAAGATCATTTGCTTCAAATATATCATGGGGCTTCATACCATAAGCCTGAATAGCTTTAATAAAGTTGCCGATATTCTCCAACTATGGATAGAAAGAGTCACATGAGCTTTGGAGTGAAATATGGACGTATCACACCAAGATTTTTCAGTCTACAGGATACCAGAGAGAAGGCTTTTTGGTGACGGTTACTATCAGATAGACAGTAAGCACACAGCTCTGTCTGGAAAGACTAGAATAGAATAGGCTTTTAAAGTTAGATTTAAAAAAAAAAAACAAAACAAAACTGCTTTTCTGCTGTTATTTTGAGATGGAAGCTCAAGCTGGCCTCACACTGGTTAAAAAGCCAACAAGCACCTTGAATTTCTGATCCTCTCGTGTAGGCCCCCACCCTCCACACCTGATGCTGGCATTACAGGTGAGCACCACCACACCCTATTTATGCTGTGCTGGGGATCAGACCCAGGACTTCCTGCATGCCGGGCAAGCATTCTACAAACTGGGCCACATTCATATCCCACACTACCGGCTTTTTTTTAAAAGGCAAAATTGGCCGTGTGTGTGTGTGTGTGTGTGTGTGTGTGTGTGTGTATAGCGTGTATGTGTATATGCATAGTGCACACATGTATGCGCCTGCATGTGCACATACATGTGCAGGCTAGGGGTTGACATTAGGCATTTTCCCTGTCACCCTCCACTTTACTGACTGAGGCAGGGAGGGTCTCTCAACACACCCGGGGCTCGTCTACTTAGCCAGTCAGCTTGCCCAGGCTCTCCTCCCTGTCTCTGTCTCCCACCCCACTGGGATTACAGGTCCACCCAGCTTTTACAGGGATCTGAACTTTAGGTGGCAAGCACTTTGGGCACTACGCTACCTCTCCAGGTCTATCAAACTCACACATGTCTAAGAATTCTGTGACAGAGCTTTCCAAGCCTGGACTTTCCTTTGGCAAAAGTTACACACATACATTAATAGCTCCCTATGTGTTTAATTTTAATTTCATAGTAAATGCTCACATCTCCCAAACACACATTTAAGACCAAATAAATAGCCGATGTTACTTCACACGCAGCAATGAAATTAAGCTGTGATACAATGTCCCATCATAGACTAGGAGTTACTGCATCGAATGCCCTGCTTTCTGCCTTTAATCCTTTGGTCCAGATGGTATTTGTATAAAATTATATCAAATCCTTCAAAGCAGAATGACTAAATGTAGAAAGCTTCTAAAACTAAAGATGAGAAGTAACAGGACCAGTTAGTTCGATAAGCAATAATGGCATTTTTCCCTTTCAGAAAGGGTTTCTCTGTGTAGCCCTTGCTGTCCTGGAACTGATTCTGTAGACCAGGCGTGTGCGCCACCATAAGCAATGGCAACATTTTAAACGACAAAACAAATACAGCCTTGTGTACAATTTCCTGTTATACACACACACACCTTTAAACTGCAATCAATACAAAAAAATATGACTTTCTTCATCAAATAAAAAGAAACTAACTAGGGTAGTGCGGGTTACTCGCAATCCCAGCCCTAGGGAGGCGGAATATTCTGAGTTCTGCAATCATGGGGCATACATAATAAATCTGAGGCCAGCCTGGGCTACAAAGTGAAACCCCTGTCTCAAATAAGAGAAGGAAAGGGGAGCAAGAAAGGGAAAGGAGGAGGAAAGAAAGAACAGAGGAAGCGGAGGGGCAGGGAGGGGAGAGGAGAGCCAGAAAGGGACGGACAGGAGGTTGCTCAACTGGCAATTACCTGAGGCCAGTTTAGGGAGGATTCGTTGACTTTCTTCACAGAGCCTGGCTGTAGCTTGTTTATGAGTCTAAAAAGAAAATTACAAAGACACTTTCTGGTTAAAAAACAAGGACTGGAATATTAAGCCGATCCCCTGGACGTCAGAAAAGTACCAAACACAGTGGTAGGATATCAAGGCCGACATCCTAGACCAGGATTAAGGCAGGAGCCTGCGGAAAGGAGAGCAGAAGCGGTCCCCGGGGTCACTCACTCGCAGAGGATGATGCCGTCCTTCAGGCCCAGCTGGAAGTTGGCGCCGATGCCCATGCCTGTCACCTCTTCGATCCAGTTGCGCAAATCTTCCTCCGCCTGCTGATCATACTTGGATGCAATCTGAAATACAAGTTCCTTAACTTAAGAGGGACTCAGTGGTGGAGTGACGCCCACTCACGGTGGGCTGGCTCACACAGTCCCCAGCTTTGGCTCACTGCCCACAGCCCAACGGTACGAGAGTTTGCTGGGGACCTTCACCAGCTGTTACAGCTTCAGTAACCATGCAGACTTTGGTGAAGTCAGTGTCCATTGAGGAGCATGGAGAGAGAAGCAGGGACCAAGAGAAAGAATCCAGTAAGACAAGACAGAGTCCCAGCCACGACACGAGGGACAGGATTTAGCAGAGTGCTGTAGTGCTACATCAGCTGGACCCTAAACCTTACAGATTAAATCACTAATCGGCACATTCCAGACGAGATGGGGGAGATTCCAACACATGACACTATTTTACAAAGCATCTCAACCATCTAGGGCATACCATTCCAGGAGTTTTATCTAGAAAGTTCTGGGATCTGCCTTCTATTGCATCAAATACACATTACACTGCACGTACTCACGCACGCGCGCGCGCGCACACACACCCTTCCCTCAGGACTAACTGTACTTCTAGTACAGTACTGAGAGTCTCTTCATGTAGATGCTGCTCCATCAGACTCTTCGCAGGAAAGCAAAGCCATCAATTCATTTTTTGAATCTTAATACCCACCACTGTAACCGACACCTAAACACTACACAAACCTAAAGAAAACTAGCAAAGTTTTTACTTGTGGGACTTTACAATGAAGGCAACATAGCAACACAGATGCCAACGCTCTAACTATCATCGAGAGCTCTGAGGGTGGTGCAATACCTAAGAGTGCACGCCTAAGTTGGATCCCTGGAACCCACGTAAGGGTGGAAGGGGAAAAGTCACTCCATGGCTACTTTTCAACCTCACACGGTGGCTTGTGCACCTCAGCACGCATGCATGCACACACGCACGTGCATTAAGTATACTTTAAAAATACATTTTAAAGGCATTTCTCTGGACTTAAAACACACACACACACACACACACACACACACACTACATTTCAAAGATTCTTTCAGAATAATACCATAAACCTAAACTTTTTCTTTCTTTTTTTGGTATTTTTTTTTTATTTCATGTGTATGGAATTTTGCTTGTAATGTATGTCTATGCACAATGCAGTGCCCATGGAGACCAGAGGAAGGGAACTGGAGTTATAGGAGGGTGTACACTGCCAAGTGGGTGCTATGAATCTAACCCAGGTCCTCTGGAAGAACAATCAGAATCAGCACCCTAAACTGTTTTAGAAGTGAAACTTAAATATTTAGAATCACATGAACCACACCTTTAATCCCAGCCCTTGAAAGGCAGAAGCCAGTGGCTCTCTTAAGTTTTGGGCCAGCCAGGTCTACAAGGTGAGACCCTGTCTTTAAAACAAAAAGACATGTTGAAGTTCCCTTGCCCTAAAAGCTCCTTAAAGTGGTTGGTCAAGGCATTAAGACGTAGAGCAGGCTTTTAATCCCAGCACTTGGGAGACAGAGACAGGCAGATCTCTGAGTTCGAAGTCAGCCTAGTCTACAGAGCTCCAGGAAAGCCAGGGCTACACAGTGAACATCTGTCTTGGAAAAAAAAAGCTTCAGCAGCAGCCGGGAAAAGACAGCATCATGTACTCTTTGTCTTTTCATTCCGCACAGGCAAAAATGCCAACTAAACACACTTAGGCAGAGCCCGGGGCTAGAAATGGGAGCTTGGGCATCAATTACAGTGTTGTCAGAAATGGAAATGAACAGCAGGGATGTCTGTTGGCCATAAAACATAATTAGGCTTAATTACCAGGAGATTATATCACTGTGTTGCTCAAGGAGGTCCTCAGAGTTCAGGTCTAACTAGCCACGCAACAGCCAAGCACAACTACGTGGGGCTCTAGGCTGCATGTGTGTCCTTTCTAAGAGAGACTCACGGGTCAGCAGGGTTAGGCTGGACACTTAGGAAGCCAGCTAGCTTACCTCTAACACCTCACAGTGAAAGTCAGCACGGAGTCTTAAAAACAAGCGGGCACAACTGACTACACCCGACTATAGTTCCTCCTCAGGTGACAATGGCTTTACTTTTTTTTTCCCCAAGGTGGGAAAAGGCGTCATTTCTCTTATCAAATAAATGCAAAGACTTCGGATGGCCCTGGAACTGCACCAGAGCACTGCTGACGTTGTTGGTAGCAGCCTCCTCTCCCTCCCTCCCCTCCTCCATCACCAAGGGGGAGGGCTCTGCTGAAGTAAAGGTGATCTCAAGGATTACTGTGTCCCCTTCACACTCCATTACCCACAATTAGAGAAATGGGGACTGGGATAATGGATAATTTACTTCAACTGTGTGTTTGCTTAACCAGATCACAAAAGGAAATCCAACAAGTGCCTACTGTCACGTTCAGACAGCACGGCAGTGCTTCATGGATCAAATCCTACCTGGAAGCTAGTTTACAGTGTAAAAGTGTACCTCATGTGCCGGTGTGCCCTCATTCCTTGAAAGGGTCTACTTTTACTACCTGCCACTGGGGGCTGGGTGGGGAAGGGGAAGGAGGAGGTGGGGGTGGTGGGAGATTCTGCCAGAGTCACCTTGTCAGCAAGGGACAAGCAGGAAGCAGCAACTACTCCTCTCCTACCCCAGAGATAAACACTCGTGGATAACTGATCTCCTCCAACATAGCAAACAGGTCCATTTATTATGACATCTATTCAAAGTAGAATAGATATTAAATTGCTAGACAGATTTAAATCGTGACTGTGTTTTCCTACTGGACTCTTGTTCTAGATAGCTAGAAGAATCAACTACTCACACCAGAGGGTGAGATGGAGGGACGGACGGAGAAGGCAAAAACAGAAGCCAGTCCTCCCTCCACACAGCCATGGAAGGCAAACTGAACTGAGCTGACTTTATTTTTTTATTTTTTCAAAATTGAAGGACACTCAGCTGAGCCACGCCTCTCAACAGACCTGAAGAACACCACACTTTGCTAAGGCAAGAGACTTTCTGTCCTGGCTCTGCCTGTCTTCACTGGGAGCCCTTCGCTACTCATCTAACTGCCGATCCAGTTCCTGTCTCGACAGCAGCCAAGACTTGACTTCAACGAGTTCACCAAGTCCCTTCTACTTGTCTACACAACTTGGTCGAGCATCAAAAAGCATAGACACACGGCGGCGTACAGACACACGTGCAGGCAAAACGCCATTCACATAAAAAAAAAAAAAAAAAAAAAAAAGGAAAGGAAAGAGTGTGTTGTGCTGCAAACTTGTATCCCAACACCACAAGAAAGCAGGCAGAGGAGGGTAAAGTCAGTGTGTGCTACGCGGCGAGGCCATGTTTGGGGGAGGAGTGGAAAATAACCTCTTGCTTTTTCAAATATAGAGATGAAACTGTTGGGATGGTGGTTGTCTTAGACAGTTCTCTATTGCTGTGAAGAGACGCCATGACCACAGCAACTCTTACAAAGGAAAACATTTAACTGGGGCTGGCTTAGAGTTCAGAGGTTTGGTCCATTATCGTTGTGACTGGGAAACAATGGTGGCACATAGGCAGACATGGTGCTGGAGAGGTAGTTGGGGCAGGGCTTTGAGGTTTCAGATGCTCAAGCTGGGCCCAATGTCTCTCTTGCTGCTGCCTGCCAATCCAGATGTAGGCCTCTTGGTTCCTCCAGAACCATGTCTGCCTGTATGGTGTCTCTTCACAGCAATAAAACCCTAACTAACACACACACCTACTCCAACAAGGCCACACTTCCTAATAGTTCATGAAGCCCTACTCCCAGCTAAGGGCTACTGGGAGAACAAGTCAGTTTTCTTCAGGGATGTGATCCTAGAAAGGCCACACGTGCTTTAGTAGATGATCCTACACCTGTGCCCGTACAGGCAGCACTGAGTGGACTCTGGGTCTAAAAGCATATGAAGTTGGGAGGGTAAATGGTAGGTAGAAGGGGTGAATTTGATCAAAACACATCATATGCATTACGGAATTCTCAAAACTAAAAACAAAATAACAAACAAACAACAAAAAAAAAAACCTTTAGCCAATATAATTTATTCAGTACTTTCACCTTAAAATCTTTAATTTCTGGGGCTGGAGAGGTGGCTCAGTGGTTAAGAGCTATGCTGGGTGCTGCTGGTATATACCTTTAATCTCAACAGAGATCCAGAAGCAGAGACAGGCGGATCTCTGTGAGTTCAAGGCCAGCCTGGTCTACAGAGTGAGTTCCAGGAAGGCAGAGTTACAACAAAGAAACCCTGTCTTGAAAAACAACAGCAACAAAAAAAAAACGCTGGATGCTCTTCCAGAGGACCCAGGATCAATTCCCAGTACTACATGGCAGCTTACAACTGTCTGTAATTCCAGTTCCAGGGGTTACAACTCCCTACACGGACACACATGCAGATGCAGGCCAAACACCAAGGTACATAAAAATAAATATTTTCTAAAAGCTTTAATCTCTGAACATAAGGACTCAAAAAACTAGAGAGGGCATCAGGAGAGGGAAGAGATCTTAAAGAAAGAGACAGAAAGAGAAAGCCCTGGAACACATGGGACATGAAAGCAGAACAGAGAACTATTTAGAGGCAGGAAGAATAAGGCGGGAGGACGGTGGGAAAGAGCCAAAGCAGAACAAAGCATATTACACATGGGCAGGACAGTGCCGTCATCAAACCTATGCTTCGTGTGCTAACTTAAAAACTTCATTTAAAAATTGACGTCATACCATCTTGATAACTCAAGGTAATTTGCTCTGTAGTATGTTGGGAGAAAATAAACATGTTTGTTTATAAACATCACTTTCTCCAAAATGTATTTCTCTTGACATTCCCAAGCTATTTTCTCAGACTTTTTTCTTTGGCTGTTAAGTCCACAAGAAACCCTCTCCTTCCTGACATATGCGGAGCAGAGCTCCCCCTCCCAGTGAAGATCATGGAGCTGAGAACTGGGCGTAACTGATGGAGCTCCTCACGGAGGCATGCCAGCATCTCCCTGCAAACGCCATTAAGGACCATTAAGGATGAAGACCAAGAGACAGGCCTTCCAGGGTGTTAGATGGATGGACCATCCGTCCTCCACTGCGTGCCAGTGCTCAGTCTGCCCTGCTCTCGCCGCCCTAGGACAGCAACTGTCTGTCCTTCCTTCTTTCCTTCCTTTCTTCGGTGCTGGGGACTCAACTAAAAGCACTAAGGTGAGTCGCCCAACCTGTATCTCTCTTCTCTCTGTGGAGCTTCTGCCATAAGCTCAGCCTTGGTTCTCTGGTCTGAGCAGCTCAGAGAGCCCATCTGGAGTTGCTCTCCACTCAGGTGCAGGCCAATCCTGCTTTGCTCATCTTCAGTCCTCACTGGAGATTGCTGCAGCAGCATGTTTACAAAACTTAAATTATGTAAGCACGCAGAACACACACGGCATGGAGTGACGCTGCTTGCAAAGGGGAGACAGAGAACAAAATCAGACAAACTTGGGATCCTCCAAAGCTCAGTCCACTCAACACTGTTCGTTTCTTTGTACTAAATCTGTGCAGAGACGGGAGACATTAGGGTAAAGTGACTACGACAGACGACAGGGGGAAGAAACCCCGGTGAACACGTGCAACTCTCTGGCCGTTGCCCCTCCCCATCTCACCCCTTCCTGAAAGTGTTATCCTCTGTCAAATAAAACATAAAAACACAGGAAAAAAAAATCTCTTCAAAACCACAAGCCCCGAGGGCCTACACTTCCTAATAGTAGAAAGAGACACTACATCAGATAAAAGGCTTCCCAGTTGCTAAGAGGCAAGCCAAGACCTGGCTATGGTTTTGGAGACGTTTCTGTAGAAGTCTTCAATGGGGAGCCAAAGTAACGAGGGAGACAAAAGGTTTCAAAGACATCTCAGCAACCGGCTAGAAACAAACCCAGTGCTGTTTAGGTATCAACAAGGGGCTAGCCACCCAGAGGCAGAGGGCTCCTCCTCAGAGGGAAAAGAACTGCCAGTAGTCACACTTTCCAGGCACCCCTGCAGAGTCCACAAGAGAGCCAAGAGCACTTGCCTTGTATTCCTGTATCCACAACAGGGCTCTGATTCAGGACCCCTACAGACACCAAAATCCCTAGCTACTGTAGTCCCTTACATAATAAGTCCGCTTACCATACCCAATACCATACCAATTACCCAAGGTAAACGCTCTATATGTAATACGCTGGTGTAGAGAGTTCAGGTAGCAGTGAAGATGAAAATACATGCTTAGCAAACACACAATTTTTCTCTGTTATTTTTGACGAGGTTGATTGAATCCCCAGATTCCTGGCCGTGAATATAGAGAATCAATCAATTTCCTTCTTACAATAAATCAGCACAGAGATTGTTAAAACCCAGAAACAATATTCCAGGTTATTGTTTCTGAGTGTTGACAAGTCTCCCGTGCCCGGATTCTCCTGGGGCTGCTTTTGAGTCACTCAGATGATTCAGCATGACCACCTAACCTAAAAATTACACTCAAGTTAGTATCCATGGTGGTTTAAATCAGAATGGCTCCCATGGGCTCAAGTTTGAATGCTTAGTCCCTAGTGAGTGGAACTGTTTGAGAAGAATTAGTAGGTGTGGCCTGGTTAGAGGAGGCGTGTCACTGGGAGGTTGTCACTTTTGAGGTTTCAAAAGCCCATACCAGCCATACACTGCCTTCCTGCTGCCTGCAGATCAGGATGTAAAGCTCTCAGCTACTGTTCCATAGCTATGACTGTTTCTTGCCATGATGATCATGAACCAGCCCTCAAAAATTGTAAGTAAGCTCCCAATTAAATGTTTTCTCCTATAAGAGTTGCCTTGATCATGGTGTCTCTTCACAGCAATAGAACAGTAACTAAAAGCCACTGTCATACATTCTCTGAATTCTTTCAGGTTCTCTTTGGTGCTCTGCTCAAATAGCGAGGAAGCACAGTTCAAAGGCAGGCAGACCCTGCCCTAAGAGATCTTATTTTAGTAACACAGAATCCAAGAGTCCTTCTATGGTATGAACTTGCTAGGGAAATTCGGGAGTCAAGAACAATCACATCTGTACTGGTTAACAGAGTGGAGTCGAAGAGCATCTTCTCAGTCCACGGATACTTGGCTCTGTTGACTTTGGGCCTATGATGGAGCAGAACACCATGGTAGGAAGCATGAGAGAGGTGTCTGTAAAGGGGAGAGAAGCCTGGCACTGGTCGCGCGTGCATGCCATTAATCCCAGCACTCAGGAGGCAGAGGCAGGTGAATCCCTGTGAGTTCCAGACCAGCCTGGTCTACAGAGTGAGTTCCAAGACAGCCAGAGTTACAACAGAGAAACCCTGTCTTGGAAAAGCAAAAAAAGGGGAGAGAGAAAGGAAGGGGCTATGACCCAATACACCATTAAGGGGAAGCCCCCACAATGAGGTCAATTCATTCCAAGTCCCACCTCCTAATGTCTCTCCCGCCTTCCCCCAACTAGATAGACAACCAGGCTTTCAACACATAGATTTGCCAGATTCAAATTCTAACAGATAAACAAAAAGACCCCAAGACTTGATGATTTGCAAACACTGTGAAACTGACAAGAAGCTAAAGCTTAAAACAAACAAACAAACAAACAAACAAAAAAAAAAACCAAGATAAACTGGTCCAGGGCCTACTCCAAACAGTACAACGGACAAAAGGAAAAGCAAAGAATAAAGTCAATTTTAGCCTCTCTGCCTAGAAAAAAATAATCTTTAGATTCTCAGGTGTAAAACATCCATAGTTAGATGTAGACTTTGAAAGTCTAAACAGAGAGCAAGTGTGGAGGCCGGCTTCCCAGAACATGTTAAGACTCAAAACACTTCAGTTAGTAAGGATAGAAACACCACACTTGGTGAACAATTGTGAATAAATTCTTGGAAGTATGTCTGCCCACTTCCTATTCTCACCCCTCAAAACAAGGGTCTCCATTACCGACAGGAGGGAACGGCCGTCCTACAGGGTTTTGGAGACTCCGGTGAGAATGTGCAAGCACTTGTAAGCGAGGGAGTAGATGTTGCCAGCAGCCAGCAAGGTACAAAATCACAACATCCTCGAAGGTGTCTGCTCAGATGGGCGGAACAGGTGCTTCATCTCTATGGCTCTGAAGGTCATGCCTGGTACAAAACAGTACTCAAAAAGTGGCCTCTGTCTACGCACCACATCCCCAGCCCAAGGCCTCAGAGCTGAGTCTATCTTGTTACTGAAAGACATTTGCATCTGAATGTCGCTGTGCTCACCACAGGCGTCACTTCTCAGTCAGCCAATCTATTAGCCAATCTAGTAATCTTAGATGGATGGCTAGGGACATGGTCACTGTCTATAGTAGGCTTGCAAGCAGGTTGGCCCAGGACCAGTCACCAGACACTCTGACTATCCAAGGTGAGGCAGGAGGAGCTCATAGCGGTGAGTTCCTAGAGGCTTCCCTTCTGCTCTGGTGATGAGTGATGCAGAAGCCACAGAGTGTGCTTATGAAACTCAAACTGGAAAGTAAAAAGATCTGATTTTGTACAATAAACAAATTATTCGAGATACATCTAAAACTCTGCCCCAAAGGTCTAGAACTAAGTGCTACATGGGTGAGCTGACTGCCTTAAACTACCATTCTCTTTGTATAGTGGCATAATTATCGTTTGTTTCGATCACAACAGCATCAGGAGACACCCAAGGAGAGCATCACTTACAAGAAGCAGGTGTGAAAGGAGCATGTGAACTATAAAATCATTTGTAGTTAGTATTACCCAACTTTACAGGAAGGGAAAATTCTTTTGAGAAAGAATCCAAGTGGCTCTCAACCTTCCGATTGCTGCCACCCTTTAATACAGTTCCTCATGCTGTGGGAACCCCCAACCACAAAATTATTTTTATTGCTACTTCGTAACTGCAATTTTGCTGATGTTACGAAACGTAATGTGATTATCTGATGTGCAGATGGTCTTAGGTGACCCCCGTGAAAGGGTGGGTCGACCCCAAAAAGAGCCAGGACCCACAAGTTGAGAACCATTGGTCTAGACTCTTGTCTACAGAGAGGTGCCTCTTCCACATCACCGGGTTATCCTGACTGAAAGAAGAGGTAGAGTTTAGAATAGAATATAGAAGCTTGGGTGCTCTGGTTAAACCACATCTGTGCCAATACTGTGATCCAGATGCAATCCAAAAGAGGACACGATAAACTGATGCCAGTCTCTAGAAAGACCCAACTGGGTGGTGAAAAGGTTAAAGAAATCGCATACAGCCAAGCATAGCCCATGTTTATAATCCCAGCACTTAGAAGACAGAGGCAGGAGGATTACAAGTTGAAAGCTAGCCTGTCTGAGTGAATGAATGAATGAATGAATGAATGAATGTTCAATCAATCACGCACAGCCTATTATGAAAAACTGAACATCCAGGAGTGACTATACAACACCCTAAAAGGGGCTTGGGAGTTTATGAGAGAGGACAGTCACGGTCTGGATATTAACTGAAAGTCTTAAAGGAGAGAACGGCAATTTGTTCTGAGGCACATGGATAAATACATAGAAATCCCCAGGAAATGGACTAAAAGCCAAATGGAAAAAACACCTTGTTAGTACCAGTGAAGCATAAGCAGGAAGCCCACCTGCAAGAAGCCAGCTGAGGAAGACTCTCAGATAACGGGCTTCTTTGTCAATTTGAGAGATCTGCAGAGATTTTGCTGAAAGGAGGTCCCAGATGAAGCCACTGACGGATGAGAACGGGCTCCTTCTCAAGCCCGCATGTTCTGTTCCCATGGCAGGAACACACGTGCATCTCTACAGCCCCTGATGGTGTCAGCTCTTTGCTGCTGTCCAGATTTAGGACTGTAGCTGCCTCCAAAACCTTTGACCACACACGGGCAGTGCTGATGTCTGTGTGAGCTGGACTGGCTGCGGTTCCTTCTGCAGTTTTAGGGTGCATATTCACTCCTCACCAGATAACTTTAACAAGTTTGCCTTAGGGGATGGATGCATCTCGAGATCTACTGTGATTTGAAGAAATCACAAAACCCACTTCACCCTAGTCCCCAAAGAAAGCACCAGAAGCTCCTTGTGAATGATCTCAGAAGCCCATCTCTCAGGTGAACATCCCCAGTCACCCACCAGTTCCCATTAGCCACATGGCTCCCTATACACTATTGAGCTGGATCATCAGGAGAGGAAGGAGAAGGAAGGGTCCTAACTGTGGAATTCTGCCTGGGTACCCAGAGCTCCTGTCTCAGACTATGAGAGCCTTCATTACAATGATGTCCTGTGCATTGGACACTGATGGCCTAACACAACCACCTACAGATCTGGAACACTAAAACTTTAAAGGCAGGTTTGCAGGCTGGCTAGGGAACCTTGCAAATGAACTAAATATGCAAGAAAACACAGCCTTTTCCCTCCGTGAAAATTAGATGAAGTTTCCATTAAATAACAGGATGGAATTTCCCATTCCCCCCGTAACAAAAAGCCCCCCTGTGCCTCGTGAAATGGCATGGGAAGAGGCCTTTCGGGAGCTAGTGAAGTCCTAAGAGAAAGTGTGCTGTTGACACAGCCATGGCCATGTCAAGGACCCCATGGCCTCAGACCCGTGGGAGTCACACAGCCTTCCCCAGGTGAGTCAGAGGCAAACAAAGCCTTTTTATGGTCCAGTGCAAATGTCGTATGTGCAGAAAATTCCCACCATAGCTCTCCTGCCCCATGCTTACAGCCTGAGGACGGCCCTGGCTCCCCTACAGAGATCTTTGCCCTGCTGCCCCAACAGCCACATCTCCTTGTTTACCTTTATATAGAAGCCCATCCTCCTGTCAGCTATCTGCAATGGCCCCACCCACCCCTCTGCAACTGCACAAAGCATACATGCTGAGCTTCCAGGCTACTGTGGTTTCTCCATCAGGGAGTCCAGTCCACCCCATCCCAGGTTTGCTGTAGGTGTGTCTGTCCTTTCTTCATTCCCTGGTCGGCCTTAGTCAGGTCCCCGGACCAAAGCCACACAATTAATCCCATCACTCAGGAGGCAGAGGCAGGTGGATCTCTGTGAATCTGAGCCCAGCCTGGTCTACAAAGTAAGTTCCAGGACAGCCAGGACTACATCTGCTTAAAAACCTTGCTTAAAAAAACCAAAAATACAGTGTCCCATTTCCAGCCACGACCTGGTTACAAGGCCCCACCCGGGACACCTCCACTGACAGTAAAGACAACTCATACTGTATGTAACTGGCATGCAGTCTGAATATACCCACGAGGCACACAGTCCTCATGAACAGTACTGTTGGCAGTGTTCTGTCCCAACACAAAGGTCTCCCAGAGGTGATGTGACAGGCTCGGAACCCAAAACAGAAATCTGACTTCCCATACCCTACAGGTCAAGGGTCAAGGGAATGGGCAGAGGGGACAAGTCCCCAGGCAGCAGAGGTGCCCACAGGACTCAGTCAAGACAAGTGGATGAATGTAGTATATTCCACTCACAGGCCAGACTTCTCTCACTGAGGCCTGTGTACCAGGCCAGGACTAAAGTGACACCCCAATCCACATAAGAGCAACACTACTGGCTAAAGAGAGGTCTCCAGTCCTCATCACCTCCACTTTATTCCCACCTCTGCTAACCCTTCCACCCCACTCTCTCTGTCCCCAGCCTTTGCCTCACTGGACCTTCAATGGGCGCCCTCTCCCATCTCCACTGAAACAAACAGGCCTTTGAGCGAACCTGATGCCCGGACTCAAGCACTGACCTGCTTCTCTTTCATGTCGGGCCAGCCCTCTCCATTTCCTGTCAGTGCTCCTACCTCCTGGAAACACAGTCCACTGCTGAGGAACTTTCAAAAGGTTAGCAGTAAACACTCAGCAGCCCAGTCCAGGGCCTGTGCCCAGCCCTTCCCCTGCAGGAGACCAGCCTTCCTGGACCTCTTGGACACTCCTCTTCTGCATCCTGCCAAAGGACCCTGTCCTGGCTCCTCACCTGGCAGGCTCTCTCCAGGCTTGAGAGAGAGGCTTGCCCCTTGAAATATGTCAATTCTCCCTAAACTCTAGCCTAGGACTAAAGTGGAGAAGGCCTGGGAACTGCTGGGGCATCTCCACACATACCGAGCTTCCTCTGCTGCAGCCTGGAGAGCCTTAGTGGTGCTCACGTCACGGGGCTGCTAAGAACCACCGCGAGTTAACTTGTGAACATTGCAGGAACTCCCTGAAGGTCCACCACTTCTATGCTTTGCTGACCATTCCCATCCAGACAGTGGAAGACTCTTCACATTCAGCAGCTGTCCCTCGGCATCCACAGGGACTGGCGGCAGGGCATTCTCTCCCCACCGAAATATCCAATGCTCAGGCCCCTTGCACAAAGCGGCCCTTTAAGTAGTAAATGCAATTAAGTAACCTATGCACACCCTTCCATGAGTTAAGTGTGAAGCACTGGAGCTGGCACCCAGGGCCTCCTGCCTGTTAAGCAGGCACCGCCACCTCCTAGTTACACCTCCAGCCTCCCACCTATATCCTTAAAGTCATCTCTAGATTACTTATATTGTCTAAATAAAACTTCAAATGCTTTGTAAATAGTTACTATAGTGTACTGTTCAGAGGATAGGCGAGAAAGGCTGCGTCCACGTTCAATACGGACACAACATTTTAGGGGATATTTTCAGGCCATGGTTGGCAGACTCCACAGATGTGAAACTCATAGCCACAGAAGGCTGACTGCACATCATTACAGTTAATTAACTGATACCATTTGATGGCCACTTACTATGAGATCATGTTGACGCCACCTAAGCTTTTCACTTTTGAGAATTACTTTCCAAGTAATTTCTAATTGGAAGTGTCCTCACCCCTCCCTACTGCCGGGTCCCCAAGTCTGGAGGGGTGAACAGTGAGATGGGGATCACAGATGTTGGTGACTCACCATCTGTTAATAAAGAGCTAAAGCATGTGGCTTGAACCTCAGCAAGGCCACTTACATAGTTCTGTTGTCTGGTTGTTGCTTACCTGACTGTATTTCTTTTGAGATTTATTTATTAATGTAGGTATGGATGGTCCAAGTTTGAGTGCACATATACGTGTGTGCACCCGTGTGTACACAGAGGGCATTGGGAGTCCTCTTCTATCCCTCTCCACCTATTCCTTTGAGGCAGGGTCTCTTCCTGAACCTGGGGCTCACATTTTCTCAGCTAGGCTGGGAGCCAGCAAGCCCTAGAGATCCTCCTGTCCCCACCCTCCTTGGAGCTTGGGTTACAGGCCTGGTTGTTAAATAGAGCTAAGATCTGAACTCCAGTCTTCATGGTTGTATAGCAGGCACTCTTAACCAATGAGCCGTCTCTCCAGCCCTTAGTGTCTGGTTTTTGGAAACAGGGCCTCACATAGACAGATTGGTCTCGGAACTTACTGTATAGCTATAGATAGCCTTGAGTTCCTCATCATTCTTTCTCTATCTTCCAAGTACTGACTTGCAGTTGATTAAAAAAACAAAGTGACCTTCTTCCTGTTTAATACCACTGGATAGGAGTAACAACTGATTTTTAAAAACAAACTGATTTAAAGGAAAAAAAAAACAGCTTAATACTTAACATATACTTAAGTATTGGGTTCAGAGCTACACACTTTTCCACACAAGCATCTTTAAAGGAAATTTCCCAGGAGGGTAGTGAGCAAATCACAGAAATCCATACAACAGACTACAGTTCAGTTTCTCAAATATCTGAATGACACTCGGGTTGATTTGAGCCGTGGAGACGAGAGTGAGGGATACGGGGTCCTTTCTCTGTTTTGCTTTTACACTTTGGCACTGTTCCCATTCTTCACAATTATTTCATTCACAAAACAAAGATTAAAGAGTTGGGGGGAGATTCTGTTAAGCAAGGAAGGAAGCAGATCTGACATATCCAAAGACTGAGTACCAAGCAGGAATCTGCACCCAGGTCTGCCTCAGAGTCTAAGCCTTTTCTACTGCCGTTCCTTTGCTCTATCCAGTTCAAAGCTAGTTCGTCTCAAAGCAGCAAGAGAAGAGGGTGGAGTATACCTGGACTCCCAAGCCACTGAGGAGGGCCGAGGAAGGAAAGCAGATTGTCTGGAGTTAAGAGAATAATCTGGACAACATAGTAAGACCCCTCCATCTTAAAAAAATTAAAAAAAAACCAGTCATTATCCCTGTACCCCACCCAGTTACTGATACACTAGAGCCTGCTGCCAGCCAAGAGCTTTGCTTCCAACAGCCAGAGAAATCTGCAGTCTCAGGGGGCAGTGCCAGCATGGTTCAAAAGTTCATACAAAGATATTTGGCAAAGATATCTCAGGCTGAAAACCATTCTACTGGCCTCTCTGGAAAGCAGCCTCTTGCCACGGGTGTTTTGGAAGGTACTGGAAAATCAACTACAGGAAAATATCTGAAACAGAGCCACTGGCCACTGAGAAGAAAAAAAAGGGGTAAAGAGATCAAGCCAAGGAGGAAGAAACCTAGAGATGCAAACCTAGCTGGCAAGAGACCTGTCTAGGTCTATTTGGCCAGGGTGAAGGGAATGAGGGTTCCTAATACACAGCATCCAGGTTATCTGAAGAAATTGAGGGGAAGGGGCACTCGAAGCAAATGTCCAGGCTCAGAACAGCCTGAGGGATGCAGCTTTGCTGCAATGGCCACAGACAACAAGCTCCCAGTATGAGGTTCATATTGTACATACATATTTGTACATACATACAAATTCTACATATAATTTCTACACACGATGGGAAGTGTAACATGACTGCTGTTGCTTTTCTTTTAGGGAAATGTGCATATGTGTGGAAGAAAGAGGACAACTTGGGGTGTCACTCCTCAAGTACCATCTACCTCTCCACCCCTCACCCCTGAGATAGGGTCTCTCACTGCCCTGGGACTTGCTACATAGGTTGAGGCTAGCTGGCCAGTGAGCTCCAGGGATCTATCTATCTGCTGGTTTCTGCTTCCTTGGTGCCGTGATTACAAGCACATGCTACCACACCCAGCTGTGTCGTCCCCCCCACCCCCCCCCGTGGGTTTTTGGGATCAAACTCAGGTCCTCAAGGCAATCACTTTATCTACTGAATTATCTCCACACCCTCGACTCCCCCCCCTTTTTTAAAGCTGTCCTCAAACTCACCGTTTAGCCAAGGATGGCTTTGAACCCCGATTCTCCTGCCTGAACCTCCCAAGTGCTAGGATTACAAGCTTGTGTGGCCATGCTGGGTTTACGCAGTGCTATGATTGAACCTGGGGCTTTGTGTATGCTAGGCAAGCAGCCTACCAGCTGAGCCACAAGCCCCTGGCTTGCTGCTGCTTTTTAAACAGAATCATATGTCCGAATTAACCAACAGTAAGAGAGACTTGCTACACATGGTATTAATTATTTCCTCTCAGATTTCCTCCCACATGAAGCAGCAAGAGAGGGAGGGAAGTGCAACAATGAAGGCCTTGCTCTAACCGCTGGCCGAGCCTGTGTGTGAGCGGCAAGGAGGGTTGGGAAGCTGGGATAAAAGAGAGACCTGAAAGGGAGAGAAAAGGGCCTCTTTCTGCTGCCTTGCCTTCAAGTTCCCAGTTCTCTGGCTTTCCCATTGCAGATGCTCCGCCCGAGAGGCACACCCACTCCCTGCAGCTTCCCAGTTCCTGCTCAGAAGGAAGATACACAGAGAAGTTCTCTGCTTACCTCATTGGGGAAACAGGGCCAGAAAGGAGCATAGGACCTCAGCCTGGGTGTGTGTGTGTGTGTACGCGCGCGCTACAGGGAGTTCTGCCCAAGGATCCAGGGACCCGTCGCACTCCAGATGAAAAAGAGAAAGGAGGGATGCTTAGTGTCCAGGTGTCCTGCCTACCAGAAGCCCCCAGATACAAATGAATGCTCAGCTTTTGGAGACAGTATCTACAAGAAAGACACATACAGCTCAGAAGAAGCCAGAGCTGAACCTAACCAGCCACCAAAATGCTTTCCCAGTCAGCAAAACTGCCCTCATTCGTTTACTGCGTGTGCTTTGGGCTCCAGGCATTATTCTGAACACTTGACATGAGTGATCCAGGTCAGAGATTTCCCCCCAGCTGCCTTGTGAAGCTGAGTGTTACATCTTCACCGAGCAGCTGAGATATAAACAGGTTAAGTCACTTGCCCAAAGTCCACAGTGGCCCTTACAGACACTGGATTCAAACCCAGTGTGTCCATTCTTCACTGACAGCTTCACTCTCTCACTGAGAGAACCAGAGATGGTGTTACCAGGACGTCTCTCAGTGCTCAGATATGTGTTTATAAAACTTGCAAAAATATTGCTTATCATGAGGACTAACTAAGCATGAGTCCCCACTAACAACCAGGATGTAGCTCCCTTTCCAGAAATACCAAAAAAAAAAAAAAAAAGATACAAGAAGATAGGCATAAGCAGTTAAGAGCCCACGTATGGCTGAATTTATAGCCAGAGAGAACCAATGCACACAGCATATGGCTAATGTCAAGAACATGGGAACTGCCCCAACACTAACGGCAAGCTTCCCATGACCACCAACTCTCCTGGGAAGGGACACACACACACACACACACACACAGAGTATTATCTCTAGTTACTGCTTTCACTGGTTGGCCTATTTCTGCAGTCTAAAACTACAGGCAGAAACTGACAATACAACGTTCTCAGTCTGTGAATGGCTACAGGCCACAGGACAGTAAGCAGTAAGTGTGGTACCTCTCCTCATCCTTTTGAAGTACATCTATCCTCTTTACGTTTTGGTCAAGAGGAGGGGATGGGGGTGAAGAAAAGAAAAGCAAGCTAGCAGACAAACTTCAATTAGACCTTTCCAGCAACAAAGACCCTGTCCTGGGCAGATGGCCATTCTGTCCTTTGTCTGGGATGTTAGCACCAGAAAAACCTTTTCAAAGGGGACCTCTACCATTTCCTCTAATCCAAGAAAGAGTTTTCCCTAAGAGATAATCCCCCAAATCAGCAAAAAATATGGAACTATATTAGTGGTTAACTTTTCCAAGTAGTATTAATGCACAAAACAAGCTGCTTTACAAACATCAACAAGGTATGGCTGGCTAGTGTTAGGACACACTACTTCATAAAGTCCTAGCACTTGAGAGGCAGAGGTAGGTGGATCTCAGTGAGTTCAAGGCCAGCCTCGTCTATACAGCCAGTTCCAGGGCTACATAATCAGACCTTATCTCAACAACCACAACAAATCAAAATCATCTAAGCCCTTCAAAAACACCAAAATTCTCTTACAGGGTAGACTACTTAGCAGGATTGACTTCCACATCTGCTAGGGACAACAAAATCTATTCCTGATAGGCAAATTCAATAAATTGATAAATATTTACAACTTGCAAGATGTTTCCATTTCTTATAAAGATGATTCTATTTAGTTACACAGCATCTCTTTTATTATGCTCCAAACCACAAGCTAATATAGAACTTGAGGTATATCCCTGAATAAGACCTAGACCTTTATCTCTGATGGGAAGAGACAGACAATAACAAGTTTTCAATGCAAAATTGCTTTTTAACTTCAATACTTAAAAAAGAAAACAAAAGCTAAACCAGCTACACATTTTTACAGCAATTCTGGGGTGCCACCTTAAACAATTTTTCTTTTATTTCTTTCCTTCTTCTTTGATAGGGTCTCACTGCATAGCCCTGGCTGGCCACAAACTCACAGAAATCACCTGTCTCTGCCTCCCACATGCTGGGATTAAAGAGTGTACCATCGTGCCTGGCTTCGGCGATAATTTATGCTGGAGTCACCTGGGAAATACTCTGATCCATGCTACCTGAAAAAGCAGCTGTTATTTCAAAAAGCATGTGACAGACAGCTGCAAGCAAGGATGTCACGGGTCCTGGGCCTCATTTTATGACCGTGTGACTGTTTAATTTACTTTTAAGTGACTTTAAATTTTAGTAATAAGTCTTCCAAAGTGGCTTTTAGTTGTTTGGAAATACCACTGGGTGACCAAGGAGATTCTCCAAGAAGCTAGTTTGCTCAAACCAGACTTTCTAATGGGAGCAGAAGGCTGTGAGAACACACATTCCAATCTTATTCTTAACATTCGACCTCCACAAAGAAAATGCACCCAGGTGAAACCACTGGGGGTGGGGACACCACACCCTTCCCACTCTAGTTTATTTCCTCCAATACCCTGAGAGCCGTAAGGTTCCTGCAACATCCGCCCTAAGCCAGCTAGTTTTACTGGCTCCAACATTTTGTTTGGACCCAACTGTCAGGAAATGCTGCCCTTCCTTAGAGGATCTATTGGTTTCACTGTGTTTTCCGGTTTCTTTTTTCCCTTAGTCCCCATTGTGCATCAAGTGCCTGTTCAACCTGTGTGACCCACAGAACAGTGTCACTTATGAGAAGTTCCATCCTCCCTCAAGGGTCTACACCACCTCCAGGTCTTCCAGGGCCCCATTAGGACTACGTAGATCAGTTACCATTCCTTTTGCTGTTATTTAAAGGCAGGCCAGGTATGGTGGGTGTATGTCTGCAATCTCGGCACTCAATTCAGAGGTGGAGGCAGGAATAGGAGTTCAGGATCATTCTTGGCTACACAGTGAACTCATGATCAGCCTCAACTCCATGAGACTCCATCTCAAAACAGCAGAAATGCTCTGTCCACACTCTAGACTGAAGGAGTCCTTTTTTTTTAAAATCTAGGTTTCCACAGTTTTAAAAAAAAAAAAAAGTTTGATGTTCTGCTATGTATTGGCATCTTACCAAATAAATGTTTAATTTTAAAGATGTTGCCCTGGAATTTTACAGATTCAAAGTATTTAAGATCAAAGACGCCTTCAATTCATTGGTGGGCTGCTTCTACCACTAACGTATAATAAGATCAATGCTTTGTGATATAAAGTGACTACTTAAAAGACAACTGCAAGAAATTAAATAGCCAGCAAGTCCCTCTCACTAAGAGCTGAGGTGCACAACACAGTCATTGAACAATACAAGCAGAGGCTCCTGCACAATGCAGTACTTCAGGGATGATAATATTCCCTTCCAATCAGGACTCCAACAGACAGGTGTCAAAGGACTTGTGACAAAGCAGGAACTGGCCAAGGGAGATGTAGAATTTACATCTACTGAATTCAAACTCCACTCCATACTACCTCCCCAAGAATTAAGTGATATTGGAAGCTATAGCTAATGCTTAAGAGTATTGGCTGCTCTTGCAGAGAACCTGGGTTTGACTCCCAGGAGCCACATGGTGGCTCACAATCATCTGTTAACTCCAGTTCCAGAGGACCCAAAGCCCTCTTCTGTCCTCCAGAGGCACTGAAGGCACATGCTGCACAGACATACATGCAGGCAAAACACCCATACATACAAAACAATAAACAAAATTTTGATATTTGATCCACACATAAATTACACAGTACATGAAAAAAAAGCAGGTATGAATGAAAAGATGTAATGTCAAGTTCGTGTTTCCAAATGCCCACTCTTTTTATCCGACAGTCTCCTACAGCCTCAGTCAAAAATCAACACCTTATTCAGCGGTGCAGATTTGGTTTCTAAGCCCAGAACAGATGATGAATACCATTACAGGAATAATTACAATGTCAAGTAGTAACAGGTGGATGGCAAAAATAGGGGGTGGGCAGGGACAGACAACAGTGTCCTGTGGTTGGACATATCTAAGTACTTAACTAAGACACCACTTGTTGAAATTCTTAGAATACTCTAAGTTTCTTCTGTGACCTTGGGCCAATCACACCCTTCCAGAGCTCAGTATCCTAATCAGAAAATGATGCTGGAATCCCAGTGGCCCTACCCACCTCACAGGGCACCTCTTCTGCAGAGATCAAAAGGATTCTTATGAAAGGGTACTGTATGACAGCCCCACATAAATGAAAAGGGTTATTTAATAGGCTTGGTGTTTAATCCCCACAACCTTTATAACTTTCCAAAGGTTCTAAATAAACTGAGGATTTACTGTTTCCAACACTTACAGTAATAGTGATCCAGCCTTAGTCTCTGTATTTCCTGAGGTTGTTGGCTCAATTAGAACTACAAGAAGAGAAGCTATTAGGCCAGTCAGCAAAAAAAAAAAAAACCAGCTTGGATACTAAGAACCAGGAAAAGTCAAGTCGCTTGAAGGGCTGCCAAAGGCACCAGGACCTCATTTACAATGCAAAGGTAAAGAGACTCAGTGGGCGCCAGCATCCTAAAGGGAATTACAATTCATGTGCCAAGCAGCGCCAGGGCACAAGCCACCCAGTTCTCACCGCCAACGCCCTCGGTTTCCTAAAGCTAAGACTATAAACCTTGGAAGGACCGCTATTTTGCAACGAAGTTTTTTAGTTAGCGAATGTTAGTTCTCTAAACTTTTCTGTCTCTTTAGGAAAAACTTTTATACGGACGAATCATTTGAAAAGGTTAAAACCTCAAGATTTCAATTTTAGAACACAGACGAAAAGTAACCCCTTACTTCAAAAAGACTGTTTAGAATCTTCTAGATGAATTACAAAAAGGTGCGCTAGATACAACAGCGGGAGAGAATAAACCACACTCTCGCTCGGGTCTGACAATGATGCGCTTACATTACGTCTACGTAATTCCCTTCACACCGCGGACACCCACAGCTCCGGGATGACAACAGCCCTGAGATGCCAATGTTATTCTACTAGAGGTGGGACAGCGCGGTGACAATCCTGACATGCTTAGGCTCCCGGGAGGTTAATGAGAATTAAGCCACAGCAGCCCTCCTTTGTGGCGCTTTGGCCGGAACAGCAAAAAGGAGACAATGAGCGGTCTGTGCGCAGTTCCACGCCGATTGGTTGGTCGCCCCCCCCCCCAAACCCTTGATGTCATGGACTTGGAATGCAGGCCGGGAGGAAGGAAGGAGAGGATTTGGGGAGGGGGACGCCTCTCATCTCTTTCCCAGGCCCAAAGTCCGAAAGATAAACCCCGATGCATTCTCGAAATGAGTACTCGACAAAGCGTTTATCGCCAGATCTCAATCCCTCCAAAAATACAACCCGCCACGGCAAATAAACCCCGAACAAAAGCGACCCTGCCGAGATATAGTGACAATTCAGCGCGCCGCAAAACTTCTCAGGACTGCATTTCTAAGTCTCCCGTCTACAGCTGATCCGGCTCGCAGCGGGCGCGTTCAGGCTTTGTCTGGATTGCCCGCACCGGCGGCAACTGCATCACGGCCCCACCGACGGTTCCCTTTCCGCCCGCGGGTCCCAGGGGTCGGCGGGACACTCAGCGTCCCCTCCCAAGGAGGAGAGGAACAATGAGGGGCCCGGTTTGGCCACGTAACCGCCCAACTTCGCTGGTGGGAGGAGGGGGCAGGGATGGGAGGAGATCCACGGTCCCACGGCAGCCCGGCCCGGGCGGATGGCGGGGGTGGCGACTCCCGGAGTCGCAAGCCCCGAGGCAGGGCCCCGCCTAAGAGACACGGCCACTCAGGAGCGCCCCCTTCCCTGAGGGGCGCATCCGACAGCCTTCGAGCGGGCCCCGCGGCGCTGCGGGACTCCAAGAGTCCGGGAACCGACCGTCAGCCGGGGCCGCGGCGCGGGAACAAAGCCAGGGCCAGCGCGTGTGAGCCGGGGGGCGCGCGCCTCTCAGGCAGCCTCGACGTCCCCTCGCGGCACCCCCCCCGCGGCGGCCCCCGGCCGGCCCGCGAGCGTACCTTGTTCTTGACCTCGGCGGAGAGCCCGTAGGAAGGGCCCTTGTTGAAGTGGGTCATGGCGGTTCCGACGACGGGAAGGGGCTGCGCTCGGGCTCGGGGGTGGGTCTGTCGCCCTAGGTGTGCCTGCTCCTACCCCCCAGAGGCGGCAACGCGGGAGATGCACGAGCTCGCTCCTCTGCGCGGAGCGGGAGGACCCGGAGCGCGGCGGGAAGACGCGGACGATGCTTCGGGGGGTTCGGTCGGACTCGGGTCCAGCGGAGCGTCAGGGGCGCTCTGGCGTGCGATCGGCCGTCCTGCTAGCTGCCCGCTCCGCCGCTCCGCACGCTCTACCCCAGCCCGCCCCCCACCCAGGCCTCCGGGGATTGGCCGGCGAGCCCGACCAATGGAGCGCCGCCTCCTCCCCCTCGCCGCTTCGGGCGTCGCGGCCAATGGCGGCGCGGCGGGCTCGGCGCTCCCTCCCGCGGGTCCCACCCCCCCGGCCCCGCCCTCACGCCACAGTGGACCCCAGCGCCCCTCCTCCCGGCCGGCCAGCGGGCTGTGGCTGCCCCGCCCCGGCGCCTGGGGGCTTCCCAGCCGCTGAGGTTCTCACCGAGTCCCAGGCATCCGTAGTGCTCCGACGGTGGAGGGGACAGGAAGCTCCCGGAGTTCTCCCGCCGCTGACTGTCCACTCCATCCGTCTCCTCCCGGGCCACAGCGCGCCCAGATGCTGCGCTGGAAACCCGGGAGCAGCCTCCGAGCCCACGTGCCTGGCACCGGGAGGCCTGCATCCACACCTGCCAGGTCCTCCCTCCCCACGCAGCTGCCGCACCTGTGGGTCTGACCTCTGCCTCGGTCAGGGTTCTTTGCCAAATTCCTGCTCACTCTGTCTAAACTTTAAATACAGTGTGAAAGAAATTGGGAAAGTGTTATGGCAAAGCCTCGGTGGCTTTGCTGGTCCTTTTATGGATTGGCACCAGTTGTCCTCTGGAAGCGTCTTTACCGGGTGTTCAGCCAGCCCAAAAGTCTAGAGGGCTGTTGCTCTGCCTAGTTTCTGTTCTTTTGTTTTTAATTAGAAGACTGTCTTAAATGAGGAGTCTACCTGCTTTTGTTTGTTTTTTAACCAGGGATCTCTTTGAGTCAGGACTCTGTATTCTTTCCCGTCCCGTCCCCTTCCTTCTGATTTCAAAGGCAAACTAATGGAGGAAGGTGAGAACCGAACATTTTCCCCTGCCTGTGCTCCTGGGACTACACTGGACTGGATGTCTTACATACAAAGGTTACCCCATCCTGCTTACCCAAAACAACTAGGTAGACTCCATATCAGTTTTAGTGGCTTGAAGGCTGCTACTCAGACCAAGGTCACCACCTTGATAGTGTCACCTCATGCCTTGGCATTCTGGGACACACTTAGGACAGGTTTCAGTCCTCTGAGTCCTAATATAAGCGTTTTATTTCCCAAATACAAACTGACGTTACAGAGAGACTACCGAACCAAGGGTGGCCAAATAACCCAAGTTCTTTCTGGGCTAGAGAAGTGTGGTATGCCTGGTGTCCCAAGCTTGCAGTCCCAGCACAAAGAGGATTGCCACGAGTGTGAGTTTGAGTTGGAGATCATCCTGAGCTACAGAGAACAGAAAAAAAGAAGGCTGAACATTTCTATTAGCTGAAAAATAAAATTTTTTTCATCAACTGTATGGTACAGATGGAGCAGGGATGAGTCCAATACTTATAATGATGTACTGATTGATTCTGAAGGTACTATGAATAATTAGGGCATTCTTTCCACAGAACGATGATGCAACTGACCTAATATGATGGAACAAGCAGTTAGGGCTGTTTTTCCAGTCCTGTGATAGTGGCCCTGTGTCATACACAAGACCAAACCTACTTTTCACAACCAATTCTTGAGACCTGGCAGCCAGATTTGACACAGAAATTATAGCTCTCCGTCCCAGCTCTCCTGCAGAACCCCAAGCCTCAGGGCTTCTGTTTGGCCACAGTGGGTAAGGAACTCTTGGTCGATGCCACTTTTAATCTCCTAAATCATACTTGGTAGAATGCTTGGTAATTCTTCTCAGTTTTGTCATCAAAGGTGTGGTTTCTAGTGTTTAACAAGTTATTGTTAAAGACTGCAGAATATCAAAGGTTTGTGATGTGAAATGGTCCTGCCGGTGAGTGGTGGCAGCAGTCAGAACTATGAGGGTTTATTTAACACTCCTGTGCTCCTGTGTGGCTTCAGGATGATCATTAACATTTGCTCCGTTCCTTCAGTCAACTATTAGCCCCAAAGTGCATGATGTTCTCGGCACCGCCACTAACACTTATTAAAGTACTCTTGGTCCTAGAGGGTCCCGTCCGTGCACCTGGAGTTTCTTTTCTCATTTAACGCACTGCCAGGAATTGGTAATGCTGTGTTTAAGAATGAAGTGTAGAGTCAGGCATGATGAAGCACACCTTTAGTCCCAGCTGCTTAGAAAGGTAGGGGCAGGTGGTGACTCTCTGTGAGTTCAAGACCAGCCAGAGCCACACGGTAGCTACACAGTCCTTTTCATAAAGAAGGAAAGAGAAGGGGTGTGTAAAAGACTTTTAAAATTGGGGATAACTGAGCTAACGAGATACCTCACTGGGTAAAGGGGCCTGCTGCATAGCCTGATGACTTGAGTTTGATTTCCAGGACCCACGTGGAAGAAGAGCACCAAACCCCAGCAAGTCATCCTCTGACCTCCCCTTGAGAAAGGTGGCACACGTACACACACTCACATACAAAACAAATAAAATGAAAATTGAAAAACTAAAAATTGAGAGTAATTGTTAATTGTGTTATTGAGACAGTTGAGTAACCACAAACAACAGATAAAGTACAGTTTGACACACACACACAAACACACACATACACCCTCTGCATAAAACATACCATCATCACAAACCAGAGAATGGATATAACCATCACACTCAAGGCTTCTTTAACTTAGCAAAATTACCTTGAAGGCTGGTAAGATGGATCAGTGAGTAGAGAACTCTTACAACTCCCTGGAAGCCACGTAAGGTGGAAGGAGAGAACAAACTCCACAAAGTTGTCCTCTGACCTCCATATCCGTGCTGTGGCGTGTGCATGCCCACACTCACACATACAGTATACACACACTCTAAGAACAATTAATAATCATTCTAAATCCTGACGTTCACTCACATTGTAGGACATATCATTAGCACAGTCCTTTTTATCATTTAATAAGTAGTTCAGCACAGGAGTATGTGTTCATCAGTGCCTAAACTTGTATAAGCTTCAGGTCCCCTAAATCTGGAGCCTTTAAGGGAGTCCTCCAGAATGTCTACTTCCCCTCTCTCTAACAGCCAGTCCTGCAACAACTACTTTGTTAGCATGCCACTCATAACATCTGGAAACCCAGGTTCTAAGTGTCTCTTACCACAGTGCTCCCTTTCTAGATTCATCTTTAGTAGACTTACATCCCCAGGGATAGCTCAAATAAATAAATAAATAAATAAATACCAAATGATCCAGCCATTTCACTTTGGATTATTCACTTTGCCCAAAACAATCAAAAGCATCTTAGATGTCTGTACACCATTCGTCCCAGTGACTCTATTCACAAGCAACCTGTTTGAAATGGTGGGTGATGTGTTTTTCCGATACAAGGGCATCTTGGCAGTCAGGAGCCAAGGTGTAAGTGTTACATTTCTAAGAGGAGAAAATCCCTGGTAGATGACTTACAGCTCTGGCAGCTCTGGCCCTAGCAGCCAGGAACCAAGGAGTACCACATTGTCACACCTACAACAAATCACACACAGATTTATTGGGAAAAGCCACGGGAGGGTGGCTGCCTCTGCTTGGGCCACAAGCAGCAGGGAACTGAAGCAGGCCTTTTATAGGGTTGGGGGTGGGGGGCGTGGAGGAGGCATATTCCAGGGTGATAATTTCCAGAATGGAGATTGGGCGATTTCAAGCCTTTATCTTGGGCAAGATGGGGATTGGTGGGTTTCTGGCTCAGTGATTAATGGCATTTCGAGCTCAGTGATTGGTGGAGTTCTGGCTCAGTGACTGCTCGGTGATTGGTGGGTTTTTCAAAACCTGGAAATGAGCTCAAAATTTTCTGTGAGGTCCGATTTTTCACTCATAACATGATAGGAAAAATAAGAGACCTCAGTAGATAGATGAGGATGACGTTGAACTCTTACTCTCTTGCCCCATCTTCATGAGGGTTTTATTGTGCATGTGTGTGTTTGCCTGCTTCTTAAAGTTCATGTTTTATCTGTGTGTGACTTAAATTTTTTTTTTTTTGGCCATACAGTGTTACATCACCATAACCAATAGTTTCCTTAGGCAGGTTGTGTAAAGAAAACAAGAAAAGTGAAAGCTAAATTCTACAACTACTCAGATTTGGAGAAAGAGATAACAAATCAGCCAAAACTATAAACAAGTAAAATCACAAAAATAAACTCAGAAAGAACAAAGGGGTTAAGTAACCAGATCAGGTCAATATCACAGAACAAAAGGTCATTTCTCAGTGTGGCTCTTCTCATTGATATTCCACAAGGCCACGAGTTCAGCAGGAAATGAAGCTTTTGATTGACATGGTGACTCATACCTGTAATCCCAGCGCTTAAGAAGCTGGGGCAGGAGGATTGCTGAGAGTTCAAGGCGAGGCTGGCTACAGAATAAAACTTGGAGCAGGGAGCAGGCTAGACCGGGTGGTACATGCCCATCTTTAACTCTAGCACTTGGGAGGTGGAGAGAGGAGGGTCAGAGTTCACTGTCATCCTAGCTACATGGCAAACCTGGGTTACAGGAAACCTTGCCTCAAAAGAACCAAAGCCAAACAAACAAACTAAAAGTGAAATCAAATTCTTGGTTAAGGTGGGAAGGGAAGAGTTGGTCAAGACACAGAGGTGAGGCTCTAGAAAGCCCATCAGAGTGGAGGACAGTGGGAAAGATCTCGGTTCTTAAGAAGGCAGCAGGGATGAGGGAAGCAGAGGAGACAGGGCGATGAAGGGTGGAGAAGACAGGGTGTGATGAGGGGTGGGGAAGTATGAATTCTGGGATTCCTAAAGGGAGAACACATCTCACCCACCCAACACTCTCCCTCCTAGTCTCCTTCCTGAGCTCTTGCATTTTCCTCTCTCCTAAATAACTCTCCCCTTCGCCCTCACCCCACCTTCCCTCCCCACCCCTCCTTCCTCCCCTCCCCTCCCTTTTCAGTTTTATCTTGCTTTATCCCTCCTTGAAACCACAGGTAATACTCTACCAATTTTACTGATTGCTATTCAAGGTCAAAAGCTGTTGTTTAGGTTTGGTGTGAACCAGTGCCCAGGCAGCTGCCTGCAGATTTAGCAGCCTGGAAAGTGAGTTGAGCAAAAGACAGAGGCTCTGTGCTCCGGGATTTAAACTTTTCTAGAGACTTTTGCTGGTGGGTTTGTGTACGGTGTGCTCATTTACAATGTGAGGTCTTTCACTTTGTTTTGTTTTGGTGTTTTTGAGACAGCACTGACTGTCCTGAAACTCGCTCTGTAGACCAGGCTGCCTCAAACTCAGAGATCCACCTGCCTCTGCCACCTGAGTGCTGGATTAAAGGCATGTAAAAAGATTTTGCTGCGTGGATTGATTCTCAGGAAATGAGAATTACAGTCTAAGGGCCTTCCGCCTGCTGGCATTCCCCACACTTGCTTCATTTCAGCTTCTTTATGCTCATTTGTGTCCTTAGGTTTGACAAGGCTGTTGTTTAAGGGCTTCTGCCTATAAAGAGAGTAGGGCAAACATTGAGAACCTCAGCCAGACTGACTTTCTGAAGTGAAGCAGTGAGCCACATTCCAATGCCACATTCCAGTTCTCTTCACTGCTCATAAGAAACCTTAGATAATTTGACTTAAGAAGGTATCAGAATACTAATGCAGTTTAATTCCCTTGTAAACTTGTTTACTCTGAAATAGGAAAGCCAGAACACCTTTCTGAAACACAATTCTTTTAGCACTGTGGCAACAGGGATGTCCAAAGTTGCTGGGCACCTGTTTCTTAAAATAATTATGTTTATTTGCATCTCCAGCACACACACACACACACACACACACACACACACACACATACACACACACACGCACACACACACACACACACACACACACGCATACACACACACACACACACACACACACACGCACACACACACGCACACACATACACACACACACGCACACACACACACATACGCACACACATACACACACACACACACACACATACGCACACACACACACACACACACGCACGCGTACACACGCGCGCGCACACACATACACACACACACGCGCACACACACGCACACACACACACACACACACACACATACACACACTTACCTTTTGTTAACGAAGTTGCTTGGATGCATTCAGTGGTATTTGAATCATTCGTATCGAAGAGAAGACCCAGCTGGCCCAAGTTTTTGTTTTCCTTGCTATAAGATTATAAACTCCCAACAGTATATCCCCAACACTTCACGCATGGTGACTGCTAATTGTAGCAGTTCGCTGCTTTGTGGGCTCACCAAGGATGACAAGGGGGCATATTCATAGATGAAAACCCTGCCAGACCTCAGCAGAGGGAACCACCACCCTGGCCAGTGCCATACTCCACATGGAAGGTGTTTTTAGCCATTCAGAACTCCTCAGGTGCAGATCACGAGCAATCAAACATCCCCCACAGAAATCCAACACCTGCAGACAATACAAAACACCAAGACCTAGGCAGCTCTTTTCCCAACAGTGCACACTTATTTTATACGTAACTAAAAATAAACTTCTACAACAGCTAATCAGTACTTACCTTGTTAGAATAATTATTTGGGGACTTAAAGCTGAACTCTAGCATGTTCAAGGCCCTGGGTTGCCTCTCAGCAAGGCAACGACTACAGCAATAGAAAACTGGGGGACTGTTAAAATGAAACTTGGTCAGGTAGTGCAAGGAAACTTCAGCTAACCAATCAGAAGCTACCAGCTAACCTCTAAGTGGACTTCCGATTTAACCAATCAGATGTTTCCTTCGTCTCGTTTCTGCAGTTTACAAAAGCTTTCCGTCTCCCCAGGCCTCTCCGTGGAACCTCACTGTTTAGAGCCGTTATTCATGTGTTATGTCTGCGCTCAGACACACTCTGAAGAGCCATCATTTCTTCTCGTTATTTCCGAGCCGGAGTCTCATGCAGCCCAGAGTAGATATGTAGCTGAGAATGACCTCAAACTCCTGATCCTCCTGCCTACACCTCATGCCCTGGTAATATATTTTTTTATTTTGTTTTAATTTTTTTGACAATACTATGAATTGAACCCCAAATTTTACCCTTGTTAGGTAAGAGCTCACTCTTCCTCTTCACTATATCTGTGGCCGCTAGTACCTTTTAATATTTAATAAACGAATATGACAAAACAAGCTGATGACAATGCGGTTTACACAACCCTGCCATCCCACGAATCTATTTCATTAGATGTATTGGTTGTTGAGGGCCAGCCCTGTATCAGACTTTTCTAGGCTCTGGGAATACTTGGGAAATGAACTAGTTAGATCTTTCTGGGCTTCCAGACCAGAGGCTGCAGGGTGAAGAATATAGTCAAGCAAGTACTACTAGGAACAGGGCAAAACAATATTGCACTGGAAGCAGGGTGCGTGCTTGAGGGAGGGTAGTCTGGGGAAGAATGTTCAGTGGACACATGAATATCAGTAAGAAAATGAGGATACATTCCTGGCAGAGGATGGATGCTCTCAGGGCAAATGCACAGAGAGTAAGTTTGAAATACAAAGAGCAGTAGCTGGAGGCATTGAGTGAGGGGTAGAATGGGGAAGTGGGAAGGACAGGCAGGGGTCAGAGCCAGAGGGCTTTGAAGGTGGTGAGGAGTTTGGCCTTAAAGGAGAAATGGTATGGTTTGGTTGGGTGTAGGTTATGCTTCAAAGGCCATGTGCCAGACAGAGGCTTGGCCTCTAGTACGGTCAAGTTGAGTCAGTAGAATCTTTAAGGAGTAGGTTTAGGTAAGGAGAGATCCCAGTTGGTAAAGTGCTTCCTGTTATAGCTTGAGGACCTGAGTTTGATCTCCAGAATCAACATATAAAAGCTGGGTGTGGCAGCACACACTTGTAATCCTCCTAGCTCTGGGGAGGTAAAGGGCTCTGCCCAATTCCACCTTAGAGTGAGAGAGTCGAAAGCAACACAGGTGGCACCCGAGGTGGACTTCTGATCACCTCGTGCGCTGCATGCATACGAATCCACACATAAACACAAACATGGAAGTGGTTAGGTCGTTAGTGCACAGCCCTCACAAAGGATTAATGCAGTTCTCTTAGGACCGAGTTAGTTCTCACAAGAATGGGTTGTTATAAAAAGAGAAATTCGAGTCCCCCCTGCTTCTGGCTTCCAGTCTCAGTGTGAGATCTTCCTTACTATCATGCGGAAACACTACTCGAAGGGCCCAGGAGCTGCATGGTTTTGTATTGTTAGCCTCCTCCTTTTTGTTTTCGAGACAAACTCAAATAGCCCAGGCTAGCCTTCAGCTAGTTATCCAGTTGAGGATGACCTTGAACTTCTGATCTTCCAGCCTCTACCTCCCAAGCACTAGGACCACAGGCATACATAACCATGTCTAGTTTAATGCAGTGCTTCGCCTTGAACCCTGGGCTTTTTTAGGCGAGCACGCTAACTGAGCTATATTCTAACCCAAGCTCTTTTATTTAAACTGGCATCAGATGTATTTTAACAACAGGAAACAGACTACTACAAGTAACAATGGAGACAGATGGTCCTGAAAACAAAACAAAACCCTCTGTGTGTTTCTGAATTAAAGAAGGATTAAAATAAGCCCAAATTAGTTAGGCATTAAGGTGATTTTAAAACTGGAGTCTTGAGTAGTGCATCTGATAACTCAACCCTAAACTGAGATTAAGTAGGTAAGTGAGGTAGGTGATTCAGGGTCACAATACCAGCTGCTCGGGAGGCTGAGGTAGCAGGATCCCAAGTGAACAGCCTTCCTGGGCTAGAGGGTGAGTTCAAGGGCAGCCTAAGCAACTTAATTATATCTGGTTTCAAATTAAAAAGTGATCAGGGTGGGTTTGAAGAGGGTGGGTTTGCAGTTCAGCAGTGGAGCATAGCAGGCAGAAAGCCCTACATCCAACCCCCATGCTGAAAAAGAGAAGTAGGTGGGCCCATTGTCCAGCCATCCTGGATAAGAACTGGCCTATTATATTATAATACTGGTTCAGCTGCGGGCTTATGTTTTAGGAGAGGAATGCGGTCAGCATGATAGGAAAGAATTTTTCCACTCAGAACTGGCCTCCACATTCATTTCCATTTCTTTCTCCAACTTTGCATTTTAAATTGTTTGGATTCTGATCATAGATGTTTTTTTGTTTTTTGGTCTCACCTAAAATTCCCCCTCCTAAAAAAAAAGAAAAAAAGTTTTCAAGGAAATTTCTTTGTAAAAGGATTTGAATAGTTTTTTTTTTTTTTTAACTTTTACCTCTCAACTAGAAGAGTGTATGGGTATAATTTAAAGGCGTTATTCTAAATACCCCCCCATACCCAGCCTCCACCTCCATTAAAAAAAAAAAAAAATCCCTTTCAGCTGCTGAACTGTGCTTCTGAATTGCCTGGTTTTGCTGTCTCACCGTGAGTGTTGTGGTCTGACTACACACCCTAACTTACTCTGCAATGTGACAGCGTCAGGAGGTGGGACCTGCAGGGAGTTGCCAGGGCACCAGGGCCCATCCCCTGAGATGAGATTAAGGATTTTATAAAAGGGTCCAGAGGACAGCTGGCCCCTTCTGCTCTCCATCTTGCACAAGGTGTGGGTACAACATCAAGGCACATAGCAGCCCTACGCAGTCATTGAACCCACAGGCTTCCTGGCCTCTAGAACAGTGAGAAATCTATATGTGTTGCTTATAAAGTACCCAGTCTCTAGTATTTTGTAATGGTGGCATTAACAGATTAAGAGTAAGAATAGAAGGAAGTCCAAGACATGTAACTACTGGTTGGCCATGGTAGTGTAAATCCCAAATCCGGTTGAGAATAAGACCACCACAATTGAGGCAAATTTGAAGCAAGCAAATTTTAATTAATTTAATTAAATATTGGCCAGGAAGATGGACTCTGACCACATTCTGAGGTACCATGGGGTGAACCTGTCACCTCCAGAGTTCCCACAGAATGGCTTCGAATCACATGGCAAAGGTGCTTAAGGAGGCAGAACCTATAAGGCTATGCACTTTCCAGGTCCAATCCGTGGCAAGCATCTACCCTGATGTACCTCCTGTCTGGGTTATCTCCCGCCTACAAGTGATCAAGCACATCTGGTGCATTTGGAACACAGCCTGTGCAGTGGGGTCAACATGGGGTCTAGACACTCCCTACCCAGCATTCCAAGAGGTTATGTCCTAGGGTAAGGGAGATTCAGGACTATCTCACCTGAACAGCCCCACCTAGCACTCCAGGAAGTTATGTCTTTGTTCCATAGATCTCTTAGGCAGAGTAATTAAAATTTAAAGCACTACTTTTACTCTTACAGTAGTACATAGTTTCAGCTACTTGAGAGGCTGAGGCAGGAGGATTATTTGAGTTCAGGGGTTCAAGCAAGACCAGCCTAGGCAATGACGTAGCAAGACCCTGTGAAAAGAAGAAAGAACTTGATTTACTATTTTGGGAAAATACAATGTTTTTTAGATTCAAATTATGTTTTCCTTTGACATCAGCCAAATTTTCTTGGAACCAATTCTTATTAAACATTTTTTTTTTTAAATAAAGTAGGAATTATAAGGCAGATGTTAAGCGAGGAGCATGGAGTTGAAGATGTGTAGCTGTGGAGTGTTAGACAGATGTTTACCTGGCCTTTGTAAGCTGCAGTTGTCTGGTCTGTAAGAGGCAGATGTATGAGAATTCAAAATACTGTTTTATTTGAGAACGCTGTTCCCGAAGCCTGTGGTGCTTTGGGAAGGTTGAACTTTGAGGAGGCAGGACCCAGGCTGAGGAAGTCAGGACACTAGAAACCCTGGGACCTTAGCCCCTTCCTCCCTCTTTCTTTTGCTTCCTGGCCATGATGGGAGACCAGCTTTGTCCACACCATGTGCTCCTTGTCCGAAGTATCTGCTTGCCACAGGCCCCAAAACAAGGGGGCTCACCAATGGATTTAAACTGCCGAAAGTATGAACCGAAACAAACCTTCCCTCAGTGTAAACTGATGAAACCCAGTATTTTGTTATAGTGATAGAGAGCTAACAAGAAGACTGTTAATTTTGTCCTGATACTCTTTTTGAATTAAAGTTTCAAGGTTACCTCTTGAAGACTGCTTTTCTATTTATACAACTATTCAAAAGCCTGGTTAATATACAACTTTAAAAACTTGTCTCTTCCAGACCTGAGCCAAAAACGCTGCTGCAATCAGGGCCAACCCAAAAAGGATGCGCAAAGGTCGGTGAGCGAGCAGTGCTTTTAAAACACACACACATCTTTTCATGTAGCTCACTCACCCACTTAACACATACCTACCCAGTGTCTTCTGTCCATCAGGCTCTGTGCTAGACTCAGGGAAGTAAGCAATAAGCAAGACAAAATCTGTGCCTTGAAAAGTGAGGCTTACCTTTCTGGGGATTTATTATTCAAACTAAGTTGTGAACATTCAAGAGTTTTCTTTCTTCCTTCCTCCCTCCCCCTCCTCCTCCCCCTCTCAACAGGATCTCCAGTATCCATGTATCCGAGGCTGGCCTCCAGCTTGCAGTGTAGCCAAAGACAGATCTGAACTTCTTATCATCCTGCCTCCACCTCTGACTGTTATACGGAGCCAGGACCGAACATAAGGTTTTGCGCATGCTCAGTAAATACTCCACCACCTGAGCTACGGCCCCAAACCAAGAGAACTATTTTGCCATCTTGGGGGGGGGGGGCTTGGTTTTTTTGTTTGTTTGTTTGTTGTTTTTTGAGAAAGGGTTTCTCTGTTGTAACTCTGGGTGTTCTGGAACTAGCTCCGTAGACTAGATTAGCCTCAAACTCACAGAGATCTGCCTGCTTCTGCTTTCTTAGTGCTGGGATTAAGGGAGTGTGCTGCTGCCACCTGGCCAAATTATTTTTTTGGACATCTTGTATTTAACCAAATCTGTATGTGCTCAATGACAGCTGCACAAACAACCTTGTCCTTCTAGTGGGGGGCGAAACAGTGCTTGGAGGACAGCTCGAAACATCTTAGAGTTTAAAAGACTGTCTTTGTTTTCGACACAGGATCTTATTATGTAGCTATGATTGGCGTCAAATTTACACTTAGTCCCCTAAGTGCTGGCATCACTGGTGTGCCCCATCACGGACAACTCTACTAAGTCCTTTTCTCATGGGCTAGCTCATTGGGCAGCCTGGAAAAAATGGGTCTGTGAGCTTTCTCTGAGCTTTTCGGGTGCCACTGTCCTAACCTGTGCTCCAGGGACCTGCTTTCAGTCACTAAACAACGCATGTGTGTGCAGAGGCCTCCTCCGTGTGCTCCTGTGCTCTCATGACTTCAGGTCACCCTCTGTCATCTGTCACCCTCTCCAGGACGCCTTTCCTGTCCCCCATCTTGCCCATGTTGGTTCAGTAGCTGCCGCTGCCTTCCCAGGACTTAGTGTTTTTTGTTTGCTTTGAGACAGGGTCTCTCTACAAAGCCCTGGCTGTCCTGGAACTCATTATGTGGCTAGATCAGGCTGGCCTAGAACTCACAGAGATCTACCCGCTTCTGCCTCCCAAGTGTTAGATCAAAGGTGTGCACACCACACCTGGCTCCATGACAATTTTTAACATGTCCTAGAACCCAATGCATCATAATTTACTAGTTTCTCTTTCTCACCAGACTATTCGCTTCTTAAGTTAGAGACTAATTTTCATTTGTGGTTACCATACTAAACAAAAAGAAGCAGGAGCAGGAGGTGGAGGATGAGGAAGGGAGGCTGTGTTAGTGATAAAAATTCTCCCTAGGGGCTGGGGAGATGGCTCAGCAGGTAGAGATGCTTGCCCCCAAGATTGACAGTTGGGTTTGATCCCTGGAAAGAACAGAGCCCTACAAATTGTCCACTGACTTTCATGCGTGGGCCAAGATATGTGCATGACGTTCATGCATGGGCTAGAACATATGCATGTACATACACATACACACACACACAGAGACAGAGAAAGAGACAGAGAGAGACAGAGACAGAGAGAGAGAGACAGAGACAGATAGACTGGGAGAGAGAGGAGATGGGGGTGGGGGAAAGAATTCTCCCCGGTACTACTTTTTTAGAGTTATACCTATTTGGCCCAAACCCAGGAGATGATTAGTTACGGGACTGCTAAATTATCTAACGCACAGGTCCCTTATTCCTGGCAGCAAGCATGTTCCCTTGGAGGAAGAAGAATTATTACTGTTTTAATTTTTTGTTTGTTCGCTTTTTAAAGACGGAGTCTTGCTCTGCAGACAAGCTGGCCTCAAATTTGCAAGTTCTTTCTCCTCAGCTTCCCAGGCGCTAGGGATACAGGTGGGAGCTACTATATCTGCTGGAGAAGCTTCATTATCATGAACGCTAACGCACAGCATTTGCTGTTTGTGGGGCTTTCCATATATATTTTTTTTAATGAATTCCAACATAACCCTGCTTTTACATTCTTTCCATAAATGGAAGTGACGAAAAGGTGACCCTCAGAGAGTGACTCACTAGGGTTACTGTGGGGAAGGGTCTCCAGAGTCCATTCACTTACAGATTCTTCTTTACCATAGAGACATGGCTTCAATTGAGGGGACAGTGAGGAACGCAAAGAATCCTCTGCCCTCATTCACAAAAACCATTCCTCGCTGTTTTCTCCAGTTATTGCTGCTACTGGAAATTCCCCCACATGTGCATCTGTGGTTTAGATTCTGTTTGTTAGTGTCCCCCCAAATTCATGTTGAAATCTACACTGAAAGGTGACTAGGAGGTTCCAGGAGGTGCATCTTGGGGAGGCAACTGGTCATGGAGGTAGAACTCTTGAATAGTATTAATGCCCTTGCATGAAGAAGCAGGAGAACTAGTTTGCTGTTTCTCCCTCTCTCTGCATCTCTCTCTCTCCTCCCTCCCCCTCTGTTTACATATGTGTGTGTGTTTACCGATCTAGTTGGCAGTGTGGACCTGGGAAAGCTGGGCCAAAAACTGAAAGTCTAAAGGCTAAAGTCTCATACAATAGCCAACTTTATTCAGAGCATCAGACAATTAAGAATCACCTCAATGTACAATCACAAGGACAAGCCACACGTGGCAAAAAACGTGTTTTTCCATACAGGCATGTGAATAACAGAGCTGAGGTAAACTCACCCCTGTCCACTGCACCTGGGAGGAGCACCCACATTCCAAGAACAGCTCTGTGTTTTGAAGAAACTGAGGTCACAAGACTCTTGTTTTCTTGGAAGTTTCTCACAAGCACTCAGAATTCTCAGACGACTCCGTTCTTGGACTGTGTTCTGACACATGTATATAAATTTTACAGAATGCCATGTTTAATTAAAATTATACACACGAATAATGCTTTGATCGTGTTCACCTTCCCATACCCCTCTAACTGGCCTCCTTCTCCTCCCAAAATAGCTTCCCTCCTATTTGCATGTCTTTGTGGCTAAATCTAGATTATGCGTATGAAAGAAAACATGAATTTAGTCTTTCTGAATCTGGATTATTTTGCTTAACACAGTGTTCTCCAATTCCATTACTTTTCCTGCAAACAGCATACTTTCCTTCCTCTTTATGGTGGGATTAGACTGCATTGTCCGCATATACCACGCTTTATCCATTTATGTGCTAATGGCACCAGGGGACTCCTATCTTGACTGTTGTGAATAGTGCCCCAATAAACATGGGTGTGTAGCCATCTCTATTGTTTGCTCACTTTGATTTCTTCCAGTAGATACCCAGGTGTGATGTTAGCTTGTTCTCTCTGTGCTTCGTGAGAATATAAGAAGTTGGCAGTCTAAAAACCAAGGAGCCCTCAGCAGACACTGGGCAGATGCTGATCCTGGATTGCTCAGCTGTGTGTGAACATCCCAGTATATGGGGTAGTGTGCTGTTGTGGCCTGTGTTAAGACGGAACTTGGTACTGCGATGCGGGGTGGTTTTATGTGTACACTTAATAACTCTGCAGGAGCCTTAGAGCTTAGGTAAATGCAGTCTAAGTGAGACTGGCTCCGCAGCCCAGATTGTCAAGGAACTTTAAAGTCAAATCTCCTGGGGGGCTCTGAGAGGGGAGAAGAAAGCTGCCTGCCAAATGTTGTCTTCTTAAAACAGTGGTTCTCAACCTGAGGGTCATGACCCTTTCACAGGGGTCACCTAAAATCATTTGCATATCAGTTATTTACATTACAATTCATAAAAGTATCAAAGTTACAGTTATGAAGTAGCAGCACATATAATTTTATGGTTGGGGGTCATGACAACATGAGAAACTGTATTAAAGGGTCACAGCATTAGAAAGGTTCAGAACCACCGCCTTAGAAAGTTATAACCAGTACAGCTGGTAAACATTTAGTGATGACCCCATAGTGACCACGTTATTGGACAATAAGGAAAAGACAATTCTTGTCAAGCAGAAAGCCCATGTTTTTGTTCTAGAGTTTTCTGGGGGACAGAGAAGGAGAAATTGGTCATTTAGCTGAGTAGATTTCTAAGCGAAGTATTGAAAAGGGGCTCAGGTCCTAAGAGTAAAACGTTAGAAGAAAGAATTTCCTTGAAGTCAGAACTGTTCAGCAAAGAGAACTAGAATGGAAAAGATTTAGAAAATACTCACCCTACCCACCCTGTCCAAAACTGAGAAAGCAAGCTTAGAAGAGGTCGATCACCCAGTGTGTGGCCAACTGACATAGGTCCAAGTTCCATAAGGATGTTTGTGTAAGGGCGGACCGTGCACACTGAACAGAACGTTACCAGTATGGAGAGGAGAAGGGGAGCAGAGGGGCAGAATAAGGAATGGTTGGCATAGTGGGCACGGTAGTTTATTCCTGCAGTCCTAGTAATTGGAAGGCTGAGGCAGGAAGATAGTTCAAAGTCATCCTAGGTTAGGTAGCAAGCTCTGTCTCAAAACAGGCATGGTGATGCATACTTCTGATCCCAGAACTTGTGATATGGAGGCAGGAAAATTGCTACAAGTTTGAGGCAGGCTTAGTCTCCCTAGTGAGTTCTAGGTCAACCTGGGCTACATAGCAAGACCAGTCTCAAAAACCAAATCAGAGGGGAAGGTTGGGGAGGACGAGAAAGAGTAGTCATCAATTTTGCTTTTATTGACGAGACCATAGAGCTATTGGGAAGCAGAAATATACTATTCTTGGGGGCCCAAGTCCGACTTATTAAAATTCTAAGTGCAGAACCTCAGCTTTATGAGCTGCAGTTGAGAGACTCCATTGCCAACTGACCTAAAAGTTGGAATACACCCCAGTAGATCACAAAGGCAGGACCGCTGTCCCGGTGGAAAAGAAATGGCAGAGCAAATAGCATGTGAAAAGACCACTCTTCAGCTTTGGGAATGTGTGGTACTTATTCTGGTAGGTTTGGGACTTGCTTGGGACCTCTTCTTTCTTCCTTTTATCTTCCCCTTCAGAAAGAGAGTATCTAGCCATTTTGTTTTAAAAGCATGTAGCTGACTCGGTTTCACAGGCTCACTGATGGAGAGGGATTTCGCCTCAGGATGTGCCTAGCATCTCACCCATCTCTGATTTAGATGGTGTTTACATGAGACTTTGGACTTAAGGACTGACACTTAAAATGAGTCAAGAATTTGGGAAGCTGGCGTGGCCGGTTGTCTGCACGCTGCGCGAATATTGGGAGTGTCCATGAATTTGCCTATTCCTCCAAAAATTCATGTTGCAGTCTAAATCCCAGCGTGTGATAGTACTTGCAGCTGGGCTGTTAGGAAGTCCTGAGGTCATGAGAATGGGACTCCCATGGTTGAGATGAGCACTGTCTTAGAAGTGGCCCTTTTTTACCTCATAACGGTACGAAGAGACACCTGCAGTGTGTGGCAGGGAGAGTGGCTCTCATCAGAGCCCAGCTATGCTGGCACTCTGCTCCCAGACCTTCAGCCTCCAGAACCAGTCTATAGGCCACCCAATCTGTGTTGTCTTGCTGATGCGGCCCATGTATTGACTCTGGTACCTTCTTTTCATCTAAAACCCTCTCCATCTTTCAGACAATCTCATACACATTCACTATGTCTGAACCAAAGATTCTAGCAGAACATACTTCCTTGAATATTCCTGACCCAGAGGGATGAGGGCCTGTCATTATTTTTTTGTTGTTGTTTTGTTTTGTTTTTGTTTTTCGAGACAGGGTTTCTCTGTCGTAACTCTGGCTGTCCTGGAACTCACTCTGTAGACCAGGCTGGCCTCGAACTCACAGAGATCCGCCTGCCTCTGCCTTCTGAATGCTGGGATTAAAGATGTGTGCCACCACTACCTGGCAAGGTCTTGTAAATTTAGAAGTGACGAGGTGATCATTTTTCATCTTAGATGTAAAAATCAGAGAAAATCAGTTCTGTATTGGTTCTATATTTTTAAAATTTTTGTCACTTATTATTATTGTGTGTGTCTGTAGAGGGAAGGGGCATGCCTCAGACCATATGTAGAGGTCAGGTTCCTTCCTTCCACCTTTACATGGGAAACAGGGATTGAACTTATGTCCTTGGGCTTGAGGAACAGGTGCTTTACCCACTGAACCATCTCGACAGGTTCCAGACTCTGTCAAGAGCTCAATTAGAATTTTTCCTATTTTAAATCTATTATTTATTTTTTTAAATATTTAATTTATTTTTATTTTATATACATTGGTGTTTTTGCTTGAGTGTATGTTTGTGTGAGGGTATCAGATTCCCTGGAACAGGAGTTACAGACAGTTGTGAGCTGCCATGTGGGTGCTGGGAATTGAACCAGGGTCCTCTGGAAGAGCAGCCAGTGCTCTTATCCACTGAGCCATCCCACCAGCTCCTAGAGATTTTCCTTTTATAGGAAAGTGTGGATGGAGTTCAGCAGTCTAGGCGGGGTCAGTAGTCATCCTGCCTCTGTGCGTTCGCGGTCCAGGCTTCTGTGCTGTTGTTGCCATAGTCCGTCTTCAGTTCCTATCTCTCCAGGTCAAAGACAGCGACTTCACAGCTGCATTCCAGCCACACCCAGGCCAAGGAAAGAACAAGAGAAATGAAAGAGTTTGCTTATATCTATTTAAAAAATGAATATGAGCAGGCTGTAATCTAAGCACTACAGAGGGAGAGGTGAGGGGAGCCTGCCTGAGTCTGAGGCCAGCCTGCTTTACACTTGAGTCTCTCTTTACAACAAACAGAAAGAAAGCACCAAGAGCGTGACCCACAGGTTGTTCATATCATGTCTGCCCACATCTCGCCAGTCAGAGCCTCCTCACAAGTGTATCCACTAGTCATGTGGCCATATGTCTTGCAAAAGCTCTCTTCTGTAGGAAGATATGACATCATAGGCACAACAAGCAGACTCAACTAGCCTCAAGCGGAGACAGTGGGTCAGCAGGGAGTGAGCATGAGCAGACTCAGAGAAAAAGCAGCAGTAAGAGATAGACCTCCCGAAAACAAGATCAGCCTCAGGCCTCTGCCGGTGCCAGGCTCTTGGGCTCAGGTCATCTTGGAGACCCAGCAGTCTTCTGTCCCCAGCTCACAGTAACTCCACAGAACCCAGGCCCAGAGGCCCTCTGTCTCTTGACATCAAAGAGCACAAAGCTAGGCAGCCCCTTGGTCCCGGCAAACTGGGGCTACACTCTCCTTTTTTATTCCTGACAGCGGGTGTAGACTAGGTAGCAGCGCTCAGTAGGTAAATATTGGTTTGGCTTACTGTGTTGCTTCCTGTTGCAGCTGGATGCACTTATTATCTGTCTCCGTCGTTTCTGCCAATTATATAAGGGAGGCTTTAAATCGCCTCAGAAAAACAGTCATGAGGACATCAGGGAATGTCTCAGTTCAGAACTTGAAGAGGAAAATAGTAACAGTCTTGGCCCAGCCCTTCCTTGAAACCTGTCAGCACTCACAGAGAAGAGGCCAGCGGCAGCAGCAGTAATGCAAACCACACTGTTATGAGAACCAGAAGGACTACGGAGGGCTGGAGGGCTCAGTTCCCTCCAGAGCAGACAAATGCTTGCAGACCTGTGAGTGACATACCAATACGATCCACTTACCCTGAAAAAAAACTATTCTCGTGCCCGGATTTGAAGAACCTTGCATGAAACTGTTTATTTTTTTCCCCCCAGTGTTTTAAATTTAACCAGCTGGAGAGAACCAGCCATTTGGGGACATGGTAGCTCATGGCTGTAATTCCCAGGCCGGAGCAGGTCAGCCTGAACTCCATAGTGAGGTGCCAGAAAAGTACCATTTTATTAAAGCTTTGTAAAATGAAGGTTTGCTTTCTACCCCCCCATGAGAAAGCTGCATTCTATCAAAGAAACAGAAAACAACACCCGTAACCAGCTCATCGGATGCAAAGCCCGGCACAACGTCCCCTAAACGCAGTTTGTTGATTCCCTTCCACAGAGGAGAAAGTGAAATTTTTCCGAGGCTTTCCTAACAAAGGACTTTTAAGCTGCAAGATTCATGTTCAACCAAAGATGTTCACAAGTCTGATTGGCACGAAGAAGGGATTCAATTAATTCTTGTTGATTGAGTATATTTCAAACAGAAGCAGAAGTGATAGAACATTCATACTCCAACACATTGGCACAGAATCCCCACAGCATACAGGGTTTGCGGTTAAATATGCAATTTCCCTTCGACTTATGTAGAAAAGCAAGTTAAGTCTATCAGAGAAGGAGCTGGGGATCTCGCCCAGTGGCATGAACACTTGGGTAGCATGCCTGATGCCCTGGGTTCAATCCCTAACATAGTAAAACTAAATAAAAATTTAAAATCCAGAAAAATCAAGCTGTTGTTTTGGCCAGGTGTGATGGTGCACATCCATAATCCAAGTACTCAGGAGGGTAACTATGCACTTGAGACAAGGTTTCTCTGTTGTACCTCTGGCTGTCCTGGAACTCACTCTGTAGACCAGGCTGGCCTCTCGGACTCACAGAGATCCGCCTGCCTCTGCTGGGATTAAAGGCATGGGCCACCACTGCCCAGCAGGAGATTAATTATGAATATGAGGCCAGTGTGATTTACATATGAGGTCCAAGCCAGCCAGGGCTACACAGTGAGATTCTGTCTCATAAAACAGTCTATTAAGGAGAAAAAAAGTCATATGCAGGTAGGGCAGAACCAGAAAGCTTTTAAGGTATAATGACCTAGAAGGTTTAAATAATAGCCCTTCTACTTTCTGTTTCAGTGTGTGAAAGGCGGTTAAATTCTAAGGTCCTGGAGTATCTTGAAATCTTCATTGTTTTAGAGAAAGGCCACCGATGCCAGGATACTGCTTGATGGCATTTGTACCCTTTATTCATTTAGGAATAGTCTTCCAAGAGTTGGGGATGGAACTTTGTGGTAGAATGTGCTAGAATGCTTACCTGGCATGTGTAAGGCCCTAGGGTTTGATTCCCCAGTCCCCAGCAACTGCCTCCCACATCTAAGAGAACATTTGTTTTCATACACTATGTTTTCGGGTCTGTTTATGAAAACATATTCATTTATCTACATTGAGTTAGATAATGTGGTGTCTCCCCTCAAAACATTCTTCTAAAGGTACCTAGTTCAGCATTGCATTGAGAGGTTCCCCTAAAGCAGTCCCAGGAAACTCCCTAAGAGGATGCACATGCAACCCTAGCCAGGATGAATACTCAGTACAAGGAAACCAATGTTGGCACACTCTGCCATAAGAAAGAGAAGAGAGGGTGAGCTCTGGGCAAAACCAGGCACAGGTTCCCAGGAGTGCTGTCCCAAGAGAGTCAGACACAAATGACACTTCTAGCAAGGATTTCTCCATGTGGGAACTGGTTGAAATGTTATCACCCAGGGAGCTCATTAAAGACTCAACATCCAAGTTTTTATTGAGGGGGCCAGTCACACAGGCAGCCTCCACTTGGCACAGGCACCAACTTGAGACTCCCGGTAGGAAAGCAGGTGTTCAGCATGAACCATATTGTTTGCATAGTTTAGGCACAGCCAGTCTCTTATCGTTAAGGAACCCTGACCAAATCCAAGTTCCCAGGCACCAGCCAAGAGGCAACTTGCAAGCAGGGCCTGTCATGTGGAGGAGTGTAGGTTTTCTTTGTTGGTTTCTTTCTGCATGCATACCCTCAGTAGAGAGAATCACAAGAATAACAGTAGTAAGCTGAAAGGTTTTTCTTTTCTTTGGTACTTGCACACGGTAGGCAAGCATTCTACCGTTGAGTTATGCTTCCAACCACCTTTGAGTCCCTCCTCCCTGCTCCCCCCACAGCCAAGGTAAGATATGGTTCTTTTTTATTTATATTGTAATTAATATTTATAGAGCCAGTATTATATGCCAGGATACAGTTTAAATCATTTAAATTTGAAAACAAACCAAGAAACAAGTTGTATGTCCTTTCTCTCATTTTATAGTTAAGAATATTTAGACCCAGTTGAGTGTGCTAAGGAAACTTGTTCAAAATCTCACAGCTAGAAGCCATATGTGGTGACGCACACCTTTAATCCCAGCACCTGGGAGGCACAGGCAGGCGGATCTCTGTGAGTTCAAGGCCAGCCTTGTCTATATAGTGAGTTCCTGGATAGCCCAGAGCTACATAGTAGCTTTGTTTGTCTCAACAAACAAACAAAACCTAAAGCCTTACGGCTCGAGCCTGGAGAGATGGCTCGGTGTGTAAGATCATCTGTCACTCTTGCAGAGGACTGGGATTTGATTCGCAGTACCCAGATGGAGGCTCGCAATTGTCTATAATTCCATTCCAGGGCATCCCACACCTTCTTCTGACCTCTTTGGGCACCAGGCATGCACATGGTGCACATATACACATACAGGCAAAGCACTCATACACACAAATAGCAAAGTTAACAAATCTTAAAAAAAAAAAAATCTCACAACAAATTGGCAGTGCTTAGGGCTTAACCAGGAGGTGCCAACTGTATACCGGGGGCTCTGAGGGCCCGGGATGACACCTTGAACACCGTGTCCCCTTACCGCTTTCTTTTAAGGGATGTGTCACCAGCAGCTCTGTTGGAACCACCTTCAATCTTTTGACCATGGTACTGGCTTTGACACCTCTTCTGAAACGGGCTGAGAACCTGTCCTGAATGGGTTATCCATGCCATCGGCATCAGCTAGAGTTCCTACGTCTCAGAACAGAGCCAGTAGAATATTGGCTGTGTTGGACCGGCTTACGGGATAGGAGACTGGGTAATCCCGCAATGGCCACCTGCAGGCTGGAGAGATAGATAGTCTGGTGGCTGTGCAGTCTGAGAAGCCAGAAGCCTCAGAACCAAGGGGTGCAATGATGTGGTCCCAGTCCGAGGCTGAAGGCCTAGAAGCTTCCTGGAGAGTTGTTGATGTGATTCTACATTGAAAGATTGAAGAAGCTGGAGTCTGATGCCCAGGGGGGCGACAGTGGATACACTGGCTCAGAATGGAACTCACATATATGGGCTGGCTTCATCTCCTTCCACATTTATCCCATCTGAGTCCCTGAGCCGTTGGGCTGTGCTACCCACATTCAGGATATATCTCTCTCCCTCACTTTCTCTCTCAAATACCAATCCTCTCTGAAAGTACTTTCACAAGCACACTCAGAGGTTTGCTTTGCTGGAGTTCTAGGCATCTCTCAATGCAGCCAATAATCAAGGCCAACATCACACCATCTATTCAGCCAATGAAAGCATGCTATCTCTTTGTACTTAAAAAAGTACATTTTAAAAACATCTCCCAAACATAAAGCAAAGAGCCACGAGTAATTGAATGTGTCTGAGGCCTGCTTGGATTTCTCTCATCTTTCTGAAATTCAACTTCTTCCTCAGTCAAACCCAGACAGTGTTGTCATAAGGCAGGCACAGCCAAACAGATGGGTTTGATCTGCCAGGAAGCCAGACTTGGGACTCCAGTGCCATCTGAAAAACATACTCTGCTTCAGAGACCTTGCAGTGGGCATGGAGAAGCCCGCATCTGGTTGTGAAGGGAGAGAAAGGATTTTTGACAAAACAGAATCAAGAAGCAAGAGGCTGCCAGGAAGCTAGAGTTGAAGGTATTTTAGAAAGTATGGAATTTGAGGGACAGGGAAAATGATTTCTTCTTTGTAACTGACATCTCTAGGGTCTATCCTGGGATGATGATAACTCATCTGTGTGTTTTCACACATAGGCATACATGGCACAAACACAGACACACACACATCGATTCACAGGATAAGGTGACTTCCCCATATCTCATGACCAGAGTGTCTTGTGCTCTTTTAATCTTGGACAGTGTTTCACAATCTTCAGTGTGCAGACAAGCCAGCTTTGGGATCAGCAGGTGCAGTAGATCCGGAGTGGAGTTAGGGTTCAGGGTTCGTTTCTAACAAGCTCCCAGGTGATACAATAGGAAAACTGAATGCAGAATGCTTTATAGTCTTCCAGTGGTTGGACCTGCTTTTTTGACTTTATGATGATGTGGAAATGAGCCCACATAACTATGCTATGCATTGTTGAATTTCAGTGCAAAGGAAAGAAGTTAAATGAAATACTCAAGACTGTATTGTACAATAGGCTTGTGTAGATAACTTTGCCCAACTGGCTAACCTAGGTGTCTCATTCTGAGTGTGTTTCTAAGCTCTGATGTTTGATAGGTAAGGTGTTGTATTAGTTGCTTTTCTGTTCCTGTAATAAAACACCATGACCAAAAGCACTTATGGAAGAAACAGTTTGTTTTGGCTTATGGTTCCAGAGAGAAAATAGCCCACAGTGGAAGGGAAGCACAGGAGGTGTGGCAGGCATGGCAGCAGGAACAGGAAGCTGGGAGTTCACATCTCAACCACAAACAGGAAGCAGAGCAGAGAGAATTGGATGTGGGAGAGCTCACAGCCAGTGACATACTTCCTTCCCCAAGGCTACACATCCTAAACTTCCTGAGAAAGCACCCCCAACTGGGTACCAAGTACTCAAACACTTCTTGAATCTTTGGAGGACATTTTCTTACTCAAACCACCACAGGGGTATTAAATAAATTTTCATTTTGTAACTTAGGATGGGTCATCAGAGCATAGCCCCATTGGAAGTTAACTAGACTCTTCACATTTAAATTGACTAAGTGTTCTTAATGTGAAATTAAATCTGCTTACAACCTGGAGACCCACACCCTCCCCCATCAGTAGAGCACTTGCCTTGGCATGGAAAAGGCCTTGAGTTCAATGCCCAGCACAAAACACTAAGCAAAACAAAACAACAAAACCCACTTCAATCCCTACATTCACAAAGACCATTAAAAGCTGCACTGGGGCTGGGAATGGCAGGGTGTGCTTGCACACACCTTTAATCTCAGCACTTGGGAGGCAGAGACAAATGGATCTCTGTGAGATTAATGGCAAGCTGGTCTATAAAATTAGTTCAGACCAGCCAAGCCCCACAGTGAGACCCCCATCTCAAACACGCAGCTGCACTGGAGCTGGGGAGATGACTCTGGGAAAAGTGTTAGCCACAAAAGTCTGAAGACACAAGTTCAGATTCCTAGCACTCATGTACACCCACAGGCAATGGAACCTCTGCGTCTGTAACCACAGTGCTCCTATACTGAGGTGCAGATGGGGGAATCCTCAGAAGTTAGTGAGACATCTAGCCTGACATTTGCAGAGGCATACAACAAGAGACTCAGTCTCAAACAAGGTGGAAGGAGAGGGCCAACACTTAAGATGGTCCTCTGACCTCCATGCTATGAGCAGGCACACACATAGATGTACAGGCACACACATGTATGTAGTAGCATGCTGCTGTGGCAGCTCACCAAGGATGACAAGGAGGCGTTCTCATATGTGTTAACTCTGCCGGACCGCAGCAGAGGGATCCACCATCATGGCCAATGTCATACTCAACAGTGGAACCTGAGTGTCTGAGCTCAGGTGTTTTTATTCATTCAGAATCCTCAGGTGCAGATCATTAGCAATTAAACATCCCCTACAGAAATCCTACACCTGCAGAAAATACAAAATGCCAAGGCCTATGCACCCCCTTTTCCAACAGCGCACAAAAACAATTATTTTAAACACAACTAAAAATAAACTTCTACAATACACATACAGACACACACAAGCAAACACACACACACACACACACACACTGATAAAAAAGAATTGTACAAATACTTAAACACATTATTATAGACTAAAAAGCATGCAACCTATTTACTAGGCAAGAATTGAAATGCTTTCTCCTTTGTGCCCTTCTTAATCATTAACTCCTTCCTCATCAGAGAAAACACTGTCTTGACATCTGTGCTAATTATTTTCTTGCTCTAGAAAGTTTGATTTTTCCAAGAGATTTTGCTGTTGTTTTTGGCCCATTCCTGGCACTTTGGCGATAGTTCACTTGAAGTAAAGGTACACCATCCAAAGGAAGGGTCCCTTCTTCTCTTTTGAAATCCTTGGGAGAATATAATCATGCCGTAGTGACATCCAGCCAGGGCCTGCTATCACCTCCACAAAGCACTAACTGTAGAGTGAAGTGTCCTGGAAGAATTGGGTCCTCATTACTAGCCCTATCAATATTTTAAAAACCCATTACAATTGTCCAAAGTCTGCTACTGATGGTGGGATCCATAAGAAATGCCAGTATCCAGAGTCTGGAAAGATGGCTCAGCGGTCAAGAGCACTGGCTCCTCTGGCAAAGGACCGGGGCTAGGTTCTCAGCACCCCCTGCCACCCGCCATGGTAGTTCACAACTTTCTGTAACTTCAGTTCCAGGGGATCTAAACCTTTGTCTAGCCTCTCCTGGCTCTGCATGCACATGGTGTACAGAAATGGGTGCAGGCAAAATATTCATACACATTAGAGAAAGATAAGGAAGGGAGGAAGGGAGGAAGGAAGGGCGGAAGGAAGGAGGAAAGGAAGAAAGGAAGAAAGGGAGGGAAGAAGGAAGGAAGGAAGGAAGGAAGGAAGGAAGGAAGGAAGGAAGGAAGGAAGGGAGGGAGGAAGGAAGGAAGGAAGGAAGGAAGAAAGGGAGGAAGGAAAGGAGGAAGGAGAAAAAGTAGGCAAGCAGGTTTGTATCCAAATGAGACCCTAGGAGGGTACAACATTTAGAGTACTCTAAATGTTGCCTGCTTATGCTCTCATGTATCCCAGGCTGGCTCACAACTTGCTATGTAACCAAAGATGATGCTGGCCTCCTAATCCTCCTGTCTCTACCTCCTGAATGCCGGCTTTATTGCACTACTGTGCCTGGCTTATTTAGCAGTGGCGACAGAACCTGGGCTTTGTGAGTGCTAGGCAAGCGTTCTATCAACTGAGCTACATCCCAAGCCCCTGTTGCCCGCTTTTGAGTGTCTTGGCTTACAGTAGTTCTAAATCTCTTCATTTGATAAACTCGACAGTCTTTAGTTTTCAATAAAATGTTTCCTAAAACCTGCTTGCCCATTTGGGTCTCTACTTTGTGTAGCGTCAGATCTGATTAAAAACAGGACCACTGGACTATCCAAGGGACAAAGGTATGCAAGCTATCAGTGCATATTTTTGGCACGAGGTATCCAGGGAGTCTTGGTATAGACAAAAGAAATACTGAAAGTACCCAGATAGCCATGAGCTGGAATGCAACAAGGGGGAGAGGCAGGCTGAAAGCTCTTGCTTCCTAGGTACTGGGTGTCTGTCAGTTAATTGCTGCGTAAAGAACTACCATAATTGCTGCATAAAGAACTACCTTGTTTCCTAAACTTGGTTGGGACATTCTTATGTTGATCACCCCCCCCAACCCAAATAATCCCCCCACCCCCCCATCCCATCCCCGTCTACATTTCAGCTGCAAATCAGCTGGGTTGGAAGGACCTACTGGTCTCACACATAGAGCTGAGAGCTTGTGCTGTCTATTTAGTCTGAAGTTCTTCATCCGTCAATATTTGTCCCAGGGATTTTTCATGTGTCTGTGGGTGTGTGTGTATGCATGTAAAAGTTAGAGGTATGGGGTCCCTAGAACTGGAGTCACTAGTGGCTGTGATCTGCCCGATGTGAGTGCTGGGAACCAAATTCAGGTCCCCTGCAGAAATGATGTATTTCATTTTTTTTAATTATGTGTATGTGCGCATGGGTGCAGGTGCCTGTGGAGGCCAGAGGAGACACTCCCCTGGAGCTGAAGTTGCCCTACATTTGTGAGACATCCAGCGTGGGTTCTGGGAACGGGACACAGGTTCTTCCCAAGAGCAGATTCCTTCTTAACCACTGAGTTATCTCTCTAGACTCTTCCTGAGGACACACACACACACACACACACACACGCAGACATACAAGCTCATGCTTATGCACAGAGGTCAGAGGAAGAAACTGTGTGTCGTGCTATATCACTCTCGACAAGTCTCTCACTGAACTTGGAGCTAAGCTAGAGGCCAGCAAGCCCTTGCACTCTTCCTGTCCCCACTCTCCACCAGCTGGGGGTTACACATGCAGCAACAGCCAGCCTTTTATATGGGCGTTGGGGATTTGAACTCAGGTCCTCATGATTGCACAGTAAGCGTTCTTACCCACGGAGCCATTTCTCTAGAAATGTCCCAAAGATTTTTTTTTTTTTTATAAGCCAGTTGTTAAACCGCCAGCAGCTTGGAATCAGATGCTGAGAAAGTAAGTACACCACGAAAATTGGTTGCTACAAATCAGTCCTTATCTTTTACCGAAGTGTCATTTACCAGCGCAGCACTGTTTGTCAGATGTGCGTGCTCTGAGGTGCCTTGCCTGGTGTGGGTTCCTGGTGTGTGTCTATAAAGCCAGGTCTTCAGTTAGAAAGGGTTAGAAGCAGTGCTGCAGGCTTACTGTCAGAAACAGCCCCCAAATTGTAAAACAAGGAGTCTGTAGATCTGTCTTGGATCTACAGATCCAAGATAGCTGAGCTTCAATCTAGGACCGCCCCCCCTCTCGCTCTCTCTCTCACACACACACATACACACACACACCATATATTATAAACAGCACCAAAGGTCTGTTAGTCTAAACGGGCATAGTTTCTGTATTCGGAGTGTCAGACTGGCTTAAATACGTGATTACATACTTCAATCCTGAAATGCAAAAAGAGCAATCAAGTTTCCTCCCCACAGGAATAGTCTAGAAAGCCACAGTGTTGGAACTGAGAGAGAGGAGTCTGGAGAAGGGGTGGCACAGCCCCATACATGCCTGCTCGTGGATCTTTGCAGTCTTCCTCACTGATGTCCCGGTCCTCTGTGTCTTGCTTCTTGCCTTCCTGTAAGTGAGTTATTGCTGTGCCTTCTGCCATAGATTAGATAGAGCAGCTATTTTGTTCTTTTGCTCTGAATTTGTTTGGGTTTTCCCCAGATTGCCGTCCTGGGGACAGAGGAGTGTGGGAATAGTGTGGGGTGACTGCTGCCCCCCAACACCCCCACATAGTTTGCGGTACCGAGCTGAGCTTGTCCAGGGCCTGGGGAGTGTGTGTTCACACCTCACTGCTGTCTCACTGTGCTTCCAGGCTCTCGCGCTCGGTGAGGATGAGTAATCTGGTCCTTGCTTCAATTTCTCCTTATTACCTACCATCCCAGGTATCTTCTTCTTGGCTTCTTCTGTCATCCCTCCCCCACCTTTTGGGGGGGGTGTGACAGTAAATTATATCCCTTTTTATGTGTGTTGCAAAATGTAGTCTCCTCTGCTGGCTTTCCTTCCTTTGCCCATCCTTAAACGTTAGTGTTCCCCAGGGTCTTGTCTTCTGGCCTTTGGCTTTTGCATTCTCTCACTCTCTGGGTGGTCCTAGACAAGTCAATCCCTCTTCGGCTGGTGAAATTTATGACCCCATTCAGACAGGTTTGCAGGCAGGTATTTTCCTACCCACTGGGCATCTCGACAGGAATGCCCCCAAAGGCTCCAGATGTTTAGAACATCCTTATCTGAACTCATTATCAGTTCCTGTCAACCTCAGTGGATGGGAGTCCTTCTACACATCTCCTCCACTTCCCCATTCCCCCCTATTCTTGCTGTTGAGACAGTTTTCCTACATAGCCCAGGCTGGTCAGGAACTCGCTGTATAGCCTAGTCTAGCTCAAACTCATGATTCTCCTGGGATAATAGGCTTACAGCACTGTGCCCAGTTTCTCTCTCACTTTCCAACAAATCTGCTTGATCTATGTGTTGCAGTTATCCGTTACTGGATAACAAACCACCCCCAACAACTCATTTCTTATGATTGGCTGAGCATTTGTTTATTGGTTTCTCTCATTCAAGTGTCTGAACAAGCACTTATTAAGTGGGACTGGCATGTCCAGATGGCTTCACTCATGCCCAGCCACTGACACAGGGTCAACACAGAGAGTCTCGGTTCTCTCATCCTTCAGTAGGCCAGTGTGGCTGCCTTACATTGAACTTTCAGGGCAGTTTTCCAAATCATCAAAGACAGAAGTTGCCAGTCTTGCTTAGCTTCAGCTTCAGAACTCGTAAGTGACACCTGCTGCAACTGATTTTTTATTTAATTAATTTATTCATCCCAGGGTAGTTTCAGATTTGCTATGTAGCTGAGGATGACTCCGAACTTCTGATTCTCCCACCTCTTGAGGGTCAGAATAAAGTGTGGTACAACTGTGTATGGTTTATATAAGCTGAGGGTCCAAGTCAGGGCTTTGCTCATGCTAAGCAAGCACTGAAGCAAATGAACTACATCCCCAGCCGTAGTTTTGATTTATTTGTCAAGCTAAATTACAAAATCAGTACACAGACTTAAAGGTGTAGAAAAATGGACTCCATGCCTCAATGGAGAAACAATAAGGTCACTTGCATATCACCAGGCAGTGGTGGCCTACGCCTTTAATCCCAGCACTCAGGAGGCAGAGGTAGGCAGATCTCTGTGAGTTCGAGGCCAGCCTGTTCTACAAAGCAAGTTCCAGGACATCCAGAGTTACAACAGAGAAACCCTATCTTGAAAAACCAAAATCAAACAAATGGGGACAGGAGGGATTTGTTGGCATTAAGCAAATTGCCACACTGCCATTATCAGGGCCTGTGGTATTGGTTCTGTGTCACAGCCTGTCACAATCTTAGCGCTCTGTTTAGGGTGAGAACTCTGGTAGTGTGGACATTAAGTTAGGTCAATTTAGAGGTAGGAAGCCCAGTGAAAGGATTGCTGGGACAGGCCAGGCTGGAAGACAGAGGGGATGGAGCAGGGGAGAGGTGTGGGACTCTCAAGGAAGGATGAACACAAGATGTTTCTGAAGGGAGTTCAGAGAGTCATGTTTACTACACTCCTTGTGTCAGGATGTTCAGCGAGATGTGCTCAGTTAACTGGAAAATACCAGGTAGCAACAAACAGCAACTTGAGATTTGTCCCACAAGAAATTTCTTTCTTAACCTTTTCTTTCTTGTTTGTTTTGAGACAGGTTTTTTTTACTTTGTAACCCTGAGTGGCCTGGAACTTACTATATAGCCAAGGCTGGCCCTGTACTCACAGCAATTCTCCTGTCTCAGCCTCCTTAATGCTGGGATCATAAGTGTGTGCTACCATTCCTGGCAAGGCATTTCAAATCTTTTAGAGAAGAAACATCAAGTTGGAAAAAATAATATTTATATAATTAACAGGAGCCCTTTCCTTGGCCCAGTACCAGGATTTCTTTCTCATGGTGGACACATGTCCTCTCCTGCCAAACATCTTCCACCAGTAGTGTTGGTTCAAGGCAGACACACACACACACACACACCCCTGCCCATGGATGTCTGCCCCAGTACTTCCCTTTACGCACGGTCTAGGAAGCCTGTCTTTTCCTGCCTGGCTGGAAAGTTAAATGGGGCCGTGAGGCTGCCTGTGTGCCCTTGTCAGCCGGCACATGTTCTAAAAGACAGCTCAGGCTGCCACGAAGGTGAGAGGCTGTAGAGGGATGTGTTTTGTTCCCCGGATCCAGCCAGGACTAAAATGAACACAGCCCAGATTTCCTTTTGCGCAAACCAAGGAATTTTTATGCATTTTATTTTGTGGAGTGGTAAACAGGGTCTGTCTGTCTAGGCCTCCAACTTGCTCCGTAGCGCAGATGGCCTTGGACTGTGGGTGAGCCTCCTGTCTCAGCCTCCTGAGTGCCAGACTCAGAGCCATACCCACCATGATCAGCTAGGAGTTTTCTTTTTGCTTAAGCAGCTAAACTTAAGTGATTCTTGCTGCCTGATGCTCTCTAATGACCCTTTAACTCAGTTCCTTATGTAGTGGTGACCTCCAACCATAAAATTATTTTTGTTGCAATTCCATAACTGTAGTGCTGCTATGGCTGTGAATCATAATGTAAATGTCTAATATACAGACAGTCTTAGGTGCCCCTGTGCAAGGGTCATTGGACCCTCAAAGGGTTTGAGACCCACAGGTTGAGAACCACTTAATTTAAGTTCGGTTTCATTTGTATTTGCTTCCTGTGTAACTTTAAAAGTTTTAAATGGTCCTGAAAATCCTGGCCCCTTGCTTTCAGTGTCCCTTCAAACCATCCCCACATTACTATGAATTTTTCCAAAATATTACTGTTGTCATACAGAAAGCTTCTAAGGACTTCTGGTATTTACACAGTATTTTAATCCGATTAGAATGAAATCCATTTATTTTGCCTTTTTGAAAAGCCAGTGTTTTCCCAGTGTCCTCTCTAGTCATGCTGGTTTGCTAACTGAACCGTAAACATTACTCTCAGTTTTCCTGCTCTTTCTTCTTACTTGCCCACCTTGAAATGGCCTCCCATCCGCCTCTTCCCACTGAAATCTCACTCATGCCCACCGTGTCAATTCACACACACTTCTACAAATGTTCTCTTAAAAAACAGCTCCAGAGACCTTTTCTCTCCTGAACACTCCAGATACTGACCACGCATCCTGCTTTTCCCCCCCACACATAAGAACATGTTGACTTCTGTAATTACTTAACTTTTTGTATTAACTGTTTTGCTTGCCATAGTTTAAGTCTGTGAAAGATTTAACGACTGGAAACCAGGCACTCCAGGCCTTAGTCTGTACTTCTTTGCTATAACATGTCCATGTTGCTATAACAGTACCCAGGCTTGGCGGCTTACAGGGAAAACAGATTTAGCTGGGTGTGGGCTATGATATGCCTGTCATCCTGACTACTCAGAAGGCTGAGGCAGGTGGATCACAAGTTGAAGGCTAGCCCAGGCAGTTTAGTGAGACTGTTAGATAGCCCCGCATAATAGCACACACCTTTAACCCCAGCACTCAGGAGGCAGAGGCAGGCAGATCTCTGTGACTTCTAGGCCACCCTGGTCTACAGAGTGAGTTCCAGGACAGCCAGAGCTACATAGTGAGAACCGGCCTCAAAAATAAATAAATAAATAAAAAATAAATAAATAAATAAAAAATAAAGTAGGTGTGTGTGACTCAGTGGTAGAATACTTGACTGACAAACGCAAGACTCAGGATCAAGCCCCAGTATCACAAAACAGAAAAAAAAAAAAAAAAAAAAGCCAGCAGTGGTGGTGCACTCCTTTAATCCCAGCACTCAGGAGGCAGAGGAAGGAGGATCTCTGTGAATCCAAGGCCAGCCTGGTCTACAGAGTGAGTTCCAGGACAGTCAGAGTTACAACAGGGAAACTCTGTCTCGAAAAACCAAAAGAAAGGAAAAGAAAGAGAGGAAGGAAGAGAGAGAAGAGAAGAGAAGAGAAGAGAAGAGAAAAGAAAAGAAAAGAAAAGAAAAGAAAAGAAAAGAAAAGAAAAGAAAAAAAAAGAAAATTAGTTTATTCACTTAGTTCTGGAGGCGGGAGATCAAGAGTGTGGTAAGGACATTGGGGAGGGTCTTCCTGCCCATCGTTGACACTTGAGAGGGCATGAGGAGTAAGGTCTTCCTGCCTCATCATAGTAGCATCTGGAAGACAACAGAAGCGGGGAGGGGGCCGAACTGACCACAAACCTGCTCTATGATGAGACAGAGCCCATCTGCGGGCAGGCCCCAATGTAATCTTATCTTTCTTATTAAGACTCAAGTTGCAGGGCTGGAGAGAGATAGTTTAGTGCTTAAGAGCTTTGCTTGCTTTCCAGAGGATCAGGGGTTTGATTCCCAGCCCATAAGAAGGAATTAGCGGCAAACAGGTTAAGTTTTCTAAAAAAAAAACTAACACAAGAAAGTGAGTATTGAAGAAGACTGTGTAGGCTATTCATTTCTTGCTCTTTTTCCTGTAACAAAAACAAAACAAAACAAAAACCAAAAACCTGTTTCAGGGACCCAGGAAGGACTGACATTGCATTCAAACCAAAAAGACTTCACTGGTAGGATTCCCCGTGGCCCAGGGCTTGGGAGGACTCCTGTGGTTTTCATTCTGTCAACTAATTAGATGAAGCTGATCTATCTCATGGTCTTATGTATCCCTGGCTGTCCAGGTACCCACTGCATAGGCAGCGACAGGCTGAACTTGCAGCACTGGCCCTGCCTCTGCATTCAAGGTGCTGAGATTATAAGCACATGCCATCCTACCAGGAAGGATCTTCTGTCTTGAAGGCCACCCTTCTTAAAAAACAAAACGAAGAAACAAAAACACAGCCCTCCTTTCCTTTAAATGGTAATAGAATTATGTAATTACTCAGGAGGGGACCCGTGACAGAGATACACAAGGATAAGAGCTCGTTTATGCTGTGGGGATGGGAATGTCCAGCGACATCGTCTGGTTCCCAAGTACCTCTCCCTAACTCCAGGAGGTCAGGGCAGGCGTGACACGGGAAGGAGGCCTCTTGCCATGTTAACTTGCCAAGAATCTCAGCCAAGGCCAGAGCTCCTGCACTCCCAGACCTCAGGGGAGCTCAGAGGAACTCAGCAGCCCCAGCTTGGCTGATGTGGTTATAGCTAGATCTGCTGGGGGCAGACCCCAGAGGTCGAAACAGCTGCCGTGCTCCCATGCCCCACTGTTCCTGACGCTTACTGCCTTACATTGTCTGAATCATGTCCAGCTATGTCAGACCTCTAGCCCATTCGTGCCAAATCCGCCCCCCATCTGTCCCACCTCAAAAAAGTCCAGAGGAAACTTCTTACTCTCACTATATAATGTAGTTCTCGGTCTATTTATCACACTGGGTAGTTTGTACTGAAGTCTGAGGTCCTTTTTGTTGGGTTGAACCTTCAGAGACTCTTCTGGTTAAACTGCAGCTCCAACACCCAGATTTGGAAGTCCTCCCTCCCAAATTTGATCCCCCCTCCCTTTGAGGAAGCTCAAAGGCTAGGCTGGGGGGAGGATGGGATTTCCACCCGAGTTATATAAACAAGGAAGTGAAGGAGGCCTCTGTGCTCGCAGAGCTCTGAGCATGAAATGATGTGAGTCTAAGCGTTTAAATCACTTGGCTGGGGTGAAGCGTGAAAAGCTTGCTTTTTCATACCCACTGAGTCTGAGCTGCCTGGTGCATTTCGGGACTTGGGGTTATCACTATAACTATACCAGTTCACACACGAAGTTTCCCAAAGGCTCTAGCTAGTAAACAGCAATAATAGCAGCTCACGTTTCTGTCTGTGCTCCTGGCCCTGTGTCAGGGGTTTCCATGGGTGTCTGTAATTAGATGAGACAGTGCAGAGACAACTAAGATACAGCTTTAAAAAAAAAAAAGTAAGGAGTCAACAGGAAGCTCAGGAGAGGCAGGAGTCACATCCTGGGCTCTGGATATCAGAGCACCTTACCTCATCATCTCATAAGGAAAGTGAAGTAAATGAAACCACATTTTAAACCTCTGGAGATGTGCTGTGCAAGGGAACCTGGTGAATCCTTCATCAAGTGAGTAATAAATGGCTTGTGTATGAACTCAGGCCTCACACACACACACACACACACACACACACACACACACACACACACCTTTTGGCATGCCTAACACGAGTTACAGCATTGCTCTCTGAGAAAGTGAAGGTGTTGGAGGGCAGTTAAAGAGGCTTTGTTCACACCTTCTATAGATGTTTCTTGAGTGTGTTTCCCAGGAGGAGAAAAGCAGGTGACTGCCACCCTCGCCCGGCATGGAGTTCTCTTCCATTCTGTATGGCTCTTGTTTAGAGAGAAACCGTCTATTCGACCCATGGCAGTAAGCCACGAAAAAGAAAAGTATTCTCTTTTTCCCTCATCACTGAAAAACATCTCACTGTAAAGTGAAGCGAACAAAAATGAGAAGACTGTATAAAGTAGTTATTTTCCACTGTTGTTGGTCTCATAGAAACAACCACAATTTTGGGTGACATTTTGACATGTTCCACTCTTCCTGCAAAGGTGACACAGAGGGACCTGCTTGTGATCTCTCTGCCTAGGCGTCTGCCACCCTTCAGGACCTAGAGATATTTCTAGTAGGCAGCTCCTAACCTCAGGGTAAGCTGACAGTAAAACAGGAAGCAAAGCTCTGCCCACAGGTCTGAAGAGGGCTTTCTTCCCCTTGCCTTGTTAATTTATTCCCACAGAAAGACACCAAAGATACTCACAAGTGAGGATTGTTCTAGAAAATCTAGAGTAGATGGCCACCAAGTGTTTATACAAGGAACCAGGGCAGCCCAGACTAGATAATCAATAGGTGCTTGCTGAGTGGACATTTGTGCACTCAACCTATCTTCAGAAAATTAAGACAGCCCTGAAATACGGACTTCACGGGTTTTCAGTTGATCTTAATCTTTTTTTTTTTTTTTTTTTTTTTTTTTTTACACATAGCAAAGTAGGAAATAGCTAAGAGTTTCCTGGCTGGATCTTTTTTTCCTCTCCTTTCCTTTCTGTCACCTTCGTTCCTGCTCGCATGTCTGCAGCAGCAACCCAAGGACCAGAGACTGTGGAAAACCTTTGCCTGCAGCGCTGGCTGCCCAGGACGTGGCAACAGTGCCTGTCAGCTCCGCCTGCTCTCAGGAACCTCCGGAAGAGCTGCATGATGGGAGTCCAGGATGGATGATATTAAGTGCTTTCTGAAAATGCGTCCTGACGAAAAGGAGGAATGGTTTAACAAGGACTGTGAAGAAATGTACTTAAGTTAATAAAGCTTTTTATTGAGTGTTTACTGTGTGTGACTATGCGCTTCGTGTCTATTAACTCTCTTCATCTTTTAACGAAACAACCCTATAAAGAAGTTACAGCCATAATCTCTACCTTCCCAATGACACAACTGAGGCAGGGGAGCAGCTCAGTAGTGTGGCCAGGGTACACACGAGACAGGGTTTAAAGCCCCGACAGCCTGGCACCAGGGCACAGATGTTCAATGGCTCGGTCTGTTGTCCCTGGATTGGAGAGGATTTGATTGTCTCTGGTTTGTATGGTTCTGGATGTTAGGCTGTGTCTGCTGATCATGTTTGCCTCCCTTGCTCCCACAAATCCCAAGAACTGAACAAAAGGTATCTAAAGTGTTAAAAATAACATTTTGAACAGGTTGTATGCTTTGGTCTTACTAAATCCATCACCTGTTCCTTCTTTCCAAAATCAAACTATTTGTATTGCAACATGTCATCACCCAGCTAGAAATCAAAGGTGAATAAAACAATTCTCTCTGGTAGTGCTTCTAGGGAAATACCCCTCCTCCTATCCTAACCCTAGCCCCACTCCCACCCAGGCTACTCAGGGTCCATTCAACTGTGTGTTTTGTTTTTGTTCTTGAGACAGGGTCTGTCTTGACCTGGGGTTCACCATTTAGTCTAGGCTGGATGGCTAGTCCCGGGTACTTGCCTTTGTCCATCTCCCCAGCACTGGTATTAGGGTCCTGTTACCTCCATGCCTGGCTTTTTTTTAAAAACATGGCTTCAGGTTTACTGAGTTGTCTCCTCAGCCTTCCACTGAGCTTTCTAATCACACACACTGTCTGTAGGTAGGAGTTTTATTCTTGCTACTACCAGCTCTGAGTTTTGTACAAATGTCTTAACTTTTGTGAGTTTAGTTTTCTTACACGAAAAATAGGGGGTAACAGCCGTCCTGTGTGAGGGCATCCACTAGGGTGCTTAACACCTTGTGGCACACAGTAAAGATGTCCGGAGGAAGACGAGACACATGGACACTTCTTTCCAGTGGCGCTACAGATAGCTAATGGTCTTGGCTGTCCTTGCCCAGGACCTCTCCAATGCAGAATCCCAGTCTGTGGCTATCTGGAGGGAAATGGAAGATCAGGCTTGCAGAAGCCATGCTGCTTTCATCAGTGGTCCCCTAGGAAGCCACTCAGCGTCACGGTCAGCTTTCTCTGGTGTATTAAGTTGTGAGTTTCTAGATTTAAGTCCTATTTTAACCAGCTTTCTGGTCTCTGTTCTTCCATATCGAGGCACACAGATGGAAAAGGAAGCGTAACTGATTTTTCCTACAAATAAGATGAGGCCATTTTTCTTTCCATTTGAATTCCACTGATTGGCTAAGCACAGAAACCAGATATCTGCATGTAGATAAGAACCAATGCACATCAAACAAAACCCCAAGGTGTGGGGTTTCCTTAAAATTAGAATTATGGACCCATGAATTGGCTCATCATGTAAAGGAATGTGCCACCCAGCTAAAGGACCTGACTTCAATCCCTGGGACCCACATGGTGGAAGAAAATAACTGAGCTTTACAAAATGCCCTCTGACCTCCGTGTGCATGCCATGGTAGGCACACCTACATATGTACACACATACAAATAAAGAAATGTAATAATGAAATTTAAAATTCTAATCATACAAAAAACAGATAACTATATCTGATCAAAGGAGGAGATGCAAACACAAAGAAATCTGTCCTTAAAAAGCTAGAGTTTTCCATATCCCTAATTATTTTTCTTCTAGAAGATAAGTATAGCTTTAAATGAAGAAAATAATTTACTGAAATCAATTTTTAAAATTGGCTCAGGGGGCTGGAGAGATGGCTTAGTGGTTAAGAAGAGCACTTGCTGCTCTTGCTGAGAACCTGAGCGAAGTTCCCAGCATCCCCATGGTGACTCATAACCATTTGGCACTCATAGGAGATCTGACACCCTCTTCTGACCTCTAAGGGCACCAGGCAAGTACATGCAAGCAAACATTCATACACATAAAGTAAAATCAATATAAAATATATATATATCTTTTTAATTGACTCTGGGCTTGGGGAGATAGCTCAATAGTTAAAGCATTTGCAATACAAGTATGAGAAAGGAAGTTGGGATCCCCAGAACCTGTGTAAAAGCATGGGGAGTATGTCTGTATGATTTTAATCCCAGTGCTCATGTCAGAGATGGTAAACTGACACACAAGATGTTCAGCCAGACCAAGCGGAACCTGTGGGACGGGAGTGGCTCCGGGTTCAGTGAGAGACCCTGGCTCAGTAAATAGAGAGTAATCGAAGTGACATCCAAAACATCAACCTCTGCTCTCCACACACATGTGCACTAGCACACACATGTACCCATATGAAAACATGAATACACACATTCGTACAAGCTACGGGGTGGGGGGGGGGGTTGGCTGGCTTTTGCCTGAGAACCACAAGGCCAAGTTTAGAATCTGTTCTTGTTTGTATTTATCCATTGGTAGGCAGGTTCCTTTCAGATTGTTCGCATTTCAGGGATTGCGAATGTGTTTTAACAGTGCATTCTTTAAGAGCTTTGAGTATTAGTTTGCAAGTCAACTGTTCTTGCTGCTGCCTTGGGTAAGATGGAGTGGAAAGTGGGCCTCTTAGTCAAAACACTTGAATTAAGGCTTTGGGAGGTGCTAATCAGAAACTCAGTGTTTTGATACGCCTTTGGTCCTTGGTCCTCACCTGTGAGTGTCTGCTCTGAGTTCCATGTTTTCACATCTGAGTTACATCTGTTGATGGTGCTTTTTTTTGAGGACAAAAGATATCCAGTTGAAATGACTTTTCTCTCACTGACTCTAAACAGAATTAGCTTATTTGTGTTTTGGCAAACTGCTGCTTCTATGGGCCTGTCTTTTGTTTAGATCCCAAAATGGTTTATTTTATATCTCGAACGTCTACTCCGGTGATTACGTCTGATTTATTTTGTGTGTCAGTCTAACCACTAAGCATATGTCATCACATCGCTTAATTTATACCAGAGCATGAATTTGCTGTGCTGGCTCTTCTAGTTAAAAGAAATCTAGTAATTTACAGGCACCCACAAAAATAAAATAAAATAAAATAAAATCACAGTGAAGAACACTAAATAACAATGAACAATAGCCAAGAGACAGAGGAGAGGAGAGCAGGGGAGCAGAAGGAAGGGGAAGGGGGAGAGATGAGGGAGACTCCAAAGTAGATATGTTTTTAAAAAAGATTTATTTATTATTTGTGTGTGTGTGTGCTTGCATGCGTTTATATGTACTACACACGTGTGGCCGGAGGAGGCCAGAAGAGGGTGTCAGATGCCTTGGAATTGGAGTTGCAGCAGTTGTGAGACACCATGTGGGTGCTGGGAATCATACCTAGGTCCTCTGCAAGAGCGCTAAGCACTCTTAACCACTGGGCCATTTCTCCAGTCCCACAGAACTGGTTTTATTTTGGATTTTCCTTGTTGTTGTGTGTTTGTTTTAAATAGTTCCTTTTAAAATCATCACTGTTTTTTCTTCTTGTTTATTCTTGGACCTTTGCCTTCAGATGGCATTGAGAACACACCCTTTCCTCTACACCACGAACACTCATTCACTACTCGCTTTTGAAAAAGTGGGAAGATTTGAGTAGACAGGGAAAGAATAAGTCTCCTCTCCATCCCAGCCCCGGATTTGGGCAGGGTGAGGGGAAAGATTTTAAAGTAAATAAGCATTCTCTTTAGAATCCCTTTTGTAATCTTCTTGTGGCTCTGGGCAAGGAAAAGTTTACAGAGAATCTAATGAGAGCATAGCTCATCCTTCCGGAAAATCCATAGGTACTCATTAAGTCCCTGAAGCTGTAGAGATTTCTATGGATTCCATTTTAAAAAAGTTTTGTTTTCGATGCCAAGGAAGAGGGGCTTCAAAAACTCTAAACACACGCTTGCTGACCATGTTACACGACTGACTCCATTGATAGTAGTAAGCCGGACACTCAGTGCTCCAAAGCACTTAACACTTTGTGTGTGCAGTACACTAATTCATATTTATAATACAGTGAATTTATTTTCTAAAAAAGTTGTCACATTTGGTTAAATAAACATCGATTTCAGACCATTGCACACCTCTCCAGAGCAGGAGGGGAAAAGCAAGGAGATCTTTCCATTGTAAAGGGACTTATTTCCTTTTTAGACCAGAAGCTGCTGTGTAATGCTGCCCACGCCTGCATCTCTCTATTCTGGATCTTATGCACCCTGGATTCACGTGACAGCCAGCCCTCAGATCCTTTAATTATATGTACATTCATCTACAAAGTGTTAGGCAGTAAAAGAAGCAAATTAATAGGAATCGTTTCCATTGATACCAAGTCAGAACTTTCACACACACTCAACAGTGCTGGGAAGAATTCAGTGCCTTCTCTGGCTGGAACTGGATTACTCTAGCCTTGTTGGTAGGAGGAATGTGTTGACATCTCACTAAAAACACGTGTCCATTTATCCCATTGTTTTCAGGAAAGAAATATAAAACCAATTCTAGAGTCCCTCTAGGTGTTCTCGCTAAAGGCAGTCTTAAAGGAAGATTTGTTTGCACCCATTTATAACAGACAGGAGGCTGCAGAATAACGTGAAGCATGGAATAGGCAGAGAACTCGGAAGGTGCTAAGAGGCACCATGTTAGGACTCTGAGGGATATTATGAAGCCCACAACTCTATGGCACGTTAAGAGGCTCTAGTTCCTTCTCTAACCAGGTTATGAGTGGAGTTTTCTCCATTGAAGAAAGGCTGTGTCATTACTCAACACAAAACATGGATGGATATAAGAGTTTCCTTTAAAGTTAATTTTCTTTTTTTTCCCTCTTGGCTCACTTTTTTTTCCTCCTTAAGTGTCATACAACACATGTCACTAAAGGGCCAGCTCCTGTTTCCTCTGCTTGGCCTGATGAAAAAGACATTTCTGCCATGTGACTGGGAATCTCTCTTTTACTAAAAAAAAATCAATTAATGTGTTTTATTTTTATCAACTTTGTAAAATTAAAATATAACTACATCATTTCCTGCCATTCCTTTTCTTTCTTTCAACTCCACCCATCCTGTCCACACACACAAACACACACACACACACCACACACTATATATATATATGTACACACACACACACACACACACTGTATATATATGTACACACACACCACACACACTGTATATATATGTACACACACACACACACCACACACTGTATATATAGGTACACACACACACACACACACCCCACACACACTGTATATATATGTACACACACCCCACACACACTGTATATATATGTACACACACACACACACCACACACTGTATATATATGTACACACACACCACACACACTGTATATATATGTACACACACACACACACCACACACTGTATATATAGGTACACACACACACACACACCCCACACACACTGTATATATATGTACACACACCCCACACACACTGTATATATATGTACACACACACACACACACACACCACACTGTATATATATGTACACACACACACACCACACACACACTGTATATATATGTACACACACACACACACCACACACTGTATATATATGTACACACACACACACACCACACACACTGTATATATATGCACACACACACCACACACTGTATATATATGTACACACACACCACACACTGTATATATATGTACACACACACACACCCACACACCACACACTGTATATATATGTACACACACACACACACACCACACACTGTATATATATGTACACACACACACACACCACACACTGTATATATATGTACACACACACACACACACCCACACACACTGTATATATATGTACACACACATCACACACACTGTATATATATGTACACACACACACACACACCACACACTGTATATATATGTATACACACACACACACACACCACACACTGTATATATATGTACACACACACACACCACACACTGTATATATATGTACACACACACACACACACACACACACACACCACACACTGTATATATATGTACACACACACTGCTCCTGGTCTTTTGTCCCTTGTCTTTGTCCCTCTGAGGCTAATATACCTCCTTTGTGCTAAGAATCTGGTGTGTCTGGGTGTGTTCTTTCTCTCCAACAAAAATCCTCAGTCAAACCTCAACATTGTTATTCAAAGCATTTGGAGTCACAGTGGATTTTGGCATGTGACCATGAAGGCCACTGACCTCCAGGTCAGGCACTAGGCCCCAGCAGCATAATTATATTGTGTTATGTCCAGATGAACAAACAAGAACCCAGGGAGGTCAAAGGATTTTATCCATAGAGCTAGTTCAGGAGCACCAACACTGGGGCTCAGCTCTCCCAAGTCTGATTTCACAGCCATGAGATTCCCTTGGTTCATTCCATCCTTTCCACCCTCAAGGAGAGTAAAAAAGTACCTAACATGGGTATGTATGGATGCCCGTGGAGACCAGAAGGGGGTTGGATCCTACGGAGACAGAACCACAGACAGTGTGCTGGGCACGCTTGATTGGAACAGAGGTCCTCCGGAAGAGCAGTCTTACCTGCTGAGCTAGCTCTGTAAACCTCCACACCAGCTTTCTTCATGTACAATTGTAAGAATTGTTCTATGGCAAATACTCTTCAGGAATGTGGCTTTTGTTTGTTTCTTTGAGACAGGGTCTCTCTACATAGCCCTGGCTAACCTGGAACTCACTCTGTAGACTAGGCTAGCCTTAAACTCACAGAGATCCACCTGTCTCTGCCTCCCGAGTGCTGGGATTAAAGGTGTGTGCCCCCACCACTGGGGATTTTATTTTTGAGGCAGGATTTCCACATGGCACCCAGCCTTGTCTTTAGCTCTTGGGTTCAAGTGATACTACTGACCGAGCAGTGGTGGAGACCATAGCTCTGCACCACAGTGTCCAGCTAAGAAAATGGCTTCTGTGGTACTGGGAGTGGAACCCAGGATCTTATATAGCAAGCACTCTACCATGGAACTATAACTCAAGCCCCTTAGAACATTCTTTCTCTCTTTTTGAGAGAGAAAGGGTCTCAGGATGTGGCCCAGGCTGGCCTTGAACTTATAGTCTTCCTGGGATTGTAGGTTACCACACCCTGTAAGAATGTGTGTGTGTGTGTGTGTGTGTGTGTCTATGTGGGTACATGTAGATACACATGCACATGTGTGTGGAGGCTAGAGCTAAATGTGCTTTCTTCAATTACTTGACACTTTACCTTTTAAAAATTTCTTAGTTATTTTGAGACAACCCCTTATTATTTAGCCCTGGCTGTCCTGGACCTATGTAGACCAGGTTGGCTTCAAACTCATAGCGGCCCGCCTTACTCTGTGTCCCAAGTACGGGGATTAAAGGTGTGTGCCACAGCACTTGGTACCACTTCACTTTTTGAGACAAGGTCTCTCCCCAAACCTGGAGCTTATCGGTTTGGTTAGGCCAGCTGGCCACTGTGCTCAGGGGGCCTCCTGCCTCTGCCTCCTCAGTATCAGGACTACAGGCAAGCACTGCCATGCTCAGTTTTACATGGGCTCTGGAGATCCAGATTCAGGTTCACATGCTTACATGGCGATCATTTCATCAACCAAGCCATCTCACAAGCCCAATAATGTCATTTTAACGGTTGCATAATTATTATACGGGTATGCAACAATTTATTAAATGTTTACCATTTCTTGTTGCCCATTTTTGTTATAGCTGACTGTTAGAAAAATGCTTTACTGTGCTGTCTTATTTCCAAACAGATGACTCTCTCTGTTTCTGCGTTTTCTCATTTGTAAAAAAGAAGTAACCTTACTATTCCTAAGGACATCAAGAGAACCAGTGAATTTAGGGTCTGTAAAAGACTGGAAACAGCCTGGCACGTCAGTACTCAATTCTGTTTGCTGCAGATCTTATCCCTAACTTTAGGTATTTGTGGTTAGTATCCAAGACAGAATAAAATCCACTATTTGCTAGTAAGCACACATCAAATGGTGCCCTCTAAAAATATTGTAATATTTTGTGGGTTTTTTCTTCAGAAATTTGCTATTTCAAATTATCCATATTTTGCTGGACATTTCATTATGAATAGTGATTGAACTTATGTTTGACTAGATCTCATTTCTGTGCCTCAGGATGTCCTTGGAGGGAAAGTGGGAGTCTCTGTGTATCAGAAGTTATTACCTAGCTTTAGGGTTTAAAGGAAACAAAGGTCTGCTTATCTGATTGGCTGGACATTCGTTCAGCAAGGTCACAATCTAGTTAAGTCACCTTGCGGGACTGTGGCTGGCCCAGCAGCTGCAGGTCAGAAGTTCAGAACAGAGAGTGAAATCCCAGGATTAACTGTCATACTCAAATATTTCTCTGTTGAGTCAAATTCCCATGGCAATTTCTTCTGGAGGAAACTTTGCCACCACTGCTGTCTGTCTGCCACATTCTCAGTTGGCACCAACAAGATAGGACTCAGTAGAAAAGCAATTTACCAGGTAGAAGCTGCTTTTCGGGAGGGTCTCAGGAGGGCACCAGAGATCTGGGGGGAGTGTGGTTTCCTTGTCTGGCAGCACGGTGGGAAAGAGTGAGGAATTGTAAGGTTTGTCTAAGCTCTGGCTCTGCCAATAGCCAGCCGTGCACCCAAAGCAAATGACTCCAGTGTCTCTTTTACAAAGTAAAAACCTTATTTTGTTATGTTCTTCATGTTATGTTTTGTTATGTTCTTTATGTTTCGTTATGTTATGTTCTTCTTCTGTTTTTATGTGATTTCAGAGATTCAGAAGGAGGATCAGGACTTCAGAGCCAGCCTTACCTACACATTGGATATGAGGCTAGCCTGTGTTGCATGAGACCCTGACTCAAAAACAAAACAACAAAAAAAATGAAGTGGTAAGCATAATACCTCATTTAGCTCACAGTTGACATTCACAGCATCTAGGCACGAATATGAACCAACTCTCCTGTTCCCAGTCACCACCTCACTTCTCTTTCTGACCCAATCCCCTTCCATAGGAACTTGCTTGTACAATGTCCATTCCTTAACCACCAGGGCCAACACCTTTCATATTTCCTCATCACAAGCAACTCTGCCATCTCTGAGTCCCAGGCTCACAGCTATCCTATGGGCAAGAGCCCCAGGGTAAGCCTTAGAAGTAGGCTGGACCACAAGATAGGAGTCTGGAGTCTTAGAGAAGCAGTTCAACTTCAACCAGAGGCATGGCCAAATGCTATGACCCCACAGGGAGACAACTGGGGATCTCTAAAGTATGGGGCCTCAGTTGCCTGGCTTTGAGGAGTAAATGAGTCAAAGCAAATCCAGTATAGCATAGCACCAGGCCCATTGCTAGGGCGCAATAGATGACGGAAGGTGGTACTATTTCCATGGTGGTAGCACCTACTGTGATGGGGGGAATCTCAAAGATGATCGATATTGTTCAAATTCTATTTTATGTGGTAAGGAAACCAGTATACTGAAAAATGTAAACTAGCCACAGTTAAACCCATGTAGGTGGTAGAGCCGGCGCCCGCACACAGGGCTCCTCCGGCCAGCTGCCTTCCCTCTGCTCCACAACACAGTCGCCTGGGCGGCTGAAGCGGCTACACTTTGAGGTCGACCTGCCCTACGGTGTTCCTGGTTCTCAGAGGTGGCCTGAGCGATCACCATCTTCTGCTCCAGTTTACGCAGTATACCCTTAGAGAAGAGAGAGCCTTCAGTGAGAGTTAAAAGCCTCCAGTAAACATCTGGCCAAGCTGACTCTATTTACCGAGCAATGAGAGGTACAGGCCTCAGGCCGATCAAGAATGTGGTGACATTTTGTGGTTGACAGCAGTCTGTTGACTGGGAATATCACCTTAGAAAAACAGACTCCGGTCCACAGATCAGTTTTGAAGACTGGATTTTTTTCTTTCACACTTTAAACATGAAATAAAAGTGATGCGTAAATGACCTTTCTTGTTCTCATTTTAAAACAAAAGTTTTTATTTTGTCTGCAATCAATGTATTCTTTGGTTTGGGGGGATTTGAAGAGTTCTTCTGTGACATGCTCACGTGTGTATACGGGTGAGGTGTGGGTGTCTGGTTTCTGCACTTGTGGGCGATCTATGTACATGAGCACATGTGTTCGTGCAGGTACATGTGTAGGCCTGTGCATACAGCAGCCAGATGTTGGCATCAGTGTCTTCCTTAATCGTTCTCCGCCTACTGGGATGGAGTCTGTAACTGAACCCAGAGCTTACTAGTCTAGCTAGCCAACCTGCTCTGGGGATCCCTGTCTCGACCTCTCCATGGCTGGGATTGCAGGCAGGCCGCCACACCTGCCTAGCTTGTGTATGCATGCTGGGGATCTGAACTCCGGTCTTCATCTTCCATACCAAGTGATTTTTCCACTGAGCCATCTCCCCAGCCCTGCAGTTTAGCGATTCTCCATCAGTGGCCCCACCCATAGCTATATATTCCCAGAGAACTGCAAATATATTTCATTAAAAATAAAAACGTGTACACAAATATTCACAGCATCATTACATATAATAGCCCAGAAATAATACAAATATCCATCAGCTAATAAATGGATAAACAAAATGTCCCAGATAGAGCCATGAGATGGAATATTATTGAATCGATAAAAAGAATGAAATAGGGGCTAGGGAGATGGCTCAGTCAAATCTGTTTGCTGTGCCAAGCATGAGGACAAGAGGTCAGACCCCCAGAACCTATGTGATAAACCATGGCAGGCAGCGTGTTCCTGTACTACAGTTCAGGGTGGGGGGCATAGCGAGAGGCTGATTCATAGAGCTCCATGGCCAGCCAGTCTAGCTGAATCAGTGAGCTCCAAATACAGTGAAAAACCCTGTCTCATAAAATAAGGTGGAAGGTGACTGAGAAAGACATTGTCCTTCAATATCTATATGCACACGCATACGTGAACATGTACACACACGCGCGCGCACACACACACACAATACGGGTGAACCATGAAAATACTACGCTAAGTGAAAGAAGCTGGTTACAAAAGACAAATAGCAGATGATTCCCTTCACATAAATGACCAATCCATAAAACGACAAATCCATAGACAGAATATGGGTTAGTAACATCCAGGGACAGTGGAGGGATGATATGGAGAGTAACTCCTAACAAATATGAGGTGTCCTTTGGAAGTGATGAAAAATGGTCTGGAATTCGTAATGATGGCTGTACAACATACTAAGGCCCACTGAATTGTACCTGGGTGGATTTTATGGTATGTGAATTATATCTCAGCGAAAACCACTGTGGCCAGCATGAAATAACTTGCCCTTGCATCTCCATAAAGTGGCCTCATTTTATCACACCAGGATAGTTCCTTCTGTCCCCCTGAGTCAGTGTGACTGTGGTGAACTATAGTTTGCTTTCTTTTTTTCAAGAGTCTCAATATGTAGCTCTGGCTATCCTGGAACTCACTCTATAGACCAGGCTGGCCTCGAACTCACAGAGAACCCCCTGCCTCTGCCACCCCAGTGCTGGGATTAAAGGCATGGATCACACCTGGCTTTATAATTTTCAAATTGGTCTTCTGCACCTCAGTTCCCGTCCATCTGAACTGTCTTTTCCTGAATCTGAAGTCCTTAGCCACTAGAAGATAGCTGATGTGACATTTGGACTCCAAGTCCCGACATGTTGGCTCCCTGGAAGGATGAACTCAGATGCTGTAGAGCAGTGGTTCTCAACCTGTGGGTCGCCACCCCTTTAGGGGGTCAAATGACCCTTTCACAGAGGTTGCCTAAGACCATCTGCATATCAGTTTACATTATGATTCAGAACAGTAGTAAAATTACAGTTATGAAGTAGCAATGGGAATAGTTTTCTGGTTGGGGGGGGTCACCACAACATGTATTAAACAACATGTATTAAAGGTCATGGCATTAGGAAGGTTGAGAACCACTGCTGAAGAGACAATCAAGGCACATGGATGGGCAGGCTGTGTGTAGATACTGCTTTGACAGAACTTAGTATAGACTTGAGTCATATCGCTCCAGGCCTTGGTTCTTCCAGCCAAGCCTGTTGAGTCACTCCTAGCCTTTTTAGCCCTTCCCCACTGAAGCTTAGACATCACGAAGCAGAGAGAAGCCCTCCCTTCTATTCTCTTGCGAAGTGCTGATCCACAGAGTCCTGTGGGCGTCACTAAATGATGGTTGTTTTCCACTAGTAATTTGTGAAGTAAATTGATGCAAAACAATAGGTAATTCGGGCTGGAAGTACAGCTCAGAGCATTTGCCTGTTGTGTGCAAGGCCATGTTTTCAAGCCTGGTGCTGCAAATACAATTAAAAAGCTAATTGGAACAATAACTTTCAAAAGAAGCCACTTCTCCCAAGTTTGGTTTCTTTGGCTTACTCTTAAAAGAAGAAGCAATTTCTTGCCCCCAAGGCAAAAGGAAGATGTATTCCTACACCAGGACAGGAACAGAAATTTTCTTTTCCTTCCCTCTCATCGGCCTCATGTCACAGTGAAACAGAAACCAGTGGATGCTTGGAAATCTTTTAACCATATGCAGATGAATAAGCAACTGGTTGGACTGGAGTCCTAATCTCTTTTCCTTTCCTGTGGAGCTGAGAATTTTTTTCCACTCTACTAAACTTCAGCCTTTGAAACAGAAGTCATGTGTCTCTTACATGACGACCAGCAGCAAGAATGTGGAAAAGGGGACAGCCGCGAAGTGTGGAGCCTTAATTCATACCCAAGCCATTTGCCCCACAGCAAGAGCAATGGTTCCGGCAGAGAGGCACGAAATAGTTTTGTTCTCTCACTTGAAATCCTCACCCCATCACCCCACCTCCCCAGTCTTAAGTCTTTTATTAAAATATTGATTTCATGTTTAATGACTTTATAAAGAGAACTTACAAAAGGTTTTCAGCCTGGCTCCTGTGACTGAAACTCAGCTTCTACGACATGCAAGCGGGCCTCTCGCCCCATTTCAGGGGCCCCATGCGGCTGCCAACCCTCAGGATGTACAAGCTCAAACTACGGCTAGAATAAAACTGAAGCAAAGCCAAGCAACAGCAGGAGGGATAGAAGAGTCTGGAACGGCAGGCTCTTGTCTCTTCTCAAAAAGAGGAGGCGGGGGGGGGGGGGGGGGAAGAAGCCTCATTCTTCAAAGAGAAGGACAGAAAAACAAGCCGTCTATGGAAATACCATATAGAGAGTTGGCAGGGAGACAGCGAAGAATCAAAAGACGCCCAAGCCGTTCTATATCCAGTTCCAGCCTAGTAGGCAAATTAAAAGAGGTTTAATTCTCAAACTGATTTCCCTTGAATTATCTGGACCCAAATCCATGTGGAGCACGTGAACGGCTGTACCATGGTCCCCTGACAGCCCTAGCACACAAGCTGAGCCTATGGAAGCCAGATGAAGAGAGAGCCTAAAATGATCTTCTCAAGATCTTACTGAAACCCAAGTGTCTATTGAGTGAGACGATGCGAAGTTCTGAATCCCAGGTCTGTCACCAGGAAACAGAAGAGTTAGACAAAGCAGGATTAGCCGTGCCCAGCCTGTGGCAACGGGGTAGGCACTGAGTAAGTACATGGGGAATCACTACAGAAAAAGGATCCGTCATCATTTCTTTCATTTTCCTACTATGTGTGAGCATTTTTCACAATGAAAAGTTCTAAAAGCAGAGAGAGATGGCTCTCCAGTTAAGAGTACTTGATGCTCTTGCAGGGGATCCAGCTTCAATACCCAGCACTCACACGGTGACTAACAACTGCCTGTCACCCCCCTCCAGGACATCCCATGCCCTCTTTTGAGTGCACCAGGCATGTGTGTGTACACATATACCATACAGGTAAAACATGCACACACATAAAATTACAAAAATAATTAAACAATTTTAAGTTCTAAAAGCAGGGCTGACAATATGGGTAAAGTGCTCATACAAGCAACAAAAATAAACAAATCTTAAAAGAAAAGCAAAGAAAAGAAAAGAACCAAGGTAAGGAGTTTGGTGGTGGAGGTGAAAGGTTGTATATTAGAGGTTTTTCCATGTCTGTGATAAAACGCCATGATGAAGGCAAGAAGAAAGGGTTTATTTTGGATGTATGGTTCCAAGAGGGCTAAGAGACTGTCGCCATCACAGCAGGGAAGCGTGGCAACAGGCAGAACATGGCAGCTGGAGTAACAGCTGAGAGCTCACATCTCAAACCACAAGCAGGAAAGCCTGCCCTCTGTGACATACTTCCTCCTGCAAGGCCATACCTTCTAATCTTCCTCAAATAGCCACCAACTGTGGACCAAATATTCAAACGCTTGAGACTTACAGGGAATAGACTTATTGCAGATTTGATTTGCAATCAAATCAAAACAGGTGGTGATGATGATGATGTCGACGACGACCATGGTAAACTCCTGGGTCTGAGTACTTGGCCTGTGTGGGTGGAATTAGTCCCTTCTCTCCTTGTTGTTGGCGATCTGCTGGAGACAGTTCAAGCACCCTTTTTTCTAAACAGCGGCATCTCAGGTCTGGGACTGTAATCTCCTCTAGGGTTAGATCCCTGTCCAAGCATGGGCTTCAACATAAAAACTTTCTTCCTTCACTTCCCAGGTGTTGGATCACAGGCAAGCACCACCAGGTCTGACTTGCAAAGAAAAAAAAAAAAAAAAAAACCAAAACAAAACCAAATTTAAAAGGGGCGGGGCAGGTTAACATAAATCCTACAACTACAAAGACTGCCCGAAATTACCTGCATGAGCTTGGAGGAGTCCTTGAAGGATCAGCTGTCACTTGTGAGACTCAGAGCAGAGAATTAACTAATCAAAGTGTTATACCAATAACACTCTGTGTTGGTTTGAATAAGAATGGCCCCCATAGACTTGTATATTTGAATACTTTGCCCTAATTAGTGGAACTGTTTGGAAAGGATTAGGAGGTGTGGCTTTGCTGGAGGAGGTGTGTCACTGGGGTGGGCTTTGATGTTTTAAAAGGCTAGAGCAAGTGTTCTCTGCCTGCTTCTTGTGGACCAATATATGAGCCTCAGCTGTTCATGCCACATGCCTTTGCTCTGCCATCATAGACTGTAGCCCTTTGAAACTGTAAGACCAATTAAACACCTCCTTTTATAATTTGCCTTAGACCTGGTATTTTGTCACAGCAACAGAAAAGTAACTAAGACAGACTCCAAACGTGTTTCTCAAGCCACTAATTTTGTGGCAAATTGCTAGGTAGCAATAAATGAATGCACAAATCAGCAGCTGACTAAAAGCTATTAGAGGAGAAGCTATTGATGTGACATCATCTAGAACAGCAGTTCTCAAGCTGTGGCCTCAGAGACCTTTGGAATTGTAACCTGAAGGACCCATGATGTCAAAACTATCTTCACAGAAATCCTGCCATGTTATCTGTCCTCTCCCCTCATTTTTATTATTGCATAGGAGTTTCCAGATGCCACCATATATGATGACATCACTGTTTTTAATTGAATATATCCTTTCATGGTAAATACGTACAAATGAAGCTCACACATAGAATCTCACGGGGGTGTTTGACAATTCTAAAGATGTACTGAGTGAAACCAAAAAGCTTCAGAGCCTTTGGCCCAGATGAACTATAACCAAAGCAGGCCTGGATCAAGTCTGGAGATACATGAACTTACATGTTTAGTTAATGCCAATATTGCTAATGTCCAGAACTATGGTGTAAGTATTACCAAGTGTGGAACAAGGAGACCAAGTTAGAATGTTATATTGTCCCTGAAGCAAAACAAACACTATGAATAAAGTTATTCATCTGTTCCTTCCTGATACAAACACCTGAGCCAACAGGTATTTTTGAGCACGGCCACACTCAAAAGGTAGAAAACTCTGTGGTAAACTTGCTTACAGATGGCTGTGTCACAGAGCTCTTTGGAGAAGCAACCGCACTTGAGGAGGCAGAGGCAGGAGGATCTCTGTGACTTCAAGGCCAATCTGGTCTACAGAGTGAGTTCAGTACAGGCAGTTACTGTTACAATTGAGAAAACCTGCCTCAAAAAACAAAGATACAAACAAAAGTCAGTCAAATCAGGAATTTATGGTGAGTTGCATTTAAGTTGTGGCCATGGAGAGCCAGGAGATAGCTCCGTGGCAGAGCCTTACCTAGTACCTGGGTTGGGGCGTAGGTGTAGAGACAAAGGGACTGGAAAGGAACAAGTGGACATAAGGTAGGTACTAAGCCAATGGCAGAATCAACAATGAGTTCAGCAAATGAGAGAAGCCATACAGGTAATGCCAAAGAGAGAAGTGGAGAAAACGGTAAGGGGGAGTTCTGGCAGCATGGATTTCTTTTTTTTTCCTTGGTGTTAGAGATGAACTCAACATGCTAGACAATTGCTCTACCGCTATGATGGGATCCTTAATGCTTAAGAGATGTCCCTATGCGTGATTCAAGGTGCTTAATGCTGCAATGCCATCAGACCTGAAAAGGGGTCTGATGGGGAGGTGGCTTAGTGGGAAAAGTGCCTGAGACTGAGAACCTGAATTCGGATCTCTGGGATGCACATAAAAGCCTGGTATAGTGGTGTGTGCCTGTACCCCAGTGCTGGCAGTGGAGACAGGAGGCCAGGGGCTCACTGGACTAGCAGAATGGGAGAGCTTCAAGTCCAGTGAGAGACCCTTTCTCAGAAGAAAAAGGTAGAGAGACCTGCCTGAGGAAGAAACCCAATGTCAACCTCTGGTCTCCAGCTACACCTATTTATACAGGGATCACCCTCCCCCCCCAACCATCCCGCTTTTTAGCAGACAGAGCTTTACAGAAAAGAAACATACATACTCAACCTAAGACACAGTACAGTAGGGGGCAGGCTTCCCAATGTCTGTGTCACTTCAGAAGGTAAAGTACTATGTTTAAGTTGCTTTTACAAAAGGAAGCTTGGTCCTTTGTAGCAAAGACTTCTTGCTATTCAATTCAAAGTCCTACAATGTTCTGTTGTTGACGTGGGTCACAGTGCCCTCCGTTCCAGGCGTGAGCTTCCTGCCATGACTTCTGGGCATCCTTTTTGAAACAGACCTTCTGACCTGGAAGGCTGCTGAGACCTTTCAGGATAGTTGAACAGTAGATAAAAATCTCCAGGGAAGTAGGTGTGGGCAGGATGTTCGGTTTCCCTGTCTCTCATCTGAAGGCTGGTTCAGTTCATCTGGCATAAATGGTGTCTTAGACTAAAAAGGTTCATTCCGGAGTGTTCCAAGAGAAACACAAAAGAACAAGCTACCTATTGATCTTCATTTCAAGTTGAAACTAGAACATTCTTTCTCAATGGTATAAAGAGGCACAACAAGGAAACTGTCTCATTCTATAACCTCAAAGCAGTCACCTCTGCCAGTGCGTCCTGGAACTGTAAGAGCAACATACAGACGGACATAAACTTGTTTACGGGATATGCTAGAGCTAAGCAGGAAGAAACGGTAAGTGTTTCGCCCTGGCTCTAGTGTGCACAGCAGACTGAACCTGGGAAGCTATTTCTCAGCTTTTAATGACACAGGCTAGTCAATAAGTAGGTGCTGCAAACATCTGGGACATACATTCCTCAGGGGATCGGAGAGGAAATAGGGTACCTTTTGTATACTTCTCTCTGGTCTGAGATCCTTTACAGTAGGATTATCTGTGGGCTGACAGAAGCTGCTACACAGCACTCACAGGCATCAACGGTACTGAATTCAACCACTTTACCCAAGGCAGCTTAGGAACAAAGAACACAGAGAGAAGGATTCTAATGTGAATCAAATGTACACGCCGATGCCACTGGAGAATATAATTTTCTCCCTAGCAAAATAGAAGTTCATTTCACCTCGGACCCTGGTTAAGCTACAGTAGTCTGCTGCCCGATACTCCAGGTTAAGAGGGTAAATGTGAACATGTATAAAGGTCAGGAGACAACTCAAAGAAGTTAGTTCTCTGCTTTCACTGTGTGGGCCCTGGGGATTGAACTCCTGTCGTAGGCAGAAGTTGTCGTAGCAAGCCTTTACCTGCTCAGCCACCTCACTGACACACTCTCCATCTCTTTATTAGATTTGTATCGTACTAATACAACGGATACTTAAGATTATATATATATATACACACACACACATATATATATATATATATATATATATACACACACACACACATATATATATATATATATATATATAAATATAAATTCAACTATACGTGGATGTCTTTTCATTTTTTTGTGGCTTTGCTAAGGGAGCGCTTGGAGGCAGGAGACAAACCTCCCTAGCCATTGAGGAACTTCTGTTACAGGCACTCCTGTTAGGGGTACAGTCCCAAACAGCACCCGCTACGGAATTTATGGAGTGAAAGTGTAAGTTCCTGTTTAAAATTAGTAAGACGCTCGAGCACAGAGCTGAGAGGTCGAGCACTCCATCTAACACGTGGGAGATCCCTGGTTCAATCTCTAGCACCGGAAACAGCAGCAGCAGCAACAACAACTAAAAATAATAAAACACAAAACAAAGACTGAGAGCGGAGTGGGGACCCCTGAGGTTGGCACTCCATGACCGCACAGGCGACACACTCAGGAAACCGGCCTCACTCTCAAGCGGGCCATTTACTAGTCACGTGATCCTGGACAAGTCATCTGTTGACAGGCAGTATGAGTCTCTACCTCATTGAGTCCTTTCAGGTTGGAATGAGATGTCATCTGAAAAAGTGCTTAAAATGTCTGGCATGCAGCAAGCACTACATAAATGTTTATAAATACACCTTCTGCTGGGCAGGCCTAAGCATCTCAAAGGCTAGAGACGATTACAGCCATGACATCGGAAACATATTTAATTTTTTTTTTTCATGTTTGAGAATTTAGATTCCTGATCAATAAAATCATGCTTTTATTACTATGGCACTGGTCACCTTTTAATTTATTTTAACTGAAGAGATTTTAAAATACACTCTGGATACAAGCCAATAGCATATAATGGAAGCCTGAAGAAGGAAGAAAGACACTTGTTTATGGCCGGAGATCTGGAAGTCTGTGGAGTGTAAACAGTCATGAAACCAGTTTAATAAACTGCTTCCTTTATTCTGAGACACTCACGGGGGACATCATTGCGTCCACAGAGGGATTAAAGCCTGACGTGTCTGAACAAAACCAAAGAAGCACCTTGTTCTCTCTGTCTCTCCTCCCTTCCCCCCCATCCTTTTCTCCGTCTCTCCTCATTTCCCTGCCCCAGCTCCTTACGTAGCTCAGGCTGGCCTCAAACCTGCTAGGTAGCCCAGGATACTTGTGAACTTCTGATCCTCCCCCCTCTACCTCCTGATCATGGGCTAGAAAGACAATACCTACCCCCGAGTCTGACTCATCCTGTTCTTTTCTTTTTATAATGTAGAATACTCTTGTTTATTTAAAGCTGTAAAACAGGAAATGTTACTAAACATACAAAGTCTATATTTAGGTCTAGGGGAAAACAAAACAAAACAAAACAATACAGCTATAAGAGTCAAAAGAAAACCTTCGAGTAGAGTCATACACTTTTATATAGAAGAAATATTTTGATGTACAGACATAGCTATTTCTTCATTGAGCTATTTGCACACTTTAAATCCTTCACCACTGAGAATTCTTGGCCTTTTGGAAAACCACAATAAAGATATTATAGTGAACATTATTGGTAATTGCAAAATTCCCAAGACTTGTAAGTTGCCATCTGTCAAACAATTCGCCCAAGGTACACAGTTTTGGGGTACTTCTCCTTAAGAGTTGGCCACTGAACAATGAAGTAATCGGAGAGGTGCAACAGAATCTTCCCAGACAGGGATAAAGTTTCCACTCGGCAGATGCTCTCAACGTAGACAATGATCACTTTCTTTATTCCAAGTATCCCAAGGAGCAGGGCAGACACACAGATGGGAACACATGTTCCTGGTCCGTTACACAGCACCTAAAAAAAAAAAAAAGAAAAAAGACCAAATCAAAATACAGAATACTGTCTTCAGTGGACCATTCTGAATTTAAAAACACTCTAATCTTAGAGGGAGATTTATTAATCCAGTTAGGTCTTTCTTGTTAAGATGCAGATGTAACAGTGTGTACTGAAGGCAACGTGCTCAGAAGCCATGTGGTGTTTTGATGTCTTGGCTCTCCTCCTTACCAGCTGTGTGACTTGGGGCAAATCACTTAACTCCCCACCGCTGTGTGTGTGTGTGTGTGTGTGTGTGTGTGTGTGTGTGTGTGTGTGTGTGGTGTATGCTTACCCATGTGTGTACATGTAGAGGCCTGGGCCAAAGGTTGACATCAGGAGTCTCCTTTTATTGTTCTCCACCCTCTGAGATAGGGTCTCACTGACTCTGGGGGCTCGCCGTTCTGCTTATGTGGCCGGCTAGAGCTTGAGTCACGCATCTGTCTCTCTCTGCCCACCGATGCCAGGACACAGACCCGTGAGGCTTCTGTGTAGTTGCTGGGGATCCAAACTCAGGCCTTCATGCTGTGCAGCAGGCACTTTACATATATATATGTAGATTGACTTGGTGTTAGTGAGAGATGCCCAAGCAACTTGTCATAGGTCAGAATGAGAGGCTGGTGAAAGTATTTTGTTAGTTTCTTGCTGTTCTATATCTCCATACCTTACTATAAAAGGCCCAGGCATAGCAAAACAACAAAATCATAAATCAACAAGGCAGAGGGAAGCACAATATAGCCCAGGATAAAGTTATTAACACAGTATGTGAGAGGCCCTGGCTTTGACCTCTAGCCTGGGCAAGGGAGGTAAAAGGGGAATTGGAAAAAAAAATGGAAAACTAGTCTCAAGGAAAATCACTTTTAATTAAGCATAGGTTTTAATTGTGAGGTGCAGCAGCCTAGAATTTTTTTTAAATGTGGATTATGATTTTTTTATTCTAAGGAGCATACCAAAGAGACTTACTCCAAGCACTGGGGGGAAAAAAGGCCACGGAGAAACCGTGTGTTTAACAACTTTAATGTAACGGCTGAAAATACCGATTCTCGCTGCATGCTGTGCCGCTGCCCTGGCTGTCTCTTCCTCACCGTCCTGCAAGCTCCATACTGGTACAGCTCACTTCCAAGGCAAGCTGCAGTCTAAACAGAACAAAGCTGTTCCAAGGAAAAGGGGTGGGGGGAGGAAAGAGAGGGACTCCCCTCTGCTTAGCCCATGTGGAGTCAGGGACCCCCAAGGCGGACTGTCCACTTGTAACTGAACTGCACATGGCTGGCTAACATGGCTGTCACACAGGTTTTCTTTTATACAATGTCTTGATCATGTTTATCCCTTCCCTCAAGTCCTCTCAGACACTCTCCACCTCCCTACCCACCCAGCTTTGTCCTTTCTTTCTTTCTAAGAAACAAACAAAAACCAAAAAAACCACTGAGTTCATTTTATGTTGGCTGCTTACCTTTCCTCTTATATACCAGTATATCCTCTGCTCTCATCGTAGGTGTCTGGATGATTGCCGCTGGCTATAAGGAAGGGACATATGAATCCCATCTGACCGGAGCACTGAATTCTGCCAAATGCCACTGGTTCAGGGAAGAGCATTTAAGACAGGCAGAAACCACAAACAGTGGGACATCTAATGGGCCTGCTCAGTGAATGTGTCTTTTCTCTTCTCTTTTCTTTTTCTGAGACTGGGTCTTGTTATACAGTTCTGTCTGGCTGGCCTGGAACTTATTATATAGCCTAGGGTAGCCTCAACTCACGGGTTATCCTCCTGCTCAGTATTGAGATCATAGGTGAGTTCCACCAGGCCTGGTTGGAGCAGTGCTTCCTCTACTGTTCTGGAAGCCGGCGGGTGTGGACTTGGGACTACTGACATCTAGCTCGCTGTCATGCCGGGAACTTGCGAATGAAGCCTCTGCAAAGGCAAGCAAGAGCTGAGAGATGAAGACAGGCCAGGTTCCTTTTGAAGACAACGTTTAGGTCCATGAACCCAGCCGTGCCTGAAGGAAATGAGGTCTTTCCCTAGACTTGCCGGATTGGTTTCAATCACCATTTCTGTCACTTGCAATAAAAAAGCACACTGACTCACATTTTATTTTGTCTAACTCTCTAACTAGCCTCTGACTATCGGCAGTATAGAGCAGGAGGTGTTCAATGTGTAGCTGTTGGATGGATTACCAAATCAATAAAGACATTCTGAAAGCAGGAAGTCTGGGAGAGGCACCACAGGTAATGTACACCATGGGTTTAGAAAACAGAAAGAGGCCAGGCCACCATACATATGGAGTCATGAGGGTAGATGCGCTGACAAAGGACCAACAACAGTCATAACAGGGTTTTGTTCTGTACGTTTGGGTCACACAGGTCAAGTCCCGCTGGCTGAAACAACACACGCCTGTATGAAAAGACATCTTTAACTTCACGGGCTTGAACTTAACTCCCAGTCCAGCAGGAATCTCCTCTCAACCTTGAACTTGGAGTTGAGACATGTGGGGTGCTGTGTTGGTTATAGGTCAGAGACATGCAGTTGAAGGTGAGAGTGAAAGTCAAGCAAAGGCTTCATTCTTAAGAGACCAGATAGAGAAGCAGATCCAGAGATGATATTGCCTTAAGGTCACTTTCTGATAGTCTCTTGCTGGTGGAGGAGGCGGCTCGAGAGAAGAGCGTGGGAACACAGCTGCAGGGAAGGTTTTGTTGCGCTCCTAGAGACAAGGATTAAGCCAGGGAACCGGAGCCCTCTGTCAAAACTGAGCTATATCAGGCAGGAGCTATTGGAAGGTTGCAGGTTCTGGTAAATTCTATTCTACTCTGCAGAAAGTTGGACAGGGAGGTGGAGGAAGCAGGTGCTCTCATGTAGATTCTGAGATCAGGGGAGAGAAGAGAAGCTCTGCTACAGCTTAATAGGATGCAAAATTGGCCAAGGAGTGTTAGGAATGGCTGGAGAGGTGGGGTGCAGCTAGGAGTGGTAGGTGTGTGTGTGTGGGGGGGGTAGCACATGTCTTTAATCTCAGCATTCAGGAGGCAGAGGCAGGCAGATCTCTGAATTTGAGGCCAGTCTGGTCTACAGAGTAAGTTCCAGGATAGCCTGGAACTATGGCTACATAGTGAGATCCTGTCTCAATAAACAAACAAGGTTGTATCTTGTTTCTAAAATCTGATTCTGGTAGCAGGCCAATTCCATTTCCCATAGCACAGGAGATACTCCTTTCTAGGCCCTTTCTGCCATTGGTAGATGGGCCAGTAACTTGGCCAAATGTCTGTCTCTATCTAACCAGGAGTCAGTGGTATGAAAGAACAGGGCTGGAGAAGAATCTGTTCTAGTGGCAAAGAAGCCACTGGCAGGGGCCAGCACCCAGTGTCAGTGGTACCAGCTGCAGCATCTACTGTCCAGCAGCAGTGGCAGCAAGTGTCCTGAGCAGGTGCCCTGTAGCCATGGGGCTTGAGGCATAGTTCTACCTGCTCAGCTCTAATTCCATCCCTGTCTTCTGCGGCTATTTCATTAGATTCCTGGCAATGCTAGAGTTCTCAGTAGCATTTTCCTAAAATCTTTTTATATGTCAGTCAGAAAGCATGGTGGTTTGCTACTGAGAATGCTAACTTGTCTGAAAGGTACTAGGACTATGAGAGCAGCAAACACAGAGTCAAAGGACCAGATCACAGATTGCAACAGTTGGGATTTCCCGGGGCAGGGCCGAAGCACTGGCCCATTGCACAGGAAGAAGAAGGGGGAGACACCAGTAAGAACTTCATTACAAAAAGATGTGATGAGTGTCCCAGGTGTACAGGGAAAATAAGCAAAAGCTGTATACGGGAGACGAGGAGGGTAAGAGCAGTTACACAGATATGTATGAAAACAGAAACAGATCCATCTGAGACAGTCAGGGAGGAAAAGAGATGCTGCTGCATCTGGGGTCAGCAGTGCAGCTCAGAAGGCTGGGGTGAAGCCTGGGGAAGGGCAGTACTGGGGTGCGCCCTCAGTGGTGTGGACAGCTGGCAGGAAAGGATGTGTGGCAGATGGGGTGATGTGTGTACTTGGCTCGCACTATGGTACGCTGTACTTCTTTTACATTTAATCATCTGAGTGGTAACAGTTAGACGGAAACATCTAAACATCAGGACCAACGTGAACTAACCAAATAAATCCTAAGCACTTGAATCAGTCTATAAAGCTCAAATCTCTTCCAGGTTTGCTGCTAACAGACTGTCGTCCCTGTGTGTCCAGTGTTCTGAACCCACTGGTCCGGGCGTAACTAATCTCACTGCATGTTTCTGTGCAACATCTGTTGATCCACTGCTGTCCATCCAGATACTTCTAAGATGTTGTCCAGTTGATAAGCTCCAAAACTGATAACCCATCACGGACTACTCCTGCTCAGACAGAACTCCCTACTTGCTGGGTATTCATACAGCCCATCGAGGGGCTACAGGAAAGCCATAAAAAAAGGAGGAAATCCTCTAATTCGTGGCAATGTGGATGGAATTGGAGGGTGTTGTGTTAAATGAAATCAACCAGGTATGGAGAGACAGGTCTGCACGTTCTCAGTCACACGTGAAAGCTAAGAAAGTGGGGCACAGAAGCAGAGTAGAGTTGAGGTCACTAGAGACCTCACTAGAGGGAGCAGGCAGAGTGGGTAACATGCAGCAAAACACAGTTTTATGGCGGAAAGACAGTCCTGATGTAAAACAACACAAAAGGATAATTACAGGTGACAACAGTTATGTATTTCGAAATAGCTACAAGAGAATATGATGTCATTTCTCAGCACATGGAAATCCTAATATGTGGTCATTATATATTGTATATCACATTACAATATTATACTGTGTAATGAGGAAAAATACCATATATTTAATTGTTTTAAGACGATATTAAATAATACGGTGCTCATGGGCTAGGACTTGGCAGTCATGCTGACTATGGCTGCTGAATGGCAATGTGACCTGGGACAATACCCTTACCTATTCCGTGTGCAAATTTCCTCATTTATAGATCCACTCATTTGATAAAGATGTTACTAAGCAAAGGCAACATGGCAGGTCCTGTTCTGGCATTCAGGATGCATGGACTAGTGAACCAAGGTCCTGTTCCCACAGTTACCTTCCAGCAGGTAGACAAGAATTAAGAAGATTCACATGTGGGCTAGACCAGTGTGTGATGATAACAGCCACCAGATCTGAGACTACACTGCTTGGACATTTCACACTTGCTGAAGCATATTTCTCCATCCATAAGTGCAAAGCAGGCAAAGGAGCTGAGAGGTGGTGAGTGGCCATGCTAAGTTAGTTTTAAATTTCCTGCAATTGCTAAGCCAAATAAAAGAATAAAATACAGACTTGGAACAAACAGACCCAGTTACACCAGGTGATGAGCATGGCTTCTGGGCTTTCCTGACTGCTCCAGCTGAGGAAACGGAATCTTGTCCTTTTCCTGTTCTCTGCACAAATGGACCAAAGGGAAGACTTCCTGCCTTCTCAGTCTTTTTCATTTTCATTGTATTTTTCAATCCACCAAAATGTTTTTGACAAGTTCTTTAAAGATCCAGTGCTTGCTCTTCTGTTTCCCTCACACCTTGTATTGGGTAGGACTTTCTGATGACACAGCCAGCCAGAGCTGGAGGTGGCCATACTGAACTCCCACTCTCTCCTAGGCAGAGTCTAATTCATTTCAATATAATCATGCATAATTATAGTAGTTTCTCTTTACCTATGGGATATGACCTATCCTTAGCAGATGCTTCACGCCACGAGTATACCAAATCCTGTATAGACTATGTTTTCATATACACGCCCATGAAAAAGCTTCATTTATAAACAAGGCACAATATGGAATTACAAATAATAACTAATAATAAAATAGAATCACAGATCTTAGCAGCCACAGCATGTGATTTTTCTTTCTTTCTTTAAATCAAGAACTTTTACCATTTCATTCATAGGAGGATTTCCTCGGCATATTCAAATTATCACCATTGAGCTTTGGGGTAATTTTTGAACAAAATAAGGGTTACTTAAACATAGCACAGTGATCTTATAACTGTCAATCTGAAAGCCAAGACGGCTTCTGAGTGTCTAACAGGTAGGTAGTATACACAGAATAGGTTTGCTGGACAAGGGAAAGTTTCACATCCTGGGAGTGTCAGAGGAGAAAAAGCCAGAATTTCTCATGCTACTCAAGACAGTGAGCAATTTAAACCCTATAAATTATATACTTTTAGAGTTCTTTATTTAATATTTTCAGACTGCAGTTTACCATGAGAAACTGAAATTGTAAAAAGTGAAACCTTGGATGAGGAAGGCTACTGAGCCTCATTTAAATCTTACGATGCCCTGTGACGCTATTTTCATGATTTAGATAAAGAGCTGAAGGGACAGGGAAATTCAGACATTAGCACAATCACATAGCTTGTCAGGGAGTGAGCTGAGACTCACAAAGGAGAGGTCCAGGTTCGTCTTCCCCTCGCACTGGCCCACCTTAGCCTGCCAACCAAACCCCACCTTAACTAGAAGAAGGATAAAGGGAAGGCAATGCCAGAGCAGAGTACTGACAGAAGTTTAGTTAAAGGTGAAAATCTGGCAACTGCTTTGAAAGTATTGGAGTCTGAATAGAGAAATCAGTGGTGGAGTAAGACGGATTAGTGGATCGGCTACTTGTGCATAGTTGGAACAAGCTGCCTGATACAAACAAGTGAAAGGAGGAAAGATTTGTTTTCCTCATGGTTCCAGAAGGTCTACTCCATCACTGCAGGGAAGATACGCCAGAGCAGAACACTTCCTACCAGCACAGAAAAATGGAATAGAAGAAGGGGTTGGGGCATGAAAAAGCCCCCCAAGGACTTTCCTCAGTGACCTACCTCCTATTTCTATTAACTCCTAGTAAAGCCACCATATCATCACCTATGAGGTATTAACCCATTCATTAAATCAAAGTCCTCATTCTTAAGTGTCTCTGGGGACACTCTCACAAACAAATACAGATGCGTACATCAACAGTCCCAGGTATTTCCCAATTCAAGCAAGCTGACAGTCAGGATCAACCATGACAAGTAATAAAACCTTCATGCAGAGGAAATAATGGAACAGTTAACATTTTTAGAAAGAAAAGGAACAACCTTTTTAAATAAGAAGAACTGGCTTGAATTCAAAGTAATTATACAATTCCTGGCTTCTATTGAGGCCCTCTCATAGGCAGGTAAGTGATATCTTTCCCATGACACTGCCTCTATTTCCGTTTGAATTTCTATGCATTAAATTTCTATCTTGCTGGACTGGAAATCAGCCTGCAGTTCTCCTTAAATATTTTATGTGCAAACTAATTCTGTATTTTAAAAAAAGCTTAAGAATTTTTATAGAGGAATATCTGATTTCTTAATTGTAAGACAAAAAGGGTATATAAGAACACTGATGACACTCCCCTCCATTCACATGTGGAGGGGTGGAAGAGAGAGAGAGAGACAGAGAGAGACAGAGACAGAGACAGAGACAGAGACCAAGAAATAGAGGAGACAGAATGTAATTTGACCAACTTAGCTGCATCATCAAGCAGCTGTATTCTTGTTGCAGTCAAACAACATGGTATTTGGAGCAAAATTTAGATTTCACATCTTGAATGAACTGCTGCAATCATCTAAAGCAGCAGTTTTCAACCTGGGTTTCTGACCCCTTCAGGGGTCAGATGACCCTTTCATAGGGGTTGCCTAAGACCATCTACATATCAGATATTTACGATTCATAACGGTGGCACAATTACATTTATGAATGTAAATAGAAACATACAGTAGCAATGAAAATAATTTTATGGTTGGGGGGTCACCACAACATGAGGAGCTGTATTAAAGGGTCGCAGAGTTAGGAAGGTTGAGAACCACTGACCTAGATAATATTCTGAGGTCATCCTAAAGGACATGTGCTTTACTCTGTGTATTCAGGTTCTCAAAAGTTGTTTTCTCCTCATAGTTGCCAGTGTATTTTCCAGCATCCGAGCAATGGTGCACTGATACCGTCATATACTGATAGCTCAGCAGTCTCTCTGAAGTTGCTTTTGACTTCAAGTTTATTTGAGTGATGCTAAGTTTGCCTGCCTGCACTAATGACTTCCTCCTGTTGCAGACTTAAAGCAGGCATACTGATAGAATCTGAGAACTCAAACCGTTGATCCCACCTCTACTCAGACGACCCCACTGAAACTCCCAAGTAGAAAAGCAATTTTATGCTAGTGGTTCTGAGGTCTCCAAAACATATTCGCCCAGGGATTCTTACTTAAAATGTGGAACCTTTCTAAACTGGAATCCCTGAATCCGGGGCCAGGGATATACATTTTCATCCAACTCTCAGATGACTTGGTGTACATCAGCACCTGGAAAGCTCTGTTCTGTTAGAGGAGACAAAGCTTGCAGCCAGTCCTTAGGCATGGCGCTGCTGTCTACATTCACCCTGACAATGGGGTCTGTGTGCGCAAGAGAAGGTAAGGTGGTGAGTTAGTCCCTTCTCTATTGCTGTGATAAGACACCATGACCAAGGCAACTTAACAGAAGAAAGGATTTACCCAGAGGTCAGAGTTCACCATGGCAGAGAATTATGGCAGCAGGAGGCAGATATGATGAGAAGCACAGCTGGGTGTTTACATCTCACCACAAATGGGAAGCAGGGAGAGCTAACTCAAAATGGCACTAGTCTTCCAGGTCTCAAAACCTGCTTCTAGTGACACACTTCCTCTAGCGAAGCCACGCCTCCTAAGTGTCCCCAAGCAGTGCCACCAACTGGGGACCAAGCATTCATTCAAACGCCTGAGACTATGAGGGACATCAATCATTCAAATTGCCACAGACAGGTTCTGGAGAGCCACCGAAGGCCATTCTGCCCTCCTGTTTCTCAACACCATGGTCTAGCGGCTGAACAACTGTGGAGGTTCAACACTAGAGGCAGTTCAGCCAGAAACCCTTCCCTCTGCCAGTTACATTCAGCTGCCTCTTACAAAACAAGTATTCCTGGAGGAGACAGTTATCCTAAGGTCTAAAGGTCTGCTCCACAATTGCCCAAAATGCTTTAAAAGGGCGACGGCACTCAGAGAACATGGACAGACAAGATGTAAAGATGGCATCAATAAGACGACATGTCCCCTTCTGCTCAAGCTCACCTTAGTTTCTGGTGTCCTGTGGGGGGATGGTTTGTGCCCATGCGTGGCATCACAGCCTTGGACTTTGGGGAGATGATGGCTAGGGAGGCAGGGTCTCGCCGAGGGGCCTCTCAGCTAGGAGAAGGATCCCTGTGGCATATGCACAGCTGCTGTTCTTTCCAGTTCTACAGTGCCTCTTTTGATTGAATTAGTCTTCCCCCTCCCTCCAGGCCAGCCAAGGGCACGGCTGGGCCACAGTCCAGGCGTCTTCTGCAGGGTAGTGGGTTCTTAGGTTCTATTTAAGCAGCTTGTAAACGAAAAAAGAGATAGAGATTAAAAAAAAAAAAAAAAAAGAATCCCTATTTTTGTGTGGTTCAACTAAGAGGGCCAACAAAGTACACCATGCTATTTAGTGGTAGGATTTCTCAGGGTGAGACTTAAAAGTCCGCTATGAGATTTAGACAGTCCATTGGGGTGTGAAATGGAAGGATCGTCACCAGGATTAAATCGCACTTCCTGAGTGTGACTGAGCGTTTCCAGGGAGAGTAAGTGCCATGCAGCCTTCAATCCACTCGGCCATTGTTGCTCAGGGCTGGGACTTCGGCTGCTGCCTGGACCCATTCAGCCTTCTTGCCAGCCCACCATGGTGTGAGGTTTTGAAACTGAGAGCTGGGTCTGGACACAGAAGCAGGCTTCCTCTGGGTGCAGGAAGCGACGGCAGTGGGAAGGTGTGAAAGGGAACAGAAGCAGGGTACGTACGTGAGGGTCGTTAGCCATAGGCCAGTGTTAAGATCCATGTCATAACTCTGACTACCGCGCGCTCATCACCTTCGGTGTCTCACCTGGTGTCTTTATTATGGAATTTACTCAGGAGCAGAAGGTCGGCATCGCCAAGTGACCACAATCTGGATGTTGAAGCCTTGGGTTGAGCTTGGGTCTTGTCTCAGCTACCTAGCCATCAAACTTTGGGCTAAGTTAAACGTCTTTCTTATGCCCCAGCTTTCTTCTTTACAAAATGGAGGCAAGAATGGCAGGTAACTAACTCATAGGACTGTGAAGACTACATGGATTAAAATGTGTAAAGTATCACGGAGGTATCCGGCATTTCTCTTGGGCCAAGGGCCTGGGATGATGGGTCAGCCTTCAGGGAACTGGGTTCATATCCTCAGGACCCACAGATATGGCTCAGAGCAGCACTGCACATCTGTGACTTAGCACTGGGGTCAGGAGGCAGGCATGGGGGGACCCGGAAGCCCATGGACCAGGCCTATGTGGCACACAATGGTAAATCTAATACAGAAACTCTTAAACACAGGACAGGGAAGAGTTTAAGAGGCATGAACAACGCTGATCATTTGAGCAAGGAGAGGAGAAAGCGGGAGTGGGATGGTACCGATGGTTCCAAGGCTACAAAACCCACTCCCTTTCTGACCCTGCAAGGAACAACACCTGCTACCCTTTCCTTGCTCACTGCTTTTAGACCGCTGTTTCAAATTCTTCAACATAACATCCTATGAAAATAAACCACAGGACAGCCCATTCCAGAGACTGAATTCCCTCCATCCTAGGCAACTTTCAAAGCAAAAGAAGGCAGTTAAAACAAAATAGACATAAGCTCACACAATAAAGAAAATGTCTAGCTTAGTATCCTGCAAGGTATATGGTTTTGTTAGGTTTTTAAAAAGTGAAATGAGACTTCATGCACTTTATTTGAATATTTAGATATAATTGGGCAGGAGACAGGAGGTCGTTAAGTGCTGGTATTCTTGAAAACATGTGGCCCCCTCAAATGTCCTCAGCACACTGGTTTGTTCCCATATGACCCCCTTTCCTGCCTCTCCACCAGCAAATGTGCATGGAGTACGAGGGCAGCTTCACCCTGCTGGGGTTTCTCATCAGTTGTCTTCCTGCTGCTCAGCTGCCATGGTCCCTAACTTCAGTCCCTAACTTTGTTTCTCCCTTTCCCATTTATACACAAACCCTCCAGATTTGACTCTGAAAGTTTCCCCAATCTGGCCCTGCCCCAGGCGTCTACAGCCCCTGCCTGACTCTGACTCACACGGGCCTGCCTGGCAGGCCCTCCACACCAGCTCTCCACCTTACCCTTGTTTGTTCGTTTTTGTTTTGTTTTAAGACTTATTTATTTATATGAGTGCTCTAGCTGCATATACACCTGTATGCCAGAAGAAGGCATCGGACCTCATTATAGATGGATGTGAGCCACCATATGGTTGCTGGGAATTGAACTCTGGAAGAGCAGCCGGTGCTCTCAACCGCTGAGCCATCTCTCCAGCCCCTCCCCTTCTGTTTTATCTTTCATTTCTCTGATGCACGTTAACCTCAAATGCAAATCTGCTCATGTCGTCATTTGTGTTCAGCGGCTTCTAGCTGTCCAAATGCCACAGATAAAAAGTCCTTCCTAAAACTCATCATGTTCCCAGCTATACTGCATGATTGCAGTTTCAAGGCTCACCAGTATCCAGCTGGTCTGCATGATTGCAGTTTCAAGGCCCACCTGGATTATTTTCTCTTAGCAGAGAAGCCAGACAAGTATCGTTCCAGGTAATGTAATGACACGGAATATGATGAATAAAGAGATGCGTCCTGCTGTAATGGAGCCTGCCTGTGGCCATGCACTATAGACGGTGACCTGCTGGCTTCTCAGGTACAACCAGTTTCATAATTCCAAAGTACATTTGATCATCCCCAGTGCCTTCTTTGTCCAAACTAATGAGTTTTGAAACACACAGACTGGATTAACAACGATTTGGCCAGGATGAATTAATTCAAGCTGTACTTACTGGAAACCAAAAGCTTTAGTACCAGGACTCCCACATTTAAAAAAAAAAAAAACAAGACAAAAATAGGAGAAGGGAAAAAATTTACCAAATTCGGGGTTCAGAAAGAAAAAATAACATATAATATGTCCAGTGAATGGCAACGCTAGCTCAGATGGCTTCTGGTCAAAGGACATCTCTCACATTCCTGCTCTTGTAAATAGTGCCTCGCTGCGATTGTCTGTCGGAGGACTGTGCACCTGTATTTTCCAGGCGAAGGAACAGACAAGCGATACTCACATTGTTCACTATGGTAACCGTTGCTCAGGTGTAAAGCTCAGTCGCTGTTTCACTAGAGCAAAGAGAATTCCGGGTCTCAGGAGGAGATAGTATTAATAGTGCCACTTCTTAGGCTTCCCACTGTTCCCCACACTGGGGTGGTGGGGAGTGGGGTGGCGGGGAGTGGGGAGGGTTTTTGCCTGATTAATGAGTTTGGAACACATTGAGCATGCTCAGCTTAGCCAGCTCACAAGAATGTTTTCCCTTCCTTCTTTCCTTCCTTCCTTCCTTCCTTCCTTCCCTCCCTCCCTCCTTCCTCAGCTTGTCTGTCTGTCTTTAACACACATCCATCCTCTACACTTGACTGAAGTGTTGCACAGAGAACAGACACATGCCCACAATCTAATTAGTGAGCCCAAAGTGTCTGCAACGAAAGCTGTATCCTCTAGTCAGGCTTTCTGGGTCAGGTGATGAAGCTAACAATTTGGTTTCTGCCTCTTACTCCTGTATTTTTTGTCAGTGCTGGTGATCAAACCCAGGGCCTTGTGTATGTCAATCAAGCCCACCACCACTGATTGACATCTCAACGCTTGCATCTTATTTCTGAATACGTTGTGAGTACTGGAGGGGAAGTCAGAAGGCTATCAGAAGCCTTTGAGAGCTAAACACAAAGCACAAATACACATATTCACCAAGTCTTTGTTGAATGAATGAATGAACTTGTCCAAGGTCATGTGGTTAATAAGTACCAGAGTAAGGACTTGAATCCATGTGTGATGGAAAAGCCCATGATTTTCTAAAATTCCACGTCAGTGGTTCTTGTTTGAGTTCTATTTCCGGGCTTCAAATGGGCTGCCAGGAAATTGGAAACACTGGCTGGTGCAGGCATTACCTACCTTAAAAACACATGCATGCCTAAGACCTTTGCTGAGGATCTACATCCATGGCAGTGGGGAAGGATGAGTTCTGCATGTCCGTTTGCTGTCTGCCACGTCATGGACCAATACTGACTGACCGCTCTAGGAGCATGAGAGGGACGGGGAGCTGTGGATAAGGAGCTGAGTGACCCAGCAGCAGCATGTAGCAGATGGGGAGGAGAAAGAGATGCAGGAGAGCATGAAGATGGATGGGCAAGAGAGGTGAGGCAGGCCTGAGACTAGGAGAGCAGGCAGAGGCCCTGAAGGAACCAGGAGTGGAGTGTGGGGGGGGGGAGGAGGGGAAATCCCAGAACACAAAAGGCTAGAGGGAGAACACACACACACACACACACACACACACACACACACACACACAGAGAGGGACCCTCAGAGAGGAGCCAGAGGAAACTAGATACAAGAATGAGAGCCAACAACTGCTTGCAAGAAAAATTAGTCACAAACAGATTGTCTATTTCATGTCAAATGATAACAAGTGACCCTTCTCAACCCAAAAAAATGTGTCAGATGTTGTGGTCCTAGCACTCAGGAGGCTGAGCAGAGGGATCATTAAGTTCTAGGCTAGCCTGGGCTACATAGGGGGAATCCTGTCTCAAAAAGTAAAGCCAAGCAAAATTAAAACTAAACAAAGTCACAAAAAAGATGAAGAATTACAGGTGGGCTGGGTGCCAACATCCTGGCTGAAAACAGTCTTGGGTGCCTGCAGACAAGATTCCTTCAGCACCTAGAGTGCTGAAGGTACCCGTTCCACTAGCCGCCCCCACCCAGCCCAGCCCAGAGGAGGCTGTTTGGCTGGCACCCAAAGCTCGGCTGGACCCATACTCACTGAGCTAATGCAGCTGCTTTGAAAGAGTATCTGGCAGAACTCAGGACTGTGTATTCACAAACATCATATAAAAACAGGGTTGCCTTTGCCTTGCAAGCAGCTTTTCTGCCCCATTTAAAGGCTGGACTTAGCGCCCCCCCAACCCCCCTCCACCCCACCCCCATCCCATGGGGCACAAAGAATTCTCTGAAGTGCTGCACCCACTACAGATGAAAGCGCTTAAGTGTGAGTGAAAGCAACAATGTTGGGAGTGACATTTACAAGCTGCAAACAGTGGAATCGGAGTGTCCCACTTCACGGCGATTAAATGTCAGCATTTCAGTGCTCAGCTGAGCATCGGCTGTGGACGTGGAGAATGGAGGATTAGTTTTCTATTGTAAACTTGTATTGTATTCCTTCAGAAATGGAAAAGAAAAGCTTTAAAAAGCAAGGAGGTAATTGAGACAGGCTGGATAGGGACGTGTAGGTTTGTTGCTGAGCTGCTTGAGTCACTGAGGTCGCTCAGCACACGGGCTGGGTGGCATCAGTCCGCAGTCCTTTACCACCACAGCTAGAGGCAGGTGACGCCCCTTGCTCTTCACACTTAGCAAGGTGTGAAAAACCCAAAATACAGATGCTTCAAGGCACAGAATTTTACACACTGAGCTTGGACTTTAAAGCCCCCCCGCCCCCTTTTACATTGTTCTTTCAGAATGAGTACTTTTTAATTTTCAAAAACAGTTAACAATAAAATGGATCATTTCCCCCTCTTAAGCATATTTTCCCCATGGATGCATTTACTTGTGACAAAAATTGGTTAGAGTTTCTAAATACAACATCCAGTGTGTGTGTGTGTGTGTGTGTGTGTGTGTGTGTGTGTGTGTGTGTGAGATAAAATCTCCAAACTGGACAGTTATCTGCAGTCCATCCTTCCTTTCTAACCAGCTATTTTGATTACTGTGGGGTGCTGGGCACAGACAAAGCTAAAGACCCTGGGAAGGGTCTCAAGCCATTCCCTTAACTTTGAAGTTTTGTATTTAATCCTCAATATCTTTATGAGGTGGTTAATATTATTCCCGTTTTGCAGATAAGAAGACTGGGCTTCAGAAGAGATTAAGGACTACTAAGTCATGTGGGATTTAAACTCCAGCCACTGACGCCAGAGCCTGAGTAATTAACCTCTAGTGAAGACATTCAAAGTCTAACTGAGATCACAGGCATAGGAAGAAACAGAGAGAAATGTCAAACCAGGGCATGAACAGATGCACCGAGTAACTCGGGCCCCAAGGACTGAGTCTTGACAAAGGGGGGCTTCTTTGGGGTGAGAAGGCAGCAGTTCCTCCCGGCAGGGGAAGCTCTATGTACCAGAGTTCTGAGTGCTCACCACATCCTCGAAAGCTCAGAGTTTGGTGTGTAGAAGAAACAGAGCTGTATGGACGTATGTGTGGATGTTAAGACAGCCCAGATGACTGTGTAAAGGGAGGGGAGAGCAGGGGATGAAGGACGCGGAGAGCAGGGAGCTTCTGAAGCCATAAATGAAGAGGCTTGGTGACCTGTCAGACCGAGGCCGGAGGATCTGCACTTGCTCAGAAGGTTTTAGAGCAGTGCTTCTCAACCTTCCCAATGCCACAATCCGGCAATACAGCTCCTCACGTTGGTGACCCCCAACCATAGAATTATTTTTGTTGCTGCCTCATAACTGTAATTTTGCTACTGTCATGAATCATAATATAAATATTTGATATGCAGATGGTCTTCTGTGACCCTGTGAAAGAGTCGTTTGACTGCCACAGCTTGAGAACAGCTGTTTTAGAATACTTAGTTTAAGAATAGAAACTACAGCGATAAAGAGACTGCAGTGGGGCAGGAAAGAGGAAAATGCTGTCTTAGCTCAGTTCGGGAAATCTAACTTTTGATACATGGGCATCCTGGACTGCCTTCTCTACTCCATCAGTGTGAGGACCAAGTCTCTACAATCGTCTCTACCGGCAGTAAGAAAGTCAAAAGGAGGAACAGAACCGGGTCCTATTCTGGATCTCACAGTCTGGTTCTCAGGGTGAGATGGAACACGCAGCAACATCTCTGGTTTACAGGGGATGACAGGTGCTGCCAGGGAGATGCCATTCTGAGTGCTTGGGACTAACATGATAAAGCACTGTCTTATGTCCCTCTTGACTTCCAACTGTCCCCCTGGACATCCATGTGGGTGATAATGCACTAAAACTGTCGGATCCTAAAACCTAATTCTGTTTTACATAGAGTTAATCAAAGTTGGCCTGCTTTCTATACAGTGGATTGTCCCAAACTGAGCCTTTACAGAAACAGAGATTATACTTCATTTTGTTTGGAATGTTAGTAAGTACTGTCACTATCTAACACCTTTCCATCACCAACAACAAAGCTATGCAGTTTGTGAGCTGTCAGTCTGAACTGGATTCTGAATATGGACTCTACCTACCCAACCATATCTTTTGTGGGGTCATGATGAGGAATTTACGTACTATTAAGAATTGTAAGCTGATTGCAAATTACTTTCTGTTTTCCCCTCTTCTTTATAATGGAGTAGACATTGCAGCTTTCAGCTATGTGCAAGGGTGTGCGTGTGGACGTCAGAGGTCAACTTTCAAAAGTGTACTCTCTTCTCCCACTATGGGTCCTGGGGTTTGAACTCATGTCGTCAGGATTGCATGGTGAGTGCTTTTGCCGGCAGAACCATCCTCTTGACCCTGGGCTACAGAGTTTTGCCTGACCCACCATATTTATCTGACCTCTTGCCAACTGACTACCACCTCTTTGGACATCTTGAGAACTTTCTGTAGGGAAAACGCTTCCACATAACCAGGACGTAGAACATGCTTGCCAAGAGCTAGCTGAATCCTGAAGCATGGGTTTCATGCTACAGGAATAAACAAACTTATCTTTCACTGGCAAAAACATGTAGACTGAGAGGGAGGCAGGTGACTTCTGTGAGTTCGAGCCAGCCAGGGATACACAGTGAGATCACGCCTCCAAAAACAGGAAGAGTTGATGACAATGGATCCTATTTTGTAATGATATATTTGATCCTATTTATAATGATTTGAAATCCAGTCAAAGATCATCTTTTTTTTTTTCATCAACATAAGTGAATGTCATAAACCTTAAGAAGACTAAGAAGGACGAAAGGCTCTGGCCATGGGAGAGCTAGAAAGCCCATGGGAGCATGGAGCAAGCAGGAGCGACTGATGTCCTGCCTGTCAGGTAACTCCAGACCACAGCTGAGCATGCATTTCATCTAGGCATGGCCTTGATTTGTATCTTTCTGTCAGATACCCTTGCTGCATCCCCCCTCTGAGGCCCTTGTTCTGGAGGCTCCAAGGGACAGACATGGCACATCCCTAGCCTGTGGTGTGTCTTCCAGGGTCTGAGCATTGTGGCTGCCATGCCTTCAGCTTAATCTTCTCTCCTTCGGGCTAAGTCTCCTTACTTCCTCCAACTGTTTCTCATATAACTTGGTTTCATATTCCTTTGCCATCTGGGTCATTTACGGAACAAGTTCCAGTTTGTCAATGGTCCTTTAAAAGTGCGGTGCCCAGAACCAAATGTGGTTTCCAGAGCAGAAATACATAACTGTATTTCCTAATGCTCCTAGAAGGAAAATGTTCTTCGTTCACACAGAGCAGGATGAAGGAAGGTAGGAAGAAGGGAGGGAAAAGGAAGACGGAGATGAGCTGTTTAATCATTGTATCTCAATATTGAAAGATTTCTTTTTGTTTAAACAAATTCCAATTGAATTTAAAATTTTAACTACATTATTTATTTATGTATTTAGAATGTGTGTGTGTGTGTGTATGTGTGTGTGTGTGTGTGTGTGTGTGTGTGTGTGTGTGTAGGGGTGTGTGAGCATAAGCCACAGTGTGTATGTGAAGGTCAGAGGACAACTTGCAGGAGTTAGTTCTCCCCTTGCTGGGGACAGAAGTCAGGTTGTCAGGCTTGGTGGCAAATGCCTTACCCTGCTGAGCCATTTTTTCGGGCCCTCCATTTTAATTCTTAATACTTAGAACCAGATTGCTGATCTCAAAGAATGATTTTCCCTTGTTTTTGTTTTAAGGATTACATTAAGAAATGTGGATCTGACTAAGAAATAGCACTTTTTTAAAAAAATATTTATTTATTGATTCATCTGTGTTTGTGTGTGGGGTGTGCATTCTTGCCACGACCCTCCAGTGCGGAGGTCAGACAGCAACCTGCAGGAGCTGGTTCTCTCTCATAATGTGGGTTTCCGGAGTTGAACTCAGGTCATTGGCCTGCACTAGAATTGGCAGCGAGTACCTTTACCCACAGAGTTTTCTCATCAACCCTTTTATTTTCGGATAGCATCTACCCTATCAGTATCCTATGTCAACTTCTAAACAAAGCATTTTCTCTTCATAGACTCTGTTCTGACCAAGTCCTGAGTCAATCTAAACCATACAGAGACACCACCATGCCAGGGACAACAGCCCACAGGACCCTTGCCGGGACGGCTGCTGTCAGACCCACGTGCTCAAGTCAGGCACAGGACTCGGTTCAGACTTAAACTTAACCATTTCTCAGAATCTTGGTCTCCACTGCAGCGCGAGGTTCACAACATCTACACACACATACTCATAAAGATGAAGTCCAGCCACCTCTACCATTAAGAGTCACAGAGACACTGAATGATGACCAATAATAAAGTTCTATTTGGGTTCAAAAATGCAAAGAAAGAGATTGTAGCAACTGTGTATAAGTGAACCAGGGCATCTATGACGGTTAAAATGTCCTTTTACATAACACAAGAGAGAAAGAAGCTACTGTATCTGGTATTTCTACTCGCTGTATGATTGCTGCTTGTGATTATGGAAAATACCACAGGCATGACTTAGTTCTTTTTGCCATTCTTAAATTCTACAAAAAAAGAGAAGAGTTTTTGACTGGGAAGGCAAAAAAGTATCAGAATATCATTCCATATTTAGTAAAAAGTTTTACAAATTTGGAAGCCAAATATTGAATTCCAACAGTGCCTAGCAGATATAAACAAGCAAAGCTCCTCCCTATATAAACAATGACACCGAATAAGGGCAGAAAGAATTGTCCTGACTCTATCTTTATAAGGGCGTGCCCACCTGGTCACATTGTAATGAGAATAAAGGCGCAGGAGAGGGAGGGGAGAGTCACAGACTCTGAGTAAGGAAAGCTGTAGCACCCAGTTACTTCCCGCAGCGGACAGATGCATGCCCCCCCACCCCCACATCAGAGCCTTTGGAGTGTGATTTCATCATCAGGGCCGCACTCTCAGAAATGGGACACGCCTGTATGAAAGAGATCCCAGAATTCCCCGCCCCGCCCCCATGCGAAGTGACAGAACAGTCTATCATAGGAAGCAGCCTCTCACTGGACAGCAAACGGGCCATGGCTGTGACCTTGGACTTCCTAGACTTTGAGAAATACATTTTTGTTGGTAAGCAGCCAGGTATGGTATTTTCCTAGAGTAGCCTGAGGAGACCGAGGCCTTTCCATATAAAAAGAGATTAAATCCCTCTTATTCATTATATCCAAAAACTAAACCTTTTTTTGGTATTTTAACATTCACCAGGGCACTTGGTCTAGCAACCATGAGGCCCTAGGTTTGGTTGCCATCATCACAAAACAAAACCAAAAACCAATCAAACCAATTTTAACCTAATTTAATTATTATTATATTGCCACATGAACTTTAATTTGGATCTCTGGATCAATGTCATAGTAACCTGAAGTCTCGTTTTGGGAAATTATAGCATCCAGCTGTCAAAAATAGAGTTGGAACTGAACTTTCTAGAACTCTTGTATAGTCTTTTTGCTAGAGCAAGCTATTATAATGGTATTGTACTGGACTGGTAGGACTTTCGGTTCTCACTAAGTACCGATTAGTTCCTCACATTTGTTCCTGAGAAATACAAATGCCACCTTCGATAGGCTGGGGCAGCATCACGGCAGGTTGGGACGCAGCCCTTCCGGGTAATACCGCAGCTCCATCACTCTGTCTTCATATTTGGGAGCTCCACCCTGAGAACACGCGTGCCCCATGATCAGAGGGGTCTGTTCTAGACAGCCTTCCTTTGGGAGAATTTTCTAGTACATTACTTTAGAATCAATGAATCAGGAGTTGTAAAGCTGGAAGGGCCTTAGAGATCAAAGGTCGAATTGCAGAAGCTCTGATCTAATGAGCTGTTTCCCTGTCCTGCTTGAATTTGCTCTGTTAGTAAAGAAAAAAAAATCTACAAGAATGTTCTTGTTAAAAATAGTAGAATTATCACACACGTCTAAACATAGAACTGTCTTAATTTTCCATAACAGGGTAAATAACAAGCCATATTTAAATCTGACCAAAAGCTATTGTTTATCCACAAATTATCCTAAGCCTCCATTAAAAAAAAAAAAAAAAAAAGTTTCCCGGTCTTCATAATAAAAACACAAGGACCAGAATCTGGATATTTACAGTGTTTTGCCAGAAACTAAAACAACACCCAACATCTGCTCTGGCTCTAAAGACAAAGGAAGTCAATTATTACTCCAGAGTCCCCAAACTGGTTTATTGGTCTGGGTAAGAACTAGACTCCACTTTGGATATTTTACTGTTCTCAGGTCTCCAGTGAGATAAAATGTTTTAGCATGTATTTTTAGTCATGGGTTATTTTTATCTTATTAGCACTGCCTCAAAAATTTCCAAATCTATGATTCTCCCTGACTTTCAGAGCTTCCTTCTGACGCGATGGTCTCCAGTTCACCCTTACCAGCTTTCCTATTCGGTAGCGGGTCATTCCCAGACTAGAGAGTGGATGATTATGGAGCAAGTTCTAATCACTCCCCAGAGACTGCAGATGTCTGGGCTGTCTGTCTGTCTACAGCTTGGCTGTGAAGCAGGCTTCCTCTTCTGGTGCTTGTGCTGTTACTGACCTAAAGGGCTATTTGCTCCCTGTCTTCTAGACTACTCTATCCAACATCGCAAAGCTTTGTGTCATAGTACTTACAGCATAACTCTTTCAGCCGCTGATGACAGGATAGTGGCTCACTAACCTGCTCTCGTCTCCAATAGATGAGACTGAAAGAATCATGCTGATGCTTCAGTCCAGAGCAGGTCAGCCCATTTTCAATCTACATCACCCCTCCTTCTGAGCCTGCATCCTAGATTGCGAGTGCTTCTGCATCTAAATATACCCAACTTTCACAGTAGTCAGTTTTAGTTCAGCTCAGAGCAGCTAGTCAATACAAAATAAAAACAAATTTGAAAATCATTTCTTTTTGTAACATGCTTAAATTTATAAATAATTTAGCTTAACTACTTTATTTTTTTTTTTAATGTACTCTGGTGTTTTGCCTGCATGTATGTCTTTGTAAAAGTATTGGATCCCTTGGAACAGGAGTTACAGACAGTTGTGAACTACCATGTGGGTGCTGGGAATTGAACCCTGGTCTTCTGGAAGAGCAGTCAGTACTTTTAACTGCTGAGCCATCTCTCCAGCCCCATATTTATAAATAATTTAAAAATATGTTCAAAATAGCTCTGACATCTAGGTTTTATGATTAGAAAGCAATTCTACTTGATAGTTTCAGGACATCTTACAAAGCAAAGATAATCCGATGGCTAGTATTTTAAAAATGAGGTATTTTGGTGACAGAGGGAGACCAAAGGCTTGGTTATACTTTCTAATCCTTTTCTATCTGAAGAGAGTTTCACATAGTTTTAAATTTGCCGTGACACTGAGAGGAGTCTCCACTCTTGGCCAACAATGAGGGCTGCCAAATATGTCTAGTGGGAACAGAGGACGTGACCCAGGAAGCAGCCCACTGGTCCCCTGAATGCCTTGCGCCTCTCTCTGTGATCCAGGAGGGACTGGCTGAGTGCGGTGGGCTGTGCGTCCTAGTTCTAAGACTGATGAGAGGGGCCCATGTCTTCCCAGGACACTAAGCAGGTGCCGAGCGCTGCTAAGGCATGGTTAAATCACTACAGTGTCATGATGAATTCTTGAGATGTTTCTGATGTTTACTGTCTTGTGAACAAGTGTGATGGTTAATCTTGATCGTTATCTAAGATCTAGAATCACCTGGGAGAGGTGCCTTGGGGGGAAAACCTTTACTAGGTTAACTGAGGTGGGAAGCCCCTCCCTCTGTGGTGTCACTGCTCCCTGGCCTGGAATGCTGAACCGAATTAAAAAGAGAAAGCTGAGCATGCTCCTCCACTCTTCCTGACTGCAGATCCAATGTGACTAGTGCCTCCTGCTGCCTTGAACCACCATAATAGACAGTACCTGCAACTGGGATTACCACCTATCCTTCCATTTCAAGTTGTTTCTGTCAGAAAAAGCAACTAAGGCAATAAACAAATGTGATGGGGAGTGGAGGAGGTATTAGAGACCCCCTCAGCTGGTAGCTGTGGGACTCTTGTGTCCCTGCCACGCTGAGAAAAAGAGCTGCCAATCCAATAGCTAGCTGGACTGTGCTTATGTGGGCACCAGTCACCTGCAACACTCTAGGACACCTTGGGGAAGCTATGTGCCAACCACAGCTAAGCACCTCAGCTCCTGATGGCAGGGTCTCAGCCAGGGCTGTTTGCGGTTTGTACCACACCTGTTGCTATGACAAGCCTCAGAGGCTGTGACTGGAGCTAAAACACAGGGCAGTGACTGGTCTAAATACCTACAATTGGTCCAGCTCTTTCTTGGGCTGCTCAGGCTCAGGTAGTGAGTCCGAGGAGAGACACCTTCCCATGTTGCTTCCCTTGTGCTGCACAGTTGGGCCCAATAAGAGGGACCAGTGGTCACTACTGGACCGCTCTTAAGAATGAGGCTGAGCTGGTAGCAGGGAGAGAGGGGAAGTGGGAGAGTGACAGCAGAGGCTGTGGACTAGCAAGGGCAGCTTGCTGTTTGGGTCTGCAGAAGCAGCTAGACAGCTCAAGTGTGGTCAGAGAAGGAAGATGGGTGTCGGATGTGAAGAGACAGCAAGAGAATGTGAAGAGCTGAGACCAAAAGGAGAGAAAAGGCTGTAAGAAGGTGGAGAAGAGAAACTATGGTCCCAACTGCTGGAAGTTAGATCTGCCAAGAGCCATAACACTTGCTGCTACCAAAGGCTAAAAACTCTGGATTTCTGAGGACCACATATTGCTGGACACTCACGGAGCTACTGGTCCTGATACTGAAGGCTTGAGAGCTCTGACACTAAAGAGCATCACGAGATGCTGCCCCTACCTGCCTGCCTGCCTGCTGCTGCTGCTGCTGCTGCTGCTGCTGCTGCCACCTTATGCCTAGCACTAAGGGAAATGAAAGGTGCCACACAGTAGCACCCCAAGAGCTTCTCCTTGTCTACCCAGAATTCCCATTTGGGTAGAAGACAACAATTCCCAGCCAAGAAACTGCTAACAGTGAAACACTTCTCTAAGCACCAAGCACAGTGCTAAGCCCCATGGTAGTGGTGGTTGTGTGTGGGGGGGGGAGCAGCAATAAAGCCAGAATACCCCAACATGCCCACACAGATGGATCAGAGAACAATTAATCAAGTGTAAAATCAAGTGTCCACAAAAGGGAAAGACTTGGATGTAGTCCCATTTCAGAAGAAGCCTCAAGAAAACAAGGACCTGAACTGTGGAACTAGAGTCTGTGGGTCAAGCACAGGCTGGTGAGAGGAGCAGGTGCAAAGGGCCTATCTTGAATGGTTGCCCAGCAGGGGAAAGCTGAGTTTCATGGGTAAATCCTGACCCAATGTGTTTGGAAGGGTTGGAATCTGTGGTGAAAACACAACCAGAAGGCCAAGAAAGAAAGAAGAGAAGCAAATAATCCTTGTTTGTTGTCAGGCCTGAGGGGCTCACTGTGCCATGAAAATCAACACGAAAACAGTCAGACATACCACTTCTGGGCACTGATCAGGCAGTCCTTGGTAAGAATTTAGAAATAAATGGTTTCTAACTAATGACAAAGAGCAAGAGGTAGAAGGGGACCCAGGCACTACCATGAAGACTTCTCATCAATGTATAGTTATGATCATAAAAGACTAGAGAATGAATTATGGTTACTGTTCTATCAGTGAGGGAAAGGAAGTCTGTGGACATGGGCTAGCTCACCTAAGCGTGCTTAAATATTAGAATGGTGGGCCTATCTACAGTTTGAACCCGGTGTGCACATGGCTCAAGCCCATTTCCCTCTACTCTATGTAGAGAGGATATATTTAATTACCCTTGCAGAGGGCAGAGACAATCACTTACTTGTATGTGGTCTAGGGCTGAGCCTAGAGGTGGGAGAGAGAACAGATTTTTTATCTCCATTTTGATGTTAGATCTAAGACTCTGGGGCAAGGCACACCCCTTCTCTTCGTCCTACTACTTAAACTACTTAAGAAAAGGATGAGTCTAGATTACTGCTAAGGTGCCATCTGCATATGTTTATGAGCCCAACTGTACAAGAGGACTCCACATTAGGGACCAACTTATTATGACTGAAGAGAAATGTGGGGACACACACTGATTTTGTATCTAAAAACTGAACAGGGTATAAATAATCTGACAAATATTAACTCTTCATCCACAATGGCAGCGATAGCCTTCAGTCTCTAAAGAAGGGTTCTGAGACAAAAGGTCTGTTTGCAACTGTATAATTAACCCATAGTCTTTACGCATTAGCACACATTTAGTGCCCTATGGCATCTAGCAAGCCTCAGAGTACTCCTTTGTATTGCTACTGTCCTTAAGGACTTCAAAAATGGGCTTCGAGACTGGATCCAACCTCAGCTCAGCAAGGGAATCAATAAAGTGAGACAACTGGAGGTAAAAGACGCAAGGGGTGGATGCCAAGGAGGGAGGGAAGGATCTTAGGTCAGGGCAGATACTCTGTTGCTCTGGCTGACTTGCCCTGTAGTCTCTAGCTCCTTAAATTTGCCAAAGGGAGCCAGAAATAGGGGATCTTGCCTGGTGAAAAATACCTCAAGTAACTGTGAGATTCAGATACATGAAACTTATATAGTGTGCCTGCGTCCTGTGGCCCAGAAGTCATCTGTTTCGGAGTTGCCTGGGAAAAGAGAAGTCCTAATGAGTGCTAGTTTTGGAAAGAAAAAAAGGACTCACTCTAACAAAGAAAAGGCACTGAGAAGGCCTTGTCTAACTCACATTTGAACCAGGCTTTTATATACCTAATGTCTATGATGTTTACAATTTTTATCAGTATCTATACGCTTCCCACAGTCAGCAGCAAGAAAGCCCTAGGACACTTTCATATACCATTATGGAACTGAGGGCCTGATGAAAGAGAAAATAATAAAAACAAAACAAATCTCAAAAGGGTTTGGTGTGCTGGTGAAAATTAGAGCTAACCTGGGAGCGATGGCACATGCCTTTATCCTCAGCACTTAGGAGGGAGGCAGAGGCAGGTAGATTTCTGTGAGCCTGAAGTTACAGTGGTCTAAAAGAGTGTAGTCCAGGCTGGGACTACATAGTGAGGCCCTGTCTAAGAGTAGGGGGGGGGGTGATTTCCCAGAAGTCTTAAGGAAAAAAAGAGTTCGTGTAAGGCAGATGGAAAGGAATGGATGCATACAGCCCAGGCCTTAGGGCTTCCAAGGTATCTACAATATGTAAGAAATGAGGAGGTGCAAGGGCTGTAAGGGGCATTAGTGACTGGCAGGAAGCAGAGTGGATAAAGCAAGTGCATCTGCCCTGCTCCTTCTGTGACTTGTTCCCACATGCCGGGAGGGAAAGCTGAGGTCAGAGAGCATTGAGTTCCTACAGGCTACTTGGAATTCTTGACAAACCTCTTGAGCCTCACAGTGACATCTGCCCTCCTCTACTACCATGAGGTGTAAGGAATGTGTGTTAGAGGAAGGAAAACTGACACTCATAAGGAAAAGGAAGGGTGGATCACCAATGAAGCCTACGGGAGAAGGAATTCTAGGTCTGGAGTCTGTCTTAATGTAAGTCCCCCTTGGTTTCCCACAGAGGGGAGATAACCTCTTCCCATCCCAATTCTGTTCTCCAATAGGGTGACTGCTGAGGAACAGCTCACCACCCCCATCCAGTCCCATTAAATGACAAAGAACCCGAGACAGGAGAGCTGGCTTAGACATCAGAAGGCAGCAACAGACCAGGTCCCTGTCTAACCACCCCTCTGCTGACAAGAGTTTCCTATAAAACTCTGCATGGTATAGTGATTTTTTTACGAGAACAGCACCTGGACCTTTGGAGGTGTGTACAAAACTGATTTATGTACTGCACACACACCTGTCTTTAGAGAAAAAGTGATTATTTAGCCCACAAAAGCAAAACTAAACCTCTTCTCACAAGCTATCAGCTGTAAACACATTTTTAAAAACTGCTTGTGTCAAAGACTTGTGTGAGTAGCTTAAATATGAATTCAGGAAGACCAAGGAAGCAAAATGGTCTTATGTTAACAAACAGAATTCATTATTCTTTGCAATTCTATAGACAATTCCACTATAAGAGTTCATTATTCTCAGCAGAATATGGAAATGTTGACACTATAAACATAAGAAGTTTATAAATCATGAACTCACATTTCTTAAAAAGTGACCAGTTAAAGCATGCTCTTATGTAATTCAAAGGTTTTATCCATGGGAGCTTTTTCCTGTTCTCAAAACCCAACACTGGCTACAGTCCTCTGACCTGTTTCACACCGAACCCTCTCTTACCTTAAACAGCAATGGCTAACACATCTTTCTCTACGGGCCATGGTGTTTCAGATGTGTGTGTACTAACCCCTATTGGCAAAGCTATGGTAATCACACACTCCTCAGTTTTGACTGCAACATCCTTTTGAAGAGTAGTCCTGTAATTATTTGCCCACATGTCTTAGAGAAAATCAATTTATTCCTTGGATCATGTAGAAGAGTCACCACAGAAGAAACAACTATGCGGGGCTGGAGAGACTGCCTAGTGGTTAAAAATACCTGTTATTCTTGCAGAGGACCTAGTTCAATTCCTATCACCTATGGTGGTTCATAACCATCTGTAACTCCCAAGCGCTCATGAAGTGTGCAGTCATACACATACAATAAATCTAAAACCAAATAATAATAATAATAATAAAACAACAGCTTGGCTCACAACTCCAGTAAAATGCTGTTCTGGTGCAAGCAGCAGTGGTTCTCAACCTTCCTGACGCTGCGACCTTTTAATACCTTATGTTGTACTGACCCCCAACCATCAAATTATTTCTGTTGCTACTTCATAACTGTAATTTGCTACTGTTATGAATCGTAACATAATATATGATACACAGATGGTCTTAGGTGACCCTGTGAAAGGGTCATTTGACCCCTAAAGGGGTCAGACCCACAGCTTGAGAACTGCTGAAGTAGCATCTCAAAGTACATCCAAACTGAGAAATGATAGGATTTCACAATTGATTTAATTTCACGTTTTACACCAAAAAAAAAAAAAAAATCAAACAAACAACCCCTCCCCCAACAAAAACCAATATCCATCCTCATGAGACCTCACTATGTTCAACTGTAAATGACAACAACACTCAAAGTCCAGGAAAAAGAGAGAGAGAGAGAGAGACGCCACCAAACAGCAAGCAATCAAATGGGAATGCTGATATGAAAAGGCTTCTTTTACTCACTGATTTCATCTTTCACCTCTTTTGTTTTTAAAGCACGTATGAATAGAGACCTAATGGTTCACATGAAATTTTTAGATGAAAACCATTCTTCTTCCCAGTGAGACAGGAAATTACAAAGGCTGAAGAGAAAAGGGCCTTTGATGTCCAGAGGCTGTTGGAAAACTTTGTCTGATATTCAATCTCCTCTCCTCCCCTCCCCTCCCCTCCCCTCCCCTCTCCTCTCGTCTCCCCTCCCTTTTCTCCCTCCCCTCCCTTCCCCATCTCTCTCTTTCTCTTCCTTTTTTCTCTCTCTCCCTTCCTTCCTTCCTTCTCTCCTTTCTCCCTCTCTCTCCCTCTCTCCCTCTCTCTCTCTCCTTCTTTCAAGACAGACTTCACTATGTATCCTAGGCCAGCCTGAAATTCATGATCCTCCTGCTTCAGTCTAAAGAGTGATTGGATAAAAGGTGAGTGCCATGACACTCAGTTTGTCTTTTTATCCAATCTGACAATTACAATATCCAACACAACAGAAATGTGTTATTAAAAAAAAATCCTTAGGATCTAAGGCTTAGATGAATTCCAGAAACTAATTCAGAGGGAGCAGAAGCTAGCCAAGGAGCACTTACACACCCTCACTGTTCTCTACTTGTTCTATCCCTGCTTATGGAAGTAAGCAGTCACCACTCAGGTGTCGCAGGTGACTTCCCTTCCGAGCCCCCTACTACCCAACTTCTCACCTCTGGTACTTGGGGAACTCTGACATTCCCTGAGGCCCCCCCCACCCCTTTGCTTTCTCGAGATAGGGTTTCTCTGTTGTAACTCTGGCTGTCCTGGAACTCACTCTGTAGACCAGGTTGCCTAGAAATCACAGAGATCTGTCTGCCTCTGCCTCCTGAGTGCTGGGATTAAAGGTGTGCAGCATTACTGCCTGGCTTGCCCTGAGCACTTTAACAGATAGTCAGGTAGCCAAGGTGAGTGCTGCCTTTACTGCACCTCCTTAAAGAGCCATGGTCTGTACTCAGATCTGTACAAGTTCCCCTCCGCTTCCATATAGGTCCTGGCTATAGTCTGCAAAACACCCCCACCCCCCCCCCCCCCCCGCCGCCAAAAAAAAAGCTCCATTGCATCTGCCATCAGTTATGCATTCTGCTCCCTCCCTTCTCGGTAACTAAGAGCAAAGGTGATGTTTAAAATTCTAGGACAAGAATCACCTTTCTGAATTTAAACCATGTATAGACAGAGGTAATGGTTCACAAGGACATTTTAGGTAACAACCTAGAAAGCTGGACTGGTTCTAAGAGTTCCTTGTGCAGTTAAGGTCATTCTCTCAGTAACTTCCTCTTTACCACACTTTGTTCTCAAAGTACCCACAAGTACGTCCCCCTCCCCATCCACAAGGCCAGTTATCTCCCAAGCACATGGTCTCTGACTACACAGCTGCTCCTTCTTTGAAAGCAGTTTCATCTCCATCATGGTTTCTTTTTAATTTTTTTTTTTATTTGTGTGCGTGCACTCACATGCACACTAGCAAACCAGTACCTGGATGAGTTTATGTGCATCACGTGTGAGCAGGTGCCTGTGGAGGCTGGAAGAGGGCATCTGAGCTGCCACATGGGTGCTGGGAACTAAAGCCAGGTCCTCTGGAAGAGCAACCAGCATTTGTAACCCTTCTCTTCTCCTTTTAACTGGATTAGTTTTCTTCCACTTTCATTTGTATTCCTACTGTAGCCATACTGCTACCCTTAAGAAAGTATACTAGCTTTCCCTGTGAAGGAAGAGGCACTGCCTGGCCCAGACCAGGTCTGATGGGCTAGAACAGCAGCAGCTCAGAGGGTGATGCAAGCAAAGCCAAATGAGGGAGGAAAAAAAAAAAAAGAAGAAAAGGAAAAGGTAGACAGCCATGCTGCATTCTGCAGAGGAAAAACACAGTGCTTGCCAAGTGGAGAAAGGATCAACTTAGAAAGAAAAATTATTTTCAAACTTCAGAGTCCCTGAGTAGAGAGAGTAAGAACAGTTCAAAGCAATCGCTAATGGAAAATAGCCTAACTTTGACACAGATTCTGTTCTATGCCCTCTGACAATGTGAAACAGAAGCTGTAAGTTTAAATTAAATACTTAACGTTTGGGTAGAGGCAGCTACAGACAGACACCCAGCCAGAGTGTCAGAGGCACAGCTGGCAATTCAACTATGAATCTGTGAGTCCTAAGGAACCAGATTATTTCAGAGGATCTGCATATCCAATCACTTCTCTCAGTGGACTATGGTCACCATGGAACTTGTTGGAAACGTGTGTGTGTGGAGGAAGGTTGTTGAATGTACGTAGCATGTGTGAGGGAGAGCAAGCAGAGAAAGAAACTGTTATTATCTTAATGCACTACAGAGGACTGGGCAGTGGAGGACTAGGAACTGAAGAAAATTAAACAAATAATTCTCAGATGTCATCTCATTCATCTTGTACACAAAGCAACAGACAGTGTGATCTAATTGTTTCTCTTTGGATTAGGCTTGAAGAAATTTACTCTTAGTTAGACTCACTTATAGACAGGCAACCGGGTGAAGCAGACAAGCACAGGGAATAGCTCAGTAACTGGGACACTACTTGGTTTGGGTTATGAGCGTCCCTCCTTCTGATAACACATTCGACAGCCCAGCTCCTGTACCTGTATGTACTGTGCACACACTCCTGTCTGAACAAAGCAACTCACAACCTACGACACCCACCTCCACCAGGCTACCCACATGACCCTCTTTGGATAATGAGGTAAGTTCCTCCCTGAGCAGCAATCAGTTTCTTTTCAAATCTATCTCCAATGCACCCAGTAAAAAAATGGGAATCCTAATCCAGTGCAAACAGGTTTTAGGCAAAATTGCAATATCATCAAGTGACTTTTAAGGTGAATCCCCTATTTGGCATCTTATGCCTATGCATAATGGGGTATACATATGATTAAAGTTAGATGAATTATGGGAAGAGACATGTGCAGTAGAAAAATGATTATATGACCTAATCTACCAATCAAAACAGAGAACCACTCTCATTATGCTCCTTAGTAACCAAACTCTTACTTCTTTTGAACTCCATAAAAGAAAGCCTCAAAAGATAACTGGGGCTCTTGAGTATCTTTGCTCCAGGGGCCCACTGTCAATCTTGACAGTGAATTCCTTTCTAATCTGTACTACTAATTTTCTTTTGAATAAAGTTTGCCATGCTACTGTTGAAAAGCTGAGTCCTTCTTTTCGATTCTTTGGATAAGAGGCTAAGAATCTGGAGAAACTGTGTCTAGATCCTGACCACTGGTAACACTGGGGTAGCTGACCTTTTCCTGGTCTAGTAAGATTCCTTTGAATATGTTAAAAGGTTTTCGATCACCAAAACATAATAAAAGATGAAGGTAGTTGAACAAGTAGACTCGTACCAACAATGAGAGAAGCAATGCCCCCCTAAGAATTCTGGCATCTTGACAGAAACTCAATTGATTCCCTGTAATGTTTTTAACACGTTAATTAGTAGGTTAATATTTTTATATGCTACCCAGTGATAATCTTGGTGCCACTGAGCTTGTGGCTCTCCCCAGAAAACACCTAATTTAAAAGAAAAAGAAAAAAAGATCTCAGCATTCTACTTACAGACAATAATCCTCTGTCCACTTCGGCAATTTGTTATGGCCACAGACTTAGACTTTCTTAACTCAAACTGGCTGTGACACAGAGGCAAGAGTGCTTAAATAAGATAATGGCCTTCTTTCATTCAAGACATGAGTGTAGATTAATAATCACATCTTAGTTTGTCATAGTAAATTAAGTCAGCTTCAGGCAAAGCATATCAGGCAGAATATTAAGCTGGAATGGTCTATTTCCAATTTGTCATATACTGATAATCTAAACTATTTTTTACTTGATTAAAAGTTAAATTAGTTTTCACTTTTGTATGTACAATTCTTTCCCTGAGTACTTCATTCAACAATGGCCAAGCTGGAGTGAAGCCAGTAATCAAACACAGCCGCCTATGGCAGGCCTCTGAGAAGCACCACTCAGGGAGTGGGTGTCTTTGTTCTAGGGCTGACTCACATCGTCCAACCTTCATTCATTTTAAGTCACCCCACAAGTATGAAAGCACTTTGCTAGGAAGAGACCATGGGAAACTCAAAAACACTTGCCCTTTACCCGCAAGAACCTCACAGATGTGCCCTTGCTCTGACACAAGCAGTCCTTTACTCTGATCACTGGCAACCTTGCAAATTGAACTTTCCATTCCTGGGTTTGAAACGAACCAATTCTCCTCAAGAGTATATTTCCCAGAGAACGACTCAAATATTCCTACTTTCAGGAAAAACTAAAACTGTAACAATGAAAGGAATCTTTGGGCTTTGAGATACAAAAGAGCTAAACTCACAGGGATTTTAACATGGGATTAATATGTATATCACATTAGGGGAAGAAGAGGATAGAGGAGATTATAAAGAGATCTATGGGCTATTTAGAAGGGTGATAAAGTATGTATGCCCCTTTGAGCAATAAATACAACTATTAGAAAATCAGGAAACACAGGAAAACTCAATGGTGTTATCTCCCAGCATAGCAACTAAGAACATTCCATACAATGGCAAGACACACATCCTTTTCAAGCATCCATGGACTGTCCATGCAGATATTTGGATCCTATAGCAAACCTCAATAAATTAAAAAAACAGAGCTGAGTGGTGGTAGTGCATGCCTTTAATCCCATCACTCAGGAGGCAGAGGCAGGAGGATCTCTTGTGAGTTCTAGGCCAGCCTAGACTACAGACTGAGTTCCAGGACAGCTAGAGTTATAACAGAGAAACCCAACCCAACCCAACCAAACCAAACCAAACAAAAAAACAACAGAGCATTTCCCTGACCATGATGCAGTGGAACTAGGCATTAAAAAGATGGCAAACAGAAAGATTAGGAAGGAAATGGCATGGTAATGTAAAATGACACAGACACTACAGAAGTCAATGGGCGGGGGCGGTTTCTCAAACTCTAAAATAGAGCAATCACAGGATCCAGCATCATCACTCCTGGATATCTATGCAAAAGAATGCATGTCAGGACGCTGCAGAAATACATATCATAAGACAATTGTCTTATTGGTGTTCTTCACCAGGTGAATGGAAAAAGAAAATGTAATATATAGACACAATGGAATTTTGTTCTGTAGAAAAGAAGAATTAAATTGAGCCAGGTATCGAGGGGCATGCCTGTAATCCCAGCATTTAGGAGGCAGAGGCAGGAGGATCAGAAGTTCAAGGTTATTTTCCACTATAGAGAAGGTCTGGGGCCAGCCTGTGCTACAGGCCATTTAGAACCTTAGGAAAAAAAATAATGAAATTATGTCATTTTTCAAGAAATGGATGGAACTGGTCATTATTATGCTAAGCAAAATAAGCACTGCAGAGAGACAAATATTGCAAGTATGTGGAATATTTATTAAATCCACATGTGCATATATTTGCATATATATATATATATATGGCATGAAAGCAGAATGGCACTATGTGAGGAGAGACAAGATCTAAAAGGAGGAGGAGGGGAGCAAGAGAATGTAGTGGAAAAAAACCTATCATATTTCCTCTGGGCAGAACTTCAATACACACATATGATATGAGCACAAAGGGGGTTATGAGGGGAAGGAAAGATGTACAAGAATATCAAGGGAGTGAATATGAGCAAAGAAGAAAAATATCGATGAATAAAAATGTAGTCATGAAACTCATTACTTTGTATGTTAATGTAAAAAATATTTTTTTTAAAGAAGAGAGATGGAACAGTACAGCTCTGAATCATTTGTAGAATTCTGTAAGAATTCTTCCTTAATAATTATTTTGTGTGTGTGTGCATGTTCATGTGAGCATGTGCATTTGAGTGTGCATGTGGAGGTGTGGAGGTCAGAGGTCAACACAATCTGCCCTCTTCTGCTTTGCCATCACCTATGCCTGGCCCAGTACAGGGGTTTTAGATGTGTGTACTTGGCTTTTATGTGAGTGTTGAGAACCCAAAGTCAGGTTCTCATCCTGGTGCACCAGGCCTTTTAGTGGCTGAGAAATCTCCCAGGCTCTCCATCTTAGTTTTTGAGACAGGGTCTCTTACTGAACCAGGAGCTCACCAATTCTGCTAGATGAGCTGGCCCCCAAACTCCAGGGATCTGCCTGTGTCTGTCTTACCACCAGGTGGGATTATAGACACATGACACCATGCCTGGCTTTTACATGGGATCTGGGTCTGAACTTGGATCCTAATGATTGTGCAGCAAGCAGTATGCTGACTGAGCCATATCCCACACTCCCTCATTAATCATTTACTTCATTTTTTTGAAATGGTTTTATTACAGTGCCTAGGATAGCCTTGAACTAGGTTCAAGAGGTCCTTCCACCCAAGGCTCCTAAGAAGCTGAAGCTATTTAGTGTACATATTAATGTGCCTGGCTTCTTTAACCTTTCAATTTATGTCCATTTTTAGACTTATATTTTAACAGATATATTTGACAGTTAGTTTTGAATACTGTACTATTATTTTGTTGGGGCAATGGTAATTCTACTTTGAAAGCAGACAATCGGGCTATGTATGCTGAGATAGCTCACTCTCACTACTTATTTTATGAGGCCATATGCTTTAAGACACTCAGTAAGTAACTTACTGAGCTGGGGAGATAACTCAGTCAGTAAAGTGCTTGTTCCGCAAGTATGAGACATGCTTGCTTCTTAGAACCCATTGTTTAAAAGCTGGGCGTGGGGACAGTTCTAGTCTTGGGAAGGCAGAGCTAGGAGGTCCCTGGGGGGTCCCTGGCAACTGGACTAGCCTATTTGGCCAGGGAAAGACTCTGTCTGGAAGGGAAAAAAAGTAGGTATTACCCAAGGGGTGATATCCAAGGTTGTCTACTGGCCTATACATGCATGCATACACACACATACACATATGTAATTTATCAGTTGATTCTTAATTGTACTAGAATCAGAAAGACCTGGGTTCTAATTATAGCTCTGTTACTTATTAGTGGTGCAATCTTGTGGCAAGTGACTTCATCGTATCTATGGTTCCTTCACCCATAAATATAACTAGCAATGCCACTGCATTGAGCATCAGTACAAAGTGCTCAGGCGTAGCACATGTAAGTGGTCAATACTTGTTCACTGTTATGAACCAGATAGAATTTCCCTCTCACACTATTAAAATTATCCTGCACCCACTCTGCACCAACATGGAAAGTCAGTTTATATTTTACAGATGACGAAGTGAAGACAGAGAGTTAAGTGGACCAGCAGACGGACTCAGGAACTCAGGGACAGTTAGAGGAAAGCAGAAAAGCACTCGGCTCTTTCAACACTTCCCAAAACGTAAAGTCTCGTGCTATCCCCTCTAACAGTGAGTTTTCCCCTAAGTCATAAAGGTTATTTTATAATTTTAATTTTAATTTAGTTTCATGTGTCTGAGTGTTTTTGCTTACATGTATCTCTGTGCACCACTTGCATGACTGAAGGGCCAGAAGAGGAGTTACAAATGGTCGTGAGCCATTATGTGGGTGCTGGGAATGAAATCTGCGTCCTTGGGAGGAGAAGCCAATGCTCTTAACCACCGAGACATCCCTCCAGCCTCTTAAGCCATATAGTTCACTTGGTGACCACTTGGCTACTGCTCAAACTATTCTAAAATATATACCCAGGAAGCTTCCAAAATTTATTTTAAATGAAGTTCTTAAATTGTAGCAATAAACACTTATCTTTGCCATAATTTTAAAAGTCAAATCCAAAGGATAAAGCAAAGCCATCTGCGAAATGGCATTACTGTTTAGTTCTTAGCTTGTGAAAACATCCACGTTGTTGGTGTAGTGGACACATTTTAACTCTGATTCCTATAAAAGCCAGAGAAGATCATCTGCTTTGTAGTTAAGTTTAGAGTCTGGCAACACACCACACATGAAAAGCTTGCTAACTAAAGGTATCAACAGAAAGTTAAGATTTTAAATTATAGTTTATTTTATTTAATAATCTAGGAAGTTTGCAGATACTGGCGTATCTGGTGCAATTGGGAATTTGGGCTGGTAGCGTAGCAAGCCTCCTGGTAAACAAATCAACTTTGCTAGCACATGTGACGGGATCTAAAACTGATCCCACTGGTTTTGTTCTGAGGACTGTTGGGACACACTCAGCTGTTCCTGATGTTAGGGCAGGTTCTGTGTTCACAATGTGTGGCTATCTGACGATAGTATCTGGCTTCCATGGCGCCCGGGGCCGTCACAGCCACCACAGGGCTCTCCTCTCTAGTCCTATGTCCTTGTAAAACTACTTTGGTCCCATGGGAACACCAAGCATTTCTAGTCAGTTCTATAGGAACTGCAGCATCTGAATTTGGGAAAGTCGTACACATTCAGTGGATTATAGATGAATAAAAAAACAACTTTCCTGTTGTTTTTCTTTCTTGTATAGAGTTCTCTCTAGTTTTGTTCCCTTTAAAGGAGGACTTCCTTAAGTGGAGGCTTATTTGGCGAAGCTGACCATATCAAAGTAGCTGTCAAACAATGCTCAGGTTTGATGTGACTTTTAAAAATCAGTCACTTAAAAGTGGAAGCAGTATTTCCATGTACCCCAAACCCTTCCTCTCTTATTCCTCACAAGTATGAGAATGCTCCCCCCCACAAGCAAATTTAAAGCAGTTATGAAGCTTTAGATTAAATAAGAAGGAGATAGAGAGGATAGCTAGCCCGATTTTTTTTTTTTTTTTTGCTTTAAGGTGAATAAGACCCGGAAGGAAACTGGATAAAATAAAGAGTCAAAACGCGCCAGGGATCACGTGTCCCATCACCCACACGGCGTACGACTGACCGGAGTGTCAGAAACTTAAGAGCTGAGTCAGATAGCACATGCCGAATGTTCCCGAGGAGCGGAGCTCAATCCCCAGCACTGCAAAACCAAACAAAACCCAGGCCAGGGATCACCGAGCTCTTCTGCATCCACAACAGACATTACCCATCCACAACAGACATTACCCATCACTTTACCGTTTCCTTCTGAGTTCTGATGTCACTGCACTCTGGCTGGCTGGGTAATGGAAGAGGGAATTACCACGGGTAATGCTGAGAAAGGTAGGGGGCCTTGTGTTCCTAAGTGCACTCAGTGGCACACCGTGGAAGCAGGAGGCAAGCAGAGACTAGACTAGATCTCCACAGCCTGTTTGGGAAGGAGACTCTCGTGCACAAATGGCAATAACAACGTAAGCATCCCCTGGAGAGAGGATGCAGTGATGGCACATTTGGAGAAGCCCCAACAAGGACAGCCCTGGGACGAAAGTAATTTCCGCTGTCACTAAGAAGGGGAAAGGGCAGATTTAACAGCTTACCTTACAGAGGCTACTAATGAGAAATTGCCACGCCCTATTTATTAAAAAACAAATGTCTCTGGGCTTTGAATATATACCAGGATTCAGCTCATGGACCAGAATCTAGATTATGAAAAAGTAAGAGAATATTTTTGCTGGACAGTCAGTCCTGATTTAAGCAAAACTAGAATGCAGTAAAGTGAATATGAACTTCGTTTGTTTGTTTGTCTTTTGAAACAGGGTCTCTCTCTATTCCTGGCCGTCCTAGAACCTGATATATAGACCAGTTAGCCGTGAACTCGGATCCTCCTCTCTCTGCTTCCCAACTGCTGAGATGAAAGGTGTGCATTACCATGCCCAATATGATCTTTTTTTTTTTTTTAAATAGCAATTCCAAGCTGGGTGGTAGTGGTTGTGGTGGTGCACACCTTTATTCCCAGCACTCAGGAAGCAGAGAGAGGCAGATTTCTTTGAGTTCGAGACCAGCCTAATCTACAGAGTGAGTTCCAGTACAGCCAGAGTTAACAGAGAAACTCTGTCTCGAAAAAAAACAAGTAACCAACCAAACAAAAACCCCAAACAAACCAAAAAACAAAAACAAAAGAGAAATAAACTTAACAGGCAAATCTAAGAGCCACGTGAGTCTTTCTGATGCACATCCACTGGTCTCCACTGTCTACTGCAATGCAGTGAACAAGACTATATTTAGTTTTCATCTTTCTATTTTCTGTACTTTTTTCCTATGAAAACTTAAATATATGAATTTCTGACTGCCACATACCATATTTGGTAAAAGTTTTAACAAATACTGAAAAGATTATTGAAAAATAACCAACTATTTGCTGGCTTGCTAGCACATGGTGTTGGTTAGGAACCACAGTGAACAGCCACAGCATTAGTTAAAGACACAGTTGGCATTTATCGGTATAAGAGGAAGGGATAGGACAAACCCTGAGTTCAAACTGTAGCCAGGAAGGCAACTCCTCACCTCTTTTGGAAAAGTGCATTTAAACTATAAATTTCAGCATACCACTAAAAGGGCCTGGCTCACTGACAAATGGTAGCCGTTGGATAAAATAATACATCTTATTACCAGTGGACAAGCTATAGACGAGTTACTTTCTCTGGCCTGAGGGGGACAGGCTTACGTACCAAATCTGGCTTTATTTGATGAACCAAGGGAAAGGAAAACCACATGGAGTTCAAGGTGGTGAACACTGAGGAGAGCCAGGGCTGCCGAACCTCCCGGCTTCTTGGAATTCGGTGAAGGTAGTATTCGGTGGACTAGAAGGAAAGAGCAGAGACCCAAATAAACTAGTTACTGATACTCAAGTTAGACATAACACCTGTATTCTTATTCATCTTTAATTTTTATCTTAAGTACTTTAAGAGTTGTGAAGCCTATTTCATGTTTCATATCAGCTTACATCACTGGATGAGGGCAGAGAAGTTCCCAAACGCAAGTCAGTTTTGGCAATAAGTTGGGAGACATTTTTCATAAAATATATTACATGCAGAGTGTAACATACTGATATATAAGAAGATATCTGATAAGTCAATATATGAAGCAACCTCATATCAAGATAGGCAAAGAAGATAATTTCAAATAGAAGAAATACAAACAGCTGACAAACACGAAGAGATAGTTAACGATGAAACACAAGAAAAGACAGTCATTTTTCAAGTACTTGTTGAACAGTAATTATAGATGCCCAGTTGAGGGTGTAGAGAAATAGATACATATTCCCCAAGTGAACACATTGGTACAACTTTTGGGCATTGGACGGTGGTTAATGCAAGCCTAGTGATCTAAGTTCAATCCCAGAACCCATGAAAAGGTAGGAGAGAAATAGCTCTGAAATGTTGTTGTCTTTTGACCCCCCACATGCACATGTGTATTTGTGCACACACACCTTTAAATTAAAAACAAAATTTAAAGTTTTCAGCTATCTCCGATCTATGGGGTGAAGGTTTGTTATTAAATTGCAAATGTGCTTCAGTGAACGTGTAGGTCAGTGCTGTGTAACTCAGTAATGCACATAGTTTACAAACTGTGCCCTCATTCTCGGAAGGCAGAATCCATGCGCAGGGAGCAGTAGCCAAGAAGTAAACTTGTGCACTTGCCTCAATGGTAGAAATTATTAATTGAAAAATGAATAATAAGTCAAGTAATAAAACAGAGCCAAAAACCCTTTCTCTGGACAGAAATAAAGAGCATGAACAGTAGGAACAATCACGACTTTCCTGCATAGATATGAAGATTTATGTTGAGATTGGGCAGAGATGCATGGAAGGAAGGGGTAGCTCCCATGTGTCTTTCCAGAAACCTCATTCCATATTCCCGTAGCTCTTCATTGATTCCAAATGCCTCTGCTACTCCATGGCTCAAGTCATCACCATCCTTCACCTTGGCTGCTGCTGCTAACAGCCTCTTAGCTGCACTTTTATCTTGCTATAATTTATTCTCTACAGAATCACCAAGACTCATCTTCCGATAATGTAAAGCAGATCCTTTCATTGTCCTGCCTAAAACCTCTCGTAGGCTTTCCTGCATGTGAGATAAGGTCCAAGCTCCTTGCATTTGTTCCCAGGCTCCAATATAGTCTGGTACCAGTTTGTCTCTAATCCCCCCTTGCTTATTCAATGGGCCAGTCTGTCTGTTCTCTCAATGTATCAAACTTCCTTCCTGAAGGCCTCTCCTGCTCCATCTTACCCTGCTAACCTGTCACCAGACAGTCTACAGTTAGCTTCTTCTTCAGATTAGTTCTCATTTGAACATTATCTGTTCAGAGGACAGATAGCCCCACACCTGACAATGTTTTACTTTACTGTCTTCATAGCAATGATTAGTGTCCCAACTTAATTTGTCGATTTATGCATTTGATTTTCTGCCTCTCTTACCAGACTGCAACTTGAGAGGATTTTATTGTTTCCACTGTTGTAATACTAGGACCTAGTCTGGTATCTCCCACATTGTAAGTACTCTGCAAACACTTGCCATATTATTGCATGAATTTTTCCTGGGGAGATGTGAACACGTATCTACTACCTCAGGTAGAGTGCCAACGGCAGATCAAAGAGACCATCCCACCCACATTTAGTTTGGTGAACTAATGAGGTTAATTGAGCTCTTAATTGAGCTTTACAGTAGCCCAGGTGAGAAGTTATCTACAGTATCATAGGCAGCATATTACTAAAGAAAATATCTCCCTGCCCCTCTTTATGTCCTTAGGAAGGAGGAACCTCATACTTCTAGTATGGGCTCTTCATGAGCCCCACCCTCCCCTTTAAGACTTAATGGTAATAGACTCTATCCTGTTCAGGTCTCCTGTGGAAAACTACAACTGATGGGTGTCAGTCAGTTGTAACTGAAGGGAACAATGGCCATGTTGTGTCCAGAGGACAACATTCTACCACACAAACAGAAACTATCATTATAGTTTCTAGATGCTCAATCTGTGGCCTGTAGTAGTACGCTGCTGTGGTGGCTCACCAAGAAGACAAGGAATCATTTCATAGGTTCAAACTGCCAGACCTCAGCAAAGGGAACCACGTCCTGGCCAGCGTCACAATCAATTGACCCCGAGCGTCTGAGCTCAGGTGTTTTACTGATTCAGAACTCCTCAGGTGCAGATCATAAGCAACAAAACATCTCCCACAGAAATCTAATACCTGCAGACAATACAGAATGACAAGACCTAGGCTAGCCCCTCAACCAATAGTACATAAAACATTTTATACATAACTAAGCTTCCACACAGTGGCCTGTGCTCAGGTTGGTGAGGTGGATGGCTGTCTTCACTCATGATTATCTGAGGGCTGAAGAGATCAACAAATCCATACCCCTTACTTCATATTCGAGGAATCTACACTTTCTCAAGGTGACAGTGACAGGAGTTGGAGTCAGGCTTTCCACATGTCCTGATCTTGTCCAGGTGTTTCTCAGATACCCGTGCCTTGCTGAGGAGACTTTAATAACACCCATCTAATACCTTATACCACCTTCATATGGAGATTACTCTTTGCCTTTCTTAGTGTACAGCAACTACCCGTCCCGGTCAGTTTCCTTTTCTTCGTTTTTTTGACTCACTTTATATACTGACAACCACAAGCCCACAGATACCCCCACTCCCACCCTGGCTCTGTGAGGACTACGTTCCTCCTGCCTTTTTGTCCTCGATGTCAGCTCTGCACTGTCAGTTGTTGAGTTTACCAATCCCATCTACCATTGTCGTCATGCCCCGCCCTCAGACATCTAAGGCTTTTGAGGGGTTTGCAGAATAAGAACAGAGGACCTTGAAATCTTCATCCTCTGTCGTTGACTTCCAGGCCCCAAGTTTCTTCAAGAAGCTGCTGAAATTCTGGAATTGCTTCTGCCTGGTAGTCACTGGGATCTAGGATGTGAGAAAGGAGGGATCTGGTTGCCTCCTTTCTTTCTGTGCAGTTAGTTCACTGTGTACATCCCAAATATGTACATGCTTTGAAATGTAATCCGCTCACTTTTACACTGTCGGCCAAGGAGGTGAGACTTGATCTCTTTCTACCACATAGGGGAAAAAAGACCAAAAGCCATACAGCAGTAAGCACTGTATTTGAGCCTGACTGAAGCCGCGTCTCCAGCCCCCATCGCTCTCCACATCTCATCTGACATATGATCAAATGTGACTGCAGGGCAGAGAGGAAACATTGAAGTCTAAAATCTTCAAGTGGAGAAGTAGAATTTTTTTTTCAGGCTTCTAGTATGTCTGAAATTATGTGAAAGTCTTGAGTTAAATACTGATGGTATATGACAACTTTTGACAGTCACAGTATGTTCCAGAATTACATCACTGCTAAAAACCACAAACAGATCTGGCTTCAGATTTGTGAAAACGAAATAGAAGTTTATAGTGATTTAGATGGAAATAATTCCACCAAAGAATCCAGATGGCATCATAAACCACAACAGAGCAGACCAAAGGGCTATGAAGTCATTCTTCTTGTTACCACACACTGAAACTGAAACGTAGGACACACTTACTATTTAATGGATGCCACACTATTGCGAAATCATGGAAACCAGACGAGCGTTAAAATGGCCAAATTTCATTCAACTAAGCATGCTTTCAACTTCCTTTCATAATATTTAAAAATAATGTCCTCTCTCTTCCTACATATAAATGTATGTATATATAAATATACATGATGGTTGAACTGATAATTTTTAGATTAAGATAACCACAGTTCACAACAAAACAACTTTTGTATGCATGTCCTCTGAATGCTTGGTAGATGTTTATCTCATGGGAACTGATGATGTGTCACCGGAGTGATATAAAGGCGCGGGGGGGGGGGGGGGGACACTTTGGTAGAGTGAGTCTGCTGTCCCCCAGCTGCCACCTTTAGCAAACTAGCCTGTGCAGACCTTAACATCCCACTGTTTGAAGCAAGAGGGATCTTCAGCCTGCATGTCCTCAGTTCTCAGGCCTGGCTTTGTGGGGAATGTTGGTTTACATGTACAGTCTTGGCCGGCCTGGGACTTGCTCTGCAGACAAGGTGAGCCTTGAACTTGAAGTGATTCTCCTGCCCATACATCCCAAGCACTGGGATTACAGGCCCCACCACACCCAGCCTATCCAGCCTGACTTGTTAGGGACAAATGAGACTAGGATTCAACTTTCCCCTGAGAAGCCCCTTCCTGCCTAGGGGAAATTTTGTTTTCATAAATAATTATTGGATCGTGACCCAAAGACTCTGAAGCCTTCTAATGTGAACAGTTGTCATGTTCCTCCCAACTTTTTGGCTCCTTCTTTTGACAATATCCAATCTTCCATTCTTCCAGTTGGCTTTGGTGTATGCATCCCATCTCATTTATCCCCAGCAAACCTCCCAAATAGGCTTGGAATAGCTTAAGCATCATGAAGCATTTATTTCTAATGTATGTTGGATGGTTTAACCAATCATTTCTGAAATCAAAATGACCATAGTTTCCCACTTAAAAAAGTGGCCACTCCTGGTTCCTATGGTTGGGTAAAATAGATGAGAGCATAACCCAACAGAAGACCATGAGCAGATATTTGTCATGGCTTCTGGGAAACAGAGGCTTACTCTCTCTCTCTCTCTCTCTGTCTGTAAGTGTAAGAACCTACCTTTTCTTCAGCCAGAACAAACGATGAAGCCTGGCATTTGCTCCCTTAACGGTAGGGCTCAAGGCAGCATCATGAGGAGCCAAACGCAATGCAGAAGACAAAGCCAAGAGACTTCTCTGTCTATTGTTAATGATATCCCTGGACAGCTGCACTGAGTCTTGCCAGAGGCAAGATTACATTTGTTTGTTTGCTTTGTAAGTTGACAGATTGGTCTTATTCTCTTTGTTGTATAAGCAAGTGTTTATGACCCTGGATTTCAGAACTATACAGTCAGAGTAGATGCATCCCCTCGCCATTCACTAAACACCCAATGAGCGCTCACTGGGTGACAAGAACTCACTACAATCCTTAAGGGAAATAACTGCAAATCAAAAGACAAGCTCAACATGAGACATAATTATCATGTTAGTCACCAAGTAAGAAACAATTAACCACAGTTTCATAACTCAGGATTCCTGCAGGAGATGCATGATCCCACCCACGACAGATATAAGATTTATGAAGGGTCGTGAGGCAGAGGAGCTGGAATGTTCACATCAGAGGTTGGAGAGAACAGGGAGTGTGTGGGGAGCTATATTTTGACACAGAAGGAAGAAGATGGGAAGCAGAAGATACAGAGTTAGAGAGATGAAGCTTCTAAAGTCCGGGCTAGACAGTACATACTTGAATCTAAAGGAAAGAGACACTGGCCATTGTTGAAGGGGATCTGTGATCAGATCTGCATTCAACAAATACCACTCTGACAACCAGGAGGAAAAACAGATGTGGGAAGGACTAGGGGAGCAAATGCTTCTGGGAGATGCTCACTTGTACCAGAGCACAGATGCTGTCATTTAAGGTGGAGGAATGCAGAGGGTAACCAATGGGAGGAGGGACTTGGGGGTAGGGAGCTTGGGGCTGCTCTCCAGCTGGAGCAACGGTATTGTCATACCCTAAGGAGAGAATGCAGGAAGGGAAAACAAGGTGAGGGCATACTTTGCACCCAGTGTGGTCTACTTGTGTATTTGTTTCTTTGTTTGTTCCTTTCGCAGCACTGTGGAAAACACTGCATGTCAGGCAAGGCCCTCACCACTGAGCTTCCGCCTCAGCACTCTCCTCCTTTTCCTGTGTGTGCAGGCTGCTGTGAAGCAGAGCAGGGCGGTGCCTACCACTCTCCACTTACTGTCTTGAGACAGTCTCTCACCAGATGCTCACAGTTCTGGCTAGGCTGGCTGGCTGGCTGGCAAGCTTTGTGGATCCATCTGCTTCTGCATGCCCCTACCCCAGCGCAGGAGTCACAGGCACGCAGGGTCATACTCAGCTTTTCCTACAGGTGCTGGGGATTCGAGCTCAGGTCCTTATGTCTGCAGGGCAAGGGTTCTTGCCTGTTGAGCAGTCTCCTTTTTATATCTTTGGAGACAGGATCTCACGGACAGCTCAGGGCCAGCCTCCAACTTGCAGGACAGTGTGGACAGCTTGACCTACCTCAGTTTTCCAAATAGCCCATGCTGTGAAGGCCAGCATAATTTTGAGCATAAATCTATGAACCAGTGACATATTCTCCAAATATAAACTCTGTCTGTGTTAGAAAATATATACTTGTGAGCTGCCAAGATGGCTCAGAGGATAAAATGGGCTAGTAAGATGGTCCGGAAGGTAAAGGCACTATGTGTCAGACCTGATGACCTCAGCTCAACCCCTAGGACCCAGATAGTGAAGGAGAACCAGCTCTTGCAATTTGTTCTCTGGCCTCCACGCATGTGCACATCCACATAGATCCACACACCTATCATCCACAAAATAAAATAACTTAACATAAAAACATACACTTCTGCCAGGCGGCGGTGGTGCACGCCTTTAATTCCAGCACTTGGGAGGCAGAGGCAGGCAGATTTCTGTGAGTTTGAGGCCAGTCTGGTCTACAGAGTGAGTTCCAGGACAGCTAGAATCATTGTCTAGGACCGCCCCCCAAAAACAAACAAAACAAAACAAAAAATAAAAAACCAACCAACCAATCAACCAACTAAACAAGCAAAAACCATACACTTCTTGGATGAAATGGGCAGGATGCAGTTTTTTGTTTATGGAACACAGGTGATGGGTTAACCCAGCAAATGGGTGTACAGAGCAAAACACCTTGTGATGGAGGAAGCCAAGAGTCAGAACTGGATTCTGCAGACACTGGCACACCTGGGCGGGGGGGCCCTGGAGCAGTAGCTTCATTTAGAGCTGACAAGTCAGCCTTGAGGAGATCTTGATGGCTAGCTGAGGATCCCGGGTCTTAGCCAGGCCTCCTCATTTCACGCATGAAGACAGAGGCCTAGAGAGGTTGATTTGCTCAAGTAGACAGGACTTGTCATCATCAAGACCCAGTCTGGAATGAGTAGCTCACCTCCCTCAGTCCTACAGTGAGCAGGACTCGGGAACACCCCCTGGGGTCACTTCTCCGCCCCACCTATACAGTTCCCTAGTCCATCCTGCCTAAGACTGGAAGTGAATAACCACCCAGCCTTGCTACTTAGAGACATGAGCATTATGCAATGAATGTCTCCTGTGACTGATGATCAGGCTTCTGAAGTAATTCCTGGGCCTAATAGCTAAGGGGCCAAAGTGTGTCCAAGTGCTCAGAGAAGGAGGCAGGGAATCCCCAGTACATGTTGATTTATGGCAACAAAAAAGAAATTGCAAGTCTGGGTGTGATGGTGCATGCCTTTAATCCCAGCAGTCAAGAGGCAGAGGCAGGCAGATCTCTGTGAGTTTGAAGCCAGCCTGGTCTACAGAGTGAGTTTCAGGACAGCCTGAGTTACAACAGAGAAACCCTGTCTCAAAAAAACAACCAACTAAACAAACAAAGAAAAAAGTTAATTAAAATTAAAAAAAGAAAAAAAAAGAAAAAAGGTTAATCAAATTTCCCTTGGTCTGAGATAGAGGAAGGAATAATTAAGATTGGGGACAAATTTAAGAGATTAAGCTATCTAAAACATTTATTAGAAGTACAGATAATTTACCTGACTTACTACTTTGAAAAAAAAAAAAAAACCAAAAAACAAAAAACTGTTGCTGAAGAGTACTGACAGCTCTCCCAGAGGGCCCAGGTTCGATTCCCAGCACTTGTACAGTAAGTAGTTTACAACTTCCTGTAACTCCAGTCTCAGGGGATCTGATGTCTTCTGGCCTCTGTGAGCTCTGAATGTTTGTGGTACATGAACACACTTGTAAGCAAAACAACCATACAATAAAAATTTTTTAAAAACCCACAATTTTAAATTGAAAGAAAGAATAATAACTATTTAGTCTGTGGCACAGCCAGGTCAGCATTTCCATTGGTAATAAATATATATTTTTTTACTCAGATATTTTACTCATTTCAACTGACTTCATTCTGTATTGAGGTATTTTACTTTTATGTAGAACTAGATGTGGTTAGCGTTTATTAGAATGAGTAGTGCGTAAATGCATAGTTACTCTATAAGAACAGAACTACACTAAACCGCTAGTAGTGATGTACAGTTTACACCCAAAGTGAAACCCCGTAATTGCAGTTATATTGTTTACAATCTTCTCTTTTAGAACTACTTGGATACTGTTGACAGTAGACACCAAATGCATTAAAGTCAAAGTCTCCGGAATGCTGGAAGTCTCAGTCATCCACGAAGGCAGCACCCCACCTTGTGCAAAGGGGAGATGGTGTTTGTGGAAGCTTGCCCAGTTTGTTTTAGAGGAGTCACTAGATGGCTCTTGTAACCATCAAGCTTTCACTGATTTACACCCGAACCAAACAATGCAAAGAAAAAGCCAACAAGAAGAATGTAGTCACTAATATAAAACCCAAACTTTTGTGCTTCCAAACATGCTTCCAAATACACACACACACACACACACTTCAAAATATCACTGCTTGTTATATGCTTATGTTTGTGTTACTTTAGTAATAAATACTTCACGTAAGTAAGTAGTTATTTCTGTTGGGGCTCTTCTGTTCTGGACACTATTTAGACCTGTATTGACTCCCTTCCTGTTTGGTCTTGTTTTGTTTTCTAGGGGCTTTTGGTATCTTGTCTTTGTCATTAGTTTTGAAACCTTAGATGACTTACCTTATTGTGGCTACGGTTTGACTGGACTGGTGACTGTCCTTTTACTGTGAAGGTCACATCCTTCTAGATTTGGGAATTTTTCCTAGGTCATCCTTGTTTGGGACTTCCTTGTTTCCTTCCCTCCTGTTTCCTCACCCTTTCTGGACAGTAGCCTTTCAATATCCAGTCTGATTACCTGATGTTCTTACTCTATGTTTTTCAATTTTCCTTATAGTTTATAGCAGAATCTTCAGTGTGACTGTCCAGTACTTCATAGATTTAGTTTTCATCCCTGCAATAAACATTTTTAATAGACCAGAGTATTTCTGAGATTTCAAAAAATTAGATCTCAGGGACATGATATCCTCTCATTTCTCTGAAAATAACTGTTTCCTTTTAAGCTTCCCCAACCCCTCCTCTGTTCTCAAATTCCTTTTGCTGATTGTTGGTTTGGGTTCTTTTTGGGTTTCAGGCATTCTTTGTATGCCTGATAGTCAATGGATAATGGTTCAAACCAGCAATTTCCAAGCAGAGGGGAGGGAAGATTCCTCCTCAGACCACCGATGAGGACTGGAGACATCCAGGGCTATTGTGGCTGGTGGGTGTGTGCGGGGTGGGAGTACCATGCATTGATATCTGGCAGAAAAGGCCAGGGTTGCTGCTAAGCATCCTTTAAAACAGAACATTCTCCAGTAACAAAGATTTATGTGGCCCCGATGTCAATAGCTAGGACAGTGGGAATGCCTAGTTCATATTAATGAGTGAGGGGACGGTGGCCACCATCTACGCTTCGTTAAGCCTTCATTCGAAGGTGAAAAACAAACAGGACCCATGTATTAGAGCTTGCAGTTTTGTGCTGTTGGGAAAACTTGTTTCTGCAAATTAATCTTTGGCTTTGGGGGTGGTGGTGGTGAGACAGGGTTCTTCTCTGTGTAGCCCAGCTGCCCTGAAACTCACTCTGTAGACCAGGCTGGCCTGGAACACAGAGAATCACCTGCCTCTGCCTCCTGAGTGCTGGGATTAAAGCATGCACCTCTACCCCTCACCCTAGCCTGAAAAATTAATATTTAATTCCTTGCCTGAAGGACAGAAATGGGATATTTTGGCAACTGATGCAAAAAGGAGACCTAAGTGGTAAGTATTAGGGGACAGGCAAGGTATATATTCTTCTGAAGTACCTGTTTTCACAATAGTATTTCACCTCATTCTCAATTTGTGATGGCAACATGAAGGCTGACACCTGCCCAGCTCAGGGGTTCCAGCTCTGGTGTTCTCCCTGGTCTAAAGGGGAGAGTCTGAGAACACAGCTGCTCTTCATAAAGGCTTCGTCCACGCTGAGTGGCAGCACATGCTTTAGAGACAACTGATGCCTACACTGTCTTTCAGTCACTACCACTGCTCAGGGGTGCTCTTATTAACGTGTGTGTGTGTGTGTGTGTGTGTGTGTGTGTGTGTGTGTATAGATCAGAGGACAATATGGGTATGTGTGTGTGTCTGTGTGTGTCTGTGTGTGTGTGAGTGTGTAGATCAGAGGACAACATGGGTGTCTTCCTCAAATACTCTTCACCTTATCCATTGAGACAGGGTCTCACTGAACCTGAAGCTCACCAATCTGACTAGGCTGGCTGACTGGTGAGTTCCGAGGAGCACCCATCTCTGTGACCCAGCACAGGGTCACAGGCGTGTGCCCAGCGTTTATGTGGGTGCTGGTGATCAACACTCATGTCCTTATGCACACACAGCAGACACTCTGCTGACAGAGCCATCCTTGGCCCCATTACCAGCTGACTCTTAAGGTTCCAACTGTTACGTTTTCCTCTCCATCTGTACTACAAGCTTCCGGAGGCAGAGAGGCACGTGCTTTCCTTATATTCTTTAGAAAATTCAGCCAAAAAAAAAAAATTGCATACAGGACTGCTCAATTAGCAGCCACTTTATAGTGCTCAAGAAATATTTTAGGGCTAGAAAGATGGGCATGAGTGCTCCTCGTGCACCCATGTAACAAACTGGTTGTGATCTCACATGTATCTGTACCCCAACAGTATGAGGGAATGGGTGGAGACAGGATGGAAGCTGGAGCTTGCTGGCTGTTAGCCTAGCTTACAACATATGAGCTCCAGTTCAAGTTCAAATAGAGAACTTGTTTCAAAAGGATAAGGCAGAGCGTGATAGAGTTGGACGCCCGCCCTCCTCTGGCATTGGCACAGTCTCGCACCTTCACACAACCCCCACACGTACACATTAACCCCCCAACACTACAAGAAATATTTTATCGGGGGAAGGCAAAGCTTCAAGTGAGCTGTCCTACTACCTCAGACAAAGAACATCATCTGAAACAAACTGAAATAAATATAACGCTACTGCGGCCTCTGTCATGCTGGGAACCAAATGCAAGCCTTTGTGTATAATACGTAAGCATGCTACCACTGAACTATGCTCCCAGCGCTCTGAACAAAGTCCAGAAATACAAATGTCCTGCACATGGAAAGGTGACCCCAGAGCTATGCAAAGTGTTTTCTAACCCAAGAAAGGATAATTTTTAAAAAAAGAAGAGACAATAATATCTAGTGGAGATGCATGATGTTCACCAAAAAGTAAGTTGAGAAAACTTTCCTTTCTAACCTTGGCCGGATTAGTAAGTAATACACACTAGTAATCTCTGGCCATTCTGAAAGTCTGAGTAATGCGGGAAAAGCTCAATGTTTTGTAGTGTGCTGCCACCTAGTGGTGGCATGAGGGAATCGCATCAAACACAGCAGGCTTGTCTACAGAGGCAAGTACAATAAAAATTCTTCACCGACCCACTGGAGAGACTTCCCAGGAACATTTTCCAAGCCTGTGGGACCTTTGCGGAAAGAAGATGGGAAACAGAAGGCATGAATGGGTTGATGAGAGAGAACGAGGAATTAAGGAGGTGAGTGGAGGCCAGAGGAGTAAGGAGGAGAGAGGAAGCAAATATGTAGGGCTCAGGAAAGATTCTGCTGAGTGCAAGAGGCACCTGGGAAGCACCGCTGAGGTCCAGGGTGTTCCCAAGTCTTCCAGCCACGGTAGAGGCTGCTGGCTAAGTTTGGCTGATATGAAACACCATAAAGACACTTCGAGACAGGAATGTTCCACTCAGAGACTTTCCAGAGTGGGGTGGCAAAACAACAGCATTATTTACACACACACACACACACACACACACACACACACACACACACACACACACAGAGAGAGAGAGAGAGAGAGATATGCACGCATACTCACATTACTCACATTCATGGGTTTGGTTTTTTAAAGACTTATTTTGTTTTACGTATATCGATGTTCACCTGCATCTATGTATATGAGCTATGTTCACACCTGGTGCCCATAAGAGTCAGAAGAGGTGATAGAATCCCTGGAATTGAGAGTTACAGATAGCTGTAAGATACCATATGGACACTGGGAACTGAACCTGGGTCCTCTGTAAGAGCAGCAAGTACAGCCATTGAGCTATCTCTTAGGGTCAAAAACAGTATTCTTATAACTACCCAGATTAAAGCGCCCAAGTCATGCTTGACTCTCTTCTCGTCAAATTTCTATCAATGCCAGGAAATTCTGTTAACTCCACTTTCAGAAACATTATACAGGTACTGGAGAGATGACTCAGTGGTTAAGAGAATGTGTTGCTCTTGCAGAAGACTTAAGTTTGCTGTCTAACACCCACATGGTGGTTCACAAACATTGGTAACTCCAGTTCCAGGAGATCTAGTGCATGGGCACCAGGCACACATGTGGTACACATTCATATATGTAGCCGCTAAGCTACTGTGTGAGCTCACCAAGAAGGACAAGGAGGCATTTTCATAGATGTAAACCCTGCCAGACCTCAGCAGAGGGAACCATCTGTCATGGCAAGCACCATGGAAACCTGTGCGTCTGATCTCAGGGGTTTTTACTGACACAAAAGCTCCTTGGGTGTTCTATTGATAGTGTACAGATCATGAGCAATCTCTTACATAAAGCCAACACCTGAAGGCAATACAGAATGCCAATGCCTAGGCAGCCCTTCCCCCAACAATGCACAAAACAATCATTTCAAACATAACTGGAAATAAACTTCTGAAACATTTCTCCTTTTCTATATACGCCAATAAAAAATGCTTTATCTCTATAACAGAATTTAACACTATACCAGCAAAACTATTTACAAGAGGAACAATTATGAGGCCTGCTAGGATGCCAGAATTAAATGAAACTAAGTGTCTATCAAGCCTTTTACAACGTCCAGCATGGTTGTATCTGGCAATTTCCAAAGAAATATGTTTGAGTTTAAAGTAGGAAGTTCCAAAAACTTCTTCATAACACAGCAACTGTTAGTCCTGATTCGTTTAGTGCGGTGAGGTTCTCATCACAGCAGGTGTGTCTCATCAGGATGCCTCACCAGCATCCAGACTGCTTATAGTCAAGTTTGCAGGGGGAGAAAAAGAAAACTGGTTAGTTTAATCAGAGGCTTCTTGGCTTCACGCTGTGAGTTCCACAGAGGGGATCCTGGGCCAGTAGGGAGAATCTCTGGCCCAAACATCCTGATGGTTTGGTGTTCTTTTCCATCACCTCTACAGGAAAACATACAACCTTCTTCAAAGACCTCAAATACAGCACGCTAATCTTCACACATACTCAAAAAGGCTATCAGAAAACACAGTTTGTACAACAGTATGCTCTGGTTCCTGTTTCCCCTGCCCTAGCTGGGGCGAGTGGTGAGCAGGAGCATGGCCAGCTGCCGGAGCACACTGCACATAGCTGTGCAGTTTCTCTGCACTTGGGCTGGCTCCATAACCAGGAAAAGCAGTTGAACCTTGCTTTTTCCTTGCTCCCAGCTGAATTCTTTGTTTCTACCATGAAAATTTATCCAAAACATTTCAGTCTTCTCTCCTTATAGAACCTTATTTCTTTTCTCGCTCTCCTCTTCCTTCAGGAGACTTCTACTGATTATTATTATCTTTTGCATGTATATCTTTTATTAATACCTTAATCTCCGTCCCCTGGGAACTGCCCCAAGTGTACTGTGAGGTCTAGAGTTTATTTCTCTTCTTCCTTGTCTCCATGTTGAATGTAACTGGCATGATGTTGTGTTCCACATGGGTGTGTCTCTTGTAACAGATAACTACTATGACAGCTCAGCAAGGAGGCATTTTCATAGGTACAAACCCCACCAGACCTTAGCAGAAGGAACCACCTGTCATGGCAAGCCACCAACTTGGACAGTGGAACCCCAAGCGTCTCATCTCAGGGGTTTTTATTGACACAGGTACCAATAAAGGTGTTCTCAGGTCGTCTATAGACAACACAAAATGCAAAGGTCCTAGGCAGCCTTTCCCAACAACGTATAAAACAACCATTGTAAACAGCTAAAAATAAACTTCTACAATATTTCCTCCTTTCTGTATAAATCAACCAAAAAATTATCTTATCTTTACAACACAACTTAACACTACACTAGGAAAACTATTTACAAGAGGAACAGCCAGGAGGCTTCCCAGGATGCACAGGATCAAATGAAACCAAACATCCATCAAGCCTTCCACAATGTCCAGCATGGCTGCATCTGGCAATTTCCAAAGACATATCTTTAAGTTCAAAGTTCTGTAGAACGTTCCAAAGATTTCTTCATAATGCAGTGTAACTGTTTTCTGAAGCCTTATTTGTTGGGGGCCACTTGTAACTGAACTCTGGTTCCTAATTTTGTAACTGAAATCTCCCTCCTGGTTCTCCTGCCCTGCTTGTAACTGAAATCTTCACGTTCTCTCTTTACTTCACTTGTAATTGAAAGTTGTTCTCCTGCCCTGAAAACTGTTCTCTTGCCCTCTGCTGGTGCTGCTTGTAACTGAAAATTACTGTAACAGAGTCTTGTTCTCTTGCCCCAACTGCTACTGAGACAGATTCCTAACTTGTATCTTTTTAACCCTCTAGCTCTAAAAAGGCTAGGAAAGAAAGAGAGAAATAGGAAAAAAATCTTCACAGCCCCCCCACCTTTTTGTCTGTCTTTATGTGTCTGAACCTGGAGAACTGGACTAACTTCTATAATCTTCTATCCCCTAATTCTACCCAGCCACTAACTTGTCCTCTAGCATGAACTGGTGCCTGCCTGCCTGCTTTCCCATCAACTGTCAACTGCCAACTGGCAAAACTCTTCTTTATAGAGCTCCTCAGTTGTTCCCAGAAGACCAAGTGGCATGTAACCATAAGGAAGGCTGCACAGTACAAAAGACTTCTTGGCAAAGTCCCACTACACAGTCCTGATTCTTCTCAGCATCATCACAGGTGATCCTTGTCTTCAGAAAGGGTTCCCTCATGGGATGGAGTTCTTGTCACAATAGCAGATATGTCTTGTCAGAACTGGCTCACTAGTATCCAGCTGCTTGTAGTCAGGTTTGCAGGGGAAACAAAATCAGTTTAAATCAGGGGCTTCTTGGCTCTAAGCCATGACTTCCACAGCAGGGAGACCTGGGCCAGTGGGAAGAATCTCCAGTCGAAACATCTTGGGGGTTTGGTGTTCTTTTCTACCATCACTAAGGAGAAACATACGGCCTTCTTCATAGACCTCAAACACAACACTCTGAGCTTCACACACTCAAAAAGGCTATCAGAAAACTCAGTTTGTAGAGCAGTACATTCTGGCTCCCATTTCCTGTGCCACGGTTGCCACCAGTAGAGAAATGGGGCATGGCTAGCTGCCAGAGCATGTTGCACATAGCTGTGCCTTTCCCTGCATTAGGGTTGTCTCTGTGATCAGGAAAGTTCTTTGTTTCTACCATGAAAATTTATCTAAAACATGGCTCTCACCTCGGAGCTTTCTTTCTCATTTACAACCCTCTGTTATAGAGCTTATCTTTTATTCTGGCTCCCTCTGTGGAGACTATTCTTTCTAATTCATTTCCATAGCCTTTTCTCTTCATAAAGGCTTACTTGCTTTCTCACTCTCCTCTTCCTTCAGGAGATTTTTACTTTATCAGACACTACAGGGTCTGAAGTTTCTCTCGCTTCTTACTGTTGGTAGCTTCTGGATCACGATGGCAGGAGAGAGAGAGAGGCGTTGTGTTGGGCCAGTACCTCAGCCCGTAGCACAAGCGTGCACAGCCCTTTAAATGGCAAATCTTGGTATACCCGTTGAAAAGCCCGCCAGAACAGTATCTACTTCCTCTGTCTTTATGGAAACTTGTTAACCAATATTGACTACTGGGCCTTTCCTGACCTTTACCCAGCCCTCTCTGATTAACAAGCTTTAGATAGGCTGATTGCAGTGTCTAGTAAGCATAGGCCAATGCTATTTGCTCTCCCCTTGTGCACCACCCTACTTTCTCCATAAAAACCCACTTCCCTACACAACAAATGGATTTGCTCCATGGAGGCTTTCCCCAGAGCCTGTTTCTTGGGTTAGTGACCCTGTGCTGCTCATTCCCTCGGGAACTCTGCACCCACAAAAAACCACATCTTACTTGTCTCCACATAGGAGTAGCTGGTGTGATGTCATGCCCTTCTTTGCCTTGTGCCCCTTGTAGCTAGTGCCTGTTCTCTTGCCCCATGTTGGAGTGCCACTTGTAGCACTATGCTGCTGTGTAGCTCACCAAAGAAGACAAGGAGGCATTTTCATAGGAACAAACCCTGCGAGACCTTAGCAGAGGGAACCGCCTGTCATGGCAAGAAGCATCCTGAACAGTGGAACCCCAAGTGTCTCAACCTCGGGGATTTTTACTGACACAGACACTCCTAGGTGTTCTATTGACAGAGCGAACAGATCATGAGGAATCAAACATCTTTTACACAAAGCCAACCCCTGCCTAGGCAGCCCTTCCCTCAACAGTGCACAAAACAACATTTTAAACAGAACTAGAAAAAAACTTCTACAACACATATATGCAGGCAAAACATTCAGACACATAAAAAATAAATTTAAAAAAATGATACGGAGTCCAACTGTCTGTCCTCCTCATAGCTTGACCAGAGCTGCAGCCCTCATGTGTAAGAACCTCCAGCCCCTTGGTTTGTCTGTGCTTTTTACAGCACAACAATGAGACCCTGAAGCAGGAGTCAGACTCTATCACACCTCTGACAAAATCTTCCAGTGACTTCCCACCTTCAGAGTAAGAGGAAGGTCTTGCAATGTCATCTGTCCCCTGCCCGGTCCATCTCCTCTCCAGTGTCCCTCCACTCTCTCTGTTCCTGGGACCTGGATGCTGCCACTAAACCAACATCTAGGAACACCACAGTCTGTGGTTTCTGTGATGTGCCCAGTACATGAAACACTCCTCTCTTCAGTTCCGAACCTTCTTTAAGGTCCAATGAGCAACTGAATTCATTCTTCTGCCCACCCCTGAGTAATTTCCACAGCACCGTTGACTTTCTGGCATGCTTTACAGTTATCCTAGTGGCTGTGTCTAGTATGACTGACTTCTTCACTGCAGTTGAGTGTGGCCCATGACAGCAGAGTGGTCTTAGGCTGAGTCTGCTAACAGATGAATCCCAATGAGCCATAACAATGCCTGTCCAAAGGGACAAATATTTTTGGTTGAATAAAGTATGCTAAAAAGCAAGAGTTTTGCCAGTTGAGGTGGCAGCCGCCTTTAATCCCAGCACTCACACTCAGGAGGGCAGATGGATATCTATGAGTTCACGGTCAGCCTGATTTACATAGGTAATTCTAAAACAGCCAGAGCTACAGAGCTCTAATAAAGAGACCCTGTCCCAGAACAAACAAAACACAAAACACAAAAATTTTTACTGCTCTTACGTTAAATTGGGAGGGGGCACTAAAAATATCAGTATATTAAAACTGAAAATATAAAAGTAAAAATATAAAAACCTCTACATTTATTTCTATTATACTTAATATCTCTTGGTAAGATCTCATTATTGTGCCTGTACTATTTCCTCTCATTAAAAGTCCCTTCCCGATACTAATATGCTGCTCCCGTGTCATTGTTATTTTATCAGTTAATGCTGGCATGTGAAACAGCTACAGAGTTCTAGCATTATCCGGCTTGTGCCTAACACTTTAAAACCTGGACTACTTGATAAGCTTTTTAGCTATTGTTTGTTGTTGTTAGCTATAATTACTTACATAATACAAGGTTTTATTTCTCCTCTCTCAGTATTTATACTTATTACTTCATTTTAGGTGAAAGGGAAAAACAAAAAGTGGTATGACTAATGGTGGATATTTTTATTCTGCTTTTGCTCTTTAAACAGTGCCTCTAATGGACACTGAGGTTTGGTCCCAAGTATACTTTTTTATATTAAGGAAAACAACCGAAAACATTAGGATAATGAATAATTGGGGCAACAAAGTGCTTTAGGAAGCTAAATATGGACAGCCACGGGGCGTGGGTGATAGGAGGCCAACTAGAGTCCAAGGTAACTGCAGCATGTGTGAGATTTGTGCCTAAGAGTTCTCTGTATCTTGGCTTAAGCAGCTTGTCTAAAACCACAGAGGCACTGGTTCACAGAGAACAGAACATCATGGGTTTGGGATCTCCACAACATCGGTCTCTGCCCACGCATTTATACTCTTTCCTAATCCTTATGGCGTTTCAACAATCTGCCTGAATACAAGGGGAGGGAAGGGTTGGCAGGTCATTTCCTGTCAGCATGCTGTTAGACTTAGCCTTCTTCTAATCACACCAGGACCCACAATTATTAGTACAGAAAATTTGGGCGGGCATAAGAATACTTGCAGAATATGTATCAATACAAATGCTTACTTCAGTAATTAGAACAACACCGGAAACAATAATAAAAGAATGGCACATCACCGAGTGCAATCAATGGTGGGCAGGCAGATCTGAGTTCAAGGCCAGGCTGGTCTGTAGAGTGAGTCTCAGGACAGCCAGGGCTAAAAAAGAGAAAGAAACCTACAGAAAAAGAAACTCTGTCTCAAAAACACCAAAACAACAACAGAAAAAAAATGGCACGTCGATATTCCAGATTACAAGGCGATCAGTACAAAGGACAAGGTGAACTTATGTGTACGAACACGAAAAACCAGCAAGGTGTGGAGTTAAGTTGGATTAAAAAAGGTGAAGATAATATACAGGTTCTGCTAAACCAGACCCCACACCCTCCTAAAACATGGTCTATGTGGTCTATATGACCACATCTACATGTATCAGTGCTTGGTCATGTGCACACATGTAGAGGGAGAAATGAGCACCAGCAGGACCTTTAGAGAGTCGGCTGGGATAGTGATAATGAATGCCCATGATTTACTTTTAGTCTTTACTGTCTAAACCTTTCAAATTAAGAAACAAACAAAAAGAAATACACAAGAACCCAGAAGAGTAAGAAACAAAAAATAACCAGTGTCAGAGTTGATTCTAGGATCTACTCAATGAAGAATTGCTTCAATCTTTATCACAGTATTTTGTCTAGAATCGGCATTTAAGGTTTTCAAAATGAATGAACAAACAACCAACAGTTCCTGGGAAAACCCCGAAGGCTAATTATAGACCAGTGGGAAAACTCAAAGTAATGAAGGTTGGCTCCACTTTTTAGCCTTTCAAACTCATTTTCAAGGACCTCGACTGTTTTATGTGTGAATTTTTCATTCTACAATTTTAAATGCAGTTTAAGAAATATTTTGTTCCAGTGTCACAGAGGTTTTTCATCTAGTCACATGATCTGAAGGGGCCAACTCATGATCTGATGGAAGTTACCAGAAGTAACTTGGTTGTCAAGGGCAGCACTTAGGAAAACAAAGGTTCCCATTCAGAAGTAAGTAAAAGGATGAACCAAAGCCCACAGCGCAAAGCCCTGAGCCTCCTTTCCTTCCCGGCCTAGCTGATGTGGGGGTGGGTGGTGGGGGTGGGGTAAGGCAGAGGGGTGAGCAGCCCTACTGAAACCTATCACTCAGAAGACTGCTGATTTCCAATTTTTTGTTTTCACTACAGTAGTCTATACAAGATGACTCTGAAATTTATATTCCAGATCAGACTCCTCTCTTGAATTTCTGATTCATCAATCCAACTATATACTTTCCAAACTGATGTATGCATCAGTTTAATTTAATTTAATTCAAATAAAATTACCAATACAGGCTTGATAATCATGTCAAAGAAAATTTTTAAAAAAGAAAGTATATATAAAAAGAAACAAAGAAAGAAAAACTAAACAGTTCTGAATAAAACAAGTGATTAGATTTCATACTGGCTTGGTATGGACAAATGAGCCAGTAAATAGAGAGCTAAGAGCCAAATTTTTTTTTTTTTATACATGGTCTCTCTACATAGCTCTGGCTGTCCTAGAACTCACTATATAGACCAGGCTTGCCTCAAACTCACAGAGATCTGCCTGCTTTTGCCTACTGAGTGCTGGGATTAAAGGTCTATGACACTAAGCAAGACCCAGAACTTCTGCATATATGCGAGCAGAGGAAAAGGGCTGTTTAATGAATGGTTCTGGGCTGGGAGAGCTGTTTTACCACATAGAAATAAGATCCATTTCCAAATATTATACCAAAAAATCATTTTTGGGTAGTGTCTTAGTTCTATTGCTGTGAGGAAATACTATGACCAAGGCAACTTATGAAGGAAGGCATGTAGTTGAGGACTTGCTTACACTTCAGAGGGTTAGTTCACGATTATCTGATGGGAAGCAGACAGGTATGGCACTGGAACAAAGCTTGGAGCTTTATATCCTGATCCTCTAGTACCTGGGAGGGGGTGGGAGGGGCTTTTCAAAGCCTCAAAGCCCATCCCCAGGGACACACCTCCTCCAATAAGGCCACACCTCCTAATCCTTCTGAAACAGTTCCACTAACTGGGGATCAAGCATCCAAACATATGAACTTATGGGGGCCATTCTCATTCAAACCACAACAGATGGATTAAAAACAAAACATTAAATTTTTAGAAAATATCATCTGAGTACAATTCTGACTTTGAAGTCCTACAGGTAAATATAATTTTGGAGGAAAGAAAAACACTAACATTAAAGTCTAAACCTTCTGTGCACCATAAAACAGTGAAAAATAAGCAAAAACATATATAGCTACAGAAATACAATCTTTTTTATTTACATATATGCAGCTATATATACATGTAATATATAATATATGAAAGAATGTTTCACACACAACGGGCAAATGTTGGCTGGGGATGTAGTTCAGTTGACAGAGTACTTGCCTCAAATATATGAAGCCTTGGATTTGATCCCCAGAATCCTATAGAACTGGACATGGTGGTAGGTAACTGTAGCCAGTTGGAGGCCAGCCTGGAATACCTGACTCAAAGCTAAAACCAACCAACAAACCAACCAACCAAGTAAACAACAACAAAAATAGCTAAGCGGAAAGAATTACAAGAAAATAGTCCTAAACCAAAGAAAGATGAGTAAGCATTCACTGAATTTCATTAAAAAAAAAAAAATGGAGAAAACAGAGATGTAGCCATGAACTAGTTAAATTTAGAATTCTATGGAACAGAATCAAATGGACACATTTTCTGGAATTCTATCTTCCTGAAGACAGTAGAATCATATTTATAAACTTCTGTGTGGGGGGTGTGACATAAGAATTAGAATTGTACACTACGCCAAAGAACGCTTGGAGTATAATGTCAGAACAGAGATTCGCAGATATGGAAAGACCCTGAAGATATACTGCCCTTCCTAAAACACATGCTCGAGGAAATGGCTGGACCGAGAAAAAAGGCACAGAATACAAGGAAAAGCGAGGAGCTAGGCCTGCGCAGCTGCTGATGTCAGCATGAGCTGATTTTCCCCCTCCCAGCACTGAGGACTGAGCACAGGGACCTGAGCATGCTCGGCAAGTGCTCTACCACTGGCCTATATCCCAAGCTCATCGTGAGGTTTAATTACATTAAGACAAAGGTAATTAGATAGATGGGTACCTGCCAGGAAAAAAATCTACTTACTATGGACTCTTTTTAACATTTCATGATCTCCCCCCCCCCCAACTATCTGCCCTTCCCTCCAGATATTTCCTTTAAATTCAATTATAGATTCACAGATATTTTCAGTGATATTAACCTAATGAATACTAACTTGGAAATTTTAACTGAGGTAATCTTCTTCTTAATTCTTCCAAGGAATCTTTCTTGTTTTGAGACAGCTTCATTTGCAAAGCAAACTATTCCTATTTAATTAATGGACTTTTCCCTAAACTCCAATGAAAGCATGAAGTAAAAAAACATACTCTGCCCTTTTATATTAACTTTTGGCAGAAGTCTCTGCTTTGAGTCTCCTGATTCTCTTCATAATGTCTGATTGTGTCTCATTTTCTACTTATACTTAGAAATGGAAGTCTAGATTGGCATCATATGGCTTTCTGCAAGAATGGAAATGCTCTATTCTCTCCTGGGCTGCCAGTCTCAGGTGGCTAGTAAGTATTAGCAATGTGGCTAGTACAACTTGCAGTACAGGTTTTACATTTCATATATTTTAATTAATTTAAATTAAGGTGTGAAAAGCCACAGGTGACAGGCAGTTATTGTACTATACAGTCTAGTTTCAGATCCTTCGATATTCATGATTCAGATGAGCTTTTCCAGCAAATAAATGTGTGGTTGCTACTGCATCCTTCAGCCAGACCCTTCCTTCTCCTAGTTGACTAAGCACTAAGGAAAAGAGAAAAGATGCCTGTCGGGGTAGACAGCTATAGAGAGCAGCTCCTAAATTGTACTGCAGGATAAAGCCTGTAGGTAGAACCTCTCTTTTAGCATCCTTGATAGGAAGGTATCTGTCTCTGCTGGGCTCCCCTGTTGTGGGAGATTTTAGTTATGGATAATGTTCCAGTAAGCTGTCCTTGAAGCATGTAAAGGATTCACTTCCTACCAGTAAACAAAGGAGTGGCTATCCAGCTCTCCACAAGAATAGGATATTTCCTATTTAAGGCAGATTTTTTTTTTTTAAAGGCAGATTAAGGTTAGGCTCCATTGATTTGTATATTGGAAGGCTGGGTGGAGACAGAGAGGATTTGGAATAAAAAAGAACTAGGGCAAGGGCAGAGGGACAGATGGGACAAACGGACAGCAGAGAACAAGGAGGAAGAAGCTAGCGAGCAGGAGGAGAACAAGGAGGAAAACATGGGGTGAGGAAGCCTTGGAGTGAGCTCTCTGCCTAGCTGCCCGGGTATAGAATTCCCTGAGATTTGACATGGTTTATGATTAATAAAGAACATTGGAAAAGTCAACACTGGACTCTCCATTAAGCGCCCGAACTTTACTTTAACACTTCCCCCACCCCATATTGCCTTACCTGCACAGAAGAGGTGGGTGGGGAGGGAGGGAGAGTATGCAAGAGAGTGGTATGCAAAGGATGACTCTTTCCTACATCTTTCTCCCATACTGGATTCATGAACAGAGATTTTGGGATTCTTTCAGAAGGGGACACCCTTGTTCCTAACAGTGGTAGAGTTGTCCCAGCAAAAAATTAAGAGACAAAAGAAGTTGCCAAGTAGAGATGCCTATTCCTTACTGTGATACTACTTTCACAATAATAATAACAATAATAATAGCGACAATAATAATATTAATACAACAACAACAATCAGCATTTTAAAACAACTCAAATTCAACTGGTACCCTCATAGAATGGGCAGATGAAGACAGAAAGGTCATGTGGTTACAGCAGCATAGATCAGAGTGATGTAGCTACAAGCTAAGGCACACCAAGGGCTGCCAGCAAAAACCTGAAGCCAGGAAAAGGCAAGGAGGGCGTCGTTCCTAGAGACTTTCTGAAGAGGCAAGATGCTTTGTGTGAGAGCTAAAGTTATGTTTTAAGTTTTAATTATTGTGCCTAAGAGATCCATAAAACAAAAATGCCTCTAACCTGTAAGCCACTTGCCCCCAAACAGATAACTTCCTGGAATGCTGGGGGCTGTTGTTCATATAAGATAACAAGCCATGTGTTTTTGATTCAGTAAACAAGCTTGGTTGACCCAACTGCACAGGATGTGCTTGGTCACACATGGGCTGAAGGTGCACAGTCAGGAAATACACCACAACGCATGCTTGCCCCTGATTGGATGAAGGTGGGAAGTACATAGCCTTGTAGGTTTTGCCTTTATAAGCACCTGACTATTGTATCTCTCTGCCATTTTCTGGGAATCCCAGGAATGGACCTGGCCAGTCTCCATCATACTGGCCAGTATTTAATTAAAGCTTGTTTCAAATTTGGCTCAAAAACTATGGTAGTTGGTGGTCTTATTCTCAACTGATGGGATTAACGCTTGACTTCAGACTTCCAGCCTCCAGAACTGTGAGAGATTCATGTATTCAAGCTCCCTAATTTATGGGTCTTACTACTGTGATAGCAGTTCTGAGAGTTAGTACAGTATTGCTACCTAAAACAGAAATGGCAGCACCAGCTGATCTTACACACAGCAACAGTGCCATACATTTTCCTATGGCTGAATGGGAGGTGCATAGGTTCATACTCTGATCTTGTTTGATGTAGATTTTACAAGAGGACATTTTAACAGTATGTTAGTTTGGGATCACAGTTATAAGTTATAATGATTTTTTTTTTTAAAGTTAGTGTATGTGAGAGTATGTGGTGGGTCTGGAGATTAAAGGGAGTAGGTGAGGAGCTCCATTTAGTGGCTCTTGATTTCTAAGCAAGAGAAGAACCATCCAACCTGGGTCAACATGATACAGCAGAGTCCCAGAACGGAAGAAGACAACACTCATTACCTAGTTCCTCATCTAATTATTTTCAGTCTTCTGCCTAGAAATGGTCTTCATCTATCATTGAGAACATGAGCCAGTAGCTCCCAAATTTTTATCTTGTACAGCGCTTGCCTTGAAGAAAGATGAACCCTGTTCTCTGGGTATGCAAGTGCAAAGAGCCCAGACTCTGATGGCCTGCATTTTCTCAGTTCTCTCTTTTGAACCACCTCACAGCCCTGTGACTGGGCAATTTCCACAGAAAAAGAAGGGAGGTCACGCAAGGAATAACTCTCCTTCAATAAAGAAGTGGTTTTGCCTTTTTTTTTTACATCACAAAGTTCTGATTAAAATGCTAAAATAAAGTCATCAATGGGGGATAGAGAAATAATTCTAAAGGTGGGCACAAATATGATTTGAAGAGGCAATCACAGATACAAATAAGACAAATGTAACATATTCGTAAAGAACTTTAATGAAGATCCAAGAGATATATCACTGAAAACTTTGTATATGTAACTATAAATCAAAATGATTTTCACAATTAAAGTTCAATGAAAAACTTTTCTCTAAATAATAATGTAAGAGAGTAAGAGCCACTTTTAATGTGAAGATTTATTTTAAAGAAATTCTTATCTCTCGGTAGGAAAGGATGCATATTTCTCCACCAGTACACATTTTTTCGCCTACTGTGGGCAGGGCACTAAGACACCATGTTCAGAGACAATTAAACTCAATGGACAACTTGCATCTTTCAGAAACGATCACGTACCTCAGTAGTAGAGTCTCTCTCAGTTCGAGCAAGTTCCAAAGAATGAATTTTCTTGGCACTCATCTCATCAGAGTCAGCAATGACATAATGCCTAGGTGAGTAAGCACTGGACAAGCTTCCAACCAGCCTCAGCATCTCAGTGGTGTGCCCACCTAGAAACAAATAGAATACGGCCTAAGATTAAAAAATGCAATGGGTAGGGGTTACTGGAGGGGTAGCTTAGTGGTTAAGAACACTTGTTCTTTGTCTCACACATATCTATAACTACAGTTCTAGGGGACCTGACACCCTCTTCTGTGCTCCACAGGTACCAGGCATGCACATGGTACACACACATACACACAGGCAAGACACTCATACATATAACATACATTTTAAAAAGGTGGGGGCTGGAGAGATGGCTCAGTGCTTGAGAGTGCGTACTTCTTGTAGAGGCCCCAAGTTCAGTTCTTAGCACCTGCATTAGACAACTCCAGCTGAGGGAATCTGCTGCTTCAGTGGTCACCTGCACACACATACGCATTACCCCTCCCCCATATAATTAAAAATAAAATGTTAATTTTAAAAAGTAACCTACTGTGAACACAATCCATTTTACCACATTATACCAATGCATGTTTTCAGGGGTAGGGGACTAGTGTGATTGTTTATTTCCCAAGAGACAAATGAACATGTGGAAACGATCCAGGCCCTTGTACAAGTTCTGCTTGTATACAGAAGACAATAAATGCAATAAAAACCAAGATTGGTACCAGGTATTACTAGGTAATGAGGATGGCGCATGGAAGTACACGGTTCCTGAAACCAAGAAGGCTGGTGGGGAAAGGGCAAGATATGCACACGTATAACGAGGATACAAGGCAGGGGGTGGGTGGGAGGGCACTAAAATGGGAGGACCAAGGGCTATGAAAAAATCAGCGCCCTCAAAATAAGGATGACCTCGGGAAAAACTAAGAAGACTTGAAATGTAGAGGCAACAGACGGAGAGGAGTAGGAGGCATTTGGGCAAAGGCAGGATTGTTAGAGCATGAGACATCAAGATCTACGCTGTTTTCAGGGGGCAATGGGAATACTGGGAACAAGGGAAAAGGTGAAGTCAGGTCAGGCAAGCAGGAGGAAGGTAAGACACTGAGGTTTCTGTGTGGAGAAGTAACTTAATGAGTTCTGTCATCGGGGCACAAGCTTCCTGAAGGGAAACTGTTGGCCACTATAACCTCAAGTCCGAACAGAAATCTCAGAACACTGAACTCTTCAACTGGTTACCAGTTCCACCAAACGAGTCTATATTATAGTTTCTTAAATTACGCAATCTAAAAAATGTTAACACTTTATTCGCAAAATCACGGCTTTAAAAATCAGCTACAGTGGGGGCTGGAGAATGGTTCAGCTGTTAAGGGCTCTCCCTGCCCTTGCAGAGGACGGAGTTCAGCTCCCAGCAACCACACAAAGCGACTCACAACCGCCCAAAACTCCAGCTCCAGGAGAAACGACACCTATTCTCACCTCCCAGGCCGAACTCTACACACACATTATTTTAAGAAAGGAATCTTTTAATCTCTCATTAAAAATTCAGTTACAGTGATCCCCTTCGTGCCTGTGGGGTTCAGGGTTCCCCACAGAATCCCAAATCTCCAGGTGCTCAAGTTCTTTACAAATAAATGATGCCATTTTATATATATACTTAAATCATTCCTCGATTACTTGTTTAATATAATGTAAATGCTAGCTAAATAACTAGTACACTGCATTGTTTAAGGAATAGTGACAAGTCTGTACGTGTTCGTTAAAAATGCATTCTTTTTTAAGTGTTTTGGATTTGAAGATGCAAAACCCACTGATAGGGAAACAGAGCCAACATCAGGTCCATGTCCCCTGTAGTTTCTTTCATGAGAACTATTGTTGTGGGATATTTTACTTTTGTGTGCTGTTTTGGTTTTGATACCTTGTAGCTGGGAAGCCAGATGCCTTGCAGCAGTACAGGCCTCGCTTCCTACCTAGTCACACCCTTGTGCTAGCCTCGAGATCTGAACAGACAGACAATTGAAGGTGACCGGTCACGAGCAGGTCACGAGGAGGTCACAAGAGAGCAAACACTCTGATCACCCCCAGCCTAGTATCATTGTGTTGTAACGAAGGCCTAAAAAAAGGAGGGGGTGGGAGAAAAAGTTAAAAGGGCTAAGGCAGGAGGAAAGAGGTGGGTTTTGAGGGAAAAGAAAGATGAAGACTCTGTCTAGCTGCCCGGGTATAGAATTCCCTGAGATTTGACATAGTTTGTGATTAATAAAGAACACTGGAAAAGTCAACGATGGACTCTCATTAAGCATCCGAACTTGACTTTAACAAACTGTCATGACTACAATGGTAGAATAGCTACCACAAACCATTTATGTTACGCAGTTAAGCTCCTTATCAATTGTAACTGTTTCAGTTTTATTTCACAAGCACTGTGGTTCTGCAGGCCAATCCCTCCAGCACGGACCACACTCACCTTCTCACATCCGCCTTTGCCTTTGGTTATGTTGTCTCTCTTACCCAGAAAGCTCCTTTGTCCCTATCTCCTCTGTTGTTCTAAGAATAAGTTTGTAATAACACATGAACACAAGGAAAGATAAGCACACACAAAATATGCTTTCCCTCATCAGATATTTTAATAGGAGAAAGACGGTTTTCCCGGGTTCCAGAAGGAATTAGAAAGGAGTGTGGTGTACGACAGGAATTAGAATCACACTTTCTATCATATTTAACTTTATAACTGGCTTCCCCTCTTCTTCCCTGGGGCACATGGCTTCATACTCATTTTTGTAATTTTATTTTGGGTCTTGAAAAAGTGTTGTGGTTTGCCAAGTAGGTCCCCCCACCCCAACATATGGAACATATCATAAAACCTAATATCCACAATGAAATGGGAGCGTCATAAGACCTATTTTTAACAGTCTTCCTTCTGTTTTTTTTTTTTTTTTTTTTTTTAAGGAAACACTGAATACACTCATTGAAAATTTAGCCGGGTGTGGTGGCCCATGCCTGTAATCCTAGCACTCAGGAGGCAGAAGCAGGCGGATCTCTAAGGCCAGCCTGGTCTACAGAGTGAAGTCATTAAAATGATTGACTCTGTTACAGACAGTCTGTTTTACTTTTATTATGTGAGGGTGTGAGGCCGGAGACCCCCCGGCCCTGGGCATTAATCCTAAACTCTTAACAGGAACTTAGGCTTTCTCTACTCAATACAATAATTATTGAGTACTTTCCAGAACTCCCTGTTCCAAGAACTAGCCCACCCCAGAAACCATAAAACAATTATTGTCAGGCTTAATTCAAGGGCACTGTGACCCAGCCCAAATTCCCAAAACTAAAGTATGAGAGGCAGCTGCAGCTGCTGCCTCATAGCCTTGGGCAAGGGACTTTCCATGTTGACTGAGACCCTAAATGTACATTTCCTGGTGCCCACGACCTTGCTATACGCCAGCTCCAATCAGCTTAAAGGTTAATTGGCCCTAACCTATCAAAATAGAAAAAACAATTTGGGGACCAATCGACTTGCACCAAATCGGTTTATGCCTAGCAACTGTCTGTATTTTGTATAAAAAGTTTCGTTTTCTGCTCCTCGGGGCCACTTCTATCCTGCGTGTTAGAAAGGCCCCAGCGCTGGTTAATAAACCTCTTGCTTTTTGCATCAATTATCCAACTGTGTCTCTCTGTGGGCGCATCATCAAGTTGGGGTCCGGTTCGGGAACCCAACAAGGGGAGGGGGCTAGAAAGATTGCTCAGTGGTAAAGAGCACTTGCTGTTCTTCCAGAGTACCCAGTTTCATACATTTCATTCATTCATTAGGCAGCTCAAAACCTCATGTAACTCCTGCTCCAGGGGATCTGACAAGCTCTTCTGCTTTCTGTAGGCAAGCATACACACACATACACATATATACACACATAAACACATAATGCACATAAATAAAAATAAATATTTTTTTTAAATAGGGGGATAAAAATCCTTCTAGTAGGTAGGATCCACACAAACATGAAGACATACACACATAAATAAAAAAATAAATCTTTAAAAAAGAGACATATTAGAGAACAATATGAACTAATAAAATACTATTAGCTACACCTAAAACACATCCAGCATCCAATACACTTTTTTTGTTTAATTTTTAAATTTTTTTGGTTTTTCAAGACAAGGTTTTTCGGTGTAGCTCTGGTTGTCCTGGAACTCACTCTGTAGAACAGGTTGGCCTTGAACTTAGAGATCCGTCTGCCTATGGCTCAAGTGCTGGAATTAAAGGTGTCGGCCACCACACCCAGCTAAACTTTTTAAAGGTTTATTTAATGTGTTTGAAGGTTTTGGTAGCATGTATATCTGTGCACCATTTGAGTGCCTGGTAACTATGGGAGTCAGAAGAAGATGTGAGATCCTGCCATGCTCTGCACAGCTCCTGAGAATGACCTAACTGTGTGGTGAGGAAACGAAGAAAGACAGACATTCAAAAGCTGGGATTGGGTGGTCTGGGCTCTGATGAAGAAGCTGCAGGACCCTAGAAGCTCAGAGTGTTTATTATATACAGTTGAACAGGAAGGTAGGGTTATTACACACAGATAAACAAGGAGAAAAGGAGGGTTATTACACACGCCTGGACAACGAGGCAAGCTTAGCTTTGTAGGAGCAGTCTCTGTAGAGAAGCAGTCTTCAGGCTGTGAACATCTGGCTGGTGTGTGTGCGTGTGTGTATGTGTGTGTACAGTGGATATTTTCTGTATACTCTATCAACATTCCCACTAGGACCAGAGAAAGGCAATCTCATCCCTCTGTGCCTCACTCCTACGGCAATGAGGCACTAGCATCCTAGACAGGGCATGACTGTATCATAAATACACATTCACTCGGGACTTCACTCAATCCCTACAGAATCCCTGCAACTGGAGTTACAGATGGCTGGGAGCCACCATGTGGGTGCTGGGACTCAAACCCTGGTCCTCTGCAAGAATAAGCACGCTTAACTGCTGAGCAGTCTCTCCTGCCCCTCCAATCACTTCTCACCACCTCCTTTGCTACTATCTTGCTCCAAGTCACTCTCTCATATAAATTATGAACATAGCTTTATTATTATTGTTGTTGCTGTTGTTATTATTATTATTAGACAGGGTTTCTCTGTTGTAACTCTGGCCGTCCTGGAATTCACTCTGTAGACCAGGCAGGCCTTGAACTCACAGAGATCCACCTGCCTCTGCGTCCAGAGTGCTGGGATTGAAGGCGTGTGCCACCACCGCCTAGCTATGAATACAGCTTTATATTCATCATATTCCCATTTCCCTCCCTTTACTTCTTGAAGCTATTTCAACATCACATTCAGTGTGTTCCTACTAAAAATAATTGATATTTTACTTCTATTCAAAAGTCCCAAGTGGCTTTGCATCTCATTTGAAATAACTTGTACTTCCTATATAATTATAATGAGATTTTAGTCCTTCTCTGTGTGGCAACTACTCATTTTGTTTTATTGTCTGTTAGCTTTCCTACTTCTTCCCACTTCATTCTCTGCTTTATCTCTGTCCCTTTCCTAGTGCTTGGCACACAGACATCACTCTTTGGCAAGTGATACTTTTTTTTTCTATTTTAGTTTTGCTTTTTCTAGAGCTCAGTGTAGTGTTTGGCCTTCCCCATGGCTCAAAATATGTTAAGTAAATAAGTAAGGAATTATAATTGCACATAAGTTTGGAACATTTGCTTAAAATAATAAGTATTAGTGCGTGTGTGTGTGTATGTGTGTGTGTGTGTATGTAGGTAGGTAGTCATTCGTTACATAATGATGTTTTTTAGTCAATGATAGCATACTTGACAGTGATCCCATGAGATTAAAAGGAAACTGAACAATCCTTATTGCCTAGTAACACCACAACCATCATAACATAGTAGCCCAAGGTAATCTAGCTTTGTAGTGCTACATAAACAAATTTACTGTGCTGCATATCATATAAAGTACAACATACACTACTATCTGTCTATATCTATATCTATATTACCTAACACTTGATTATGACAATATACAACTGGTGTATTTTTTTATTATAGCGTTCATTTTTTAAAAAATTACTGTAAAACTTCATGCCCTATTTCAGAGGCAGCCTTAAACACCTCGAATTTACTGTGTCTCTTAACTGCATCATTTTCTGTTAAGCTTGATTTCATTTTGTTTTCCTGTCTCTGTCTCTGGAGCAACAGACTCTACCATTAGTATTCCAGATAGCATCGATGTATAGGATCGGGTATCATCTTAGTTATGTAAGTGAAGTCAAGACATGTTTGACTATACACTCGTCAAAACTGTTCATCTAAATTTTTAAATGCCTTCAGAGCTGACTGGACAGTTTATTACTCATACTTTGTTGTATGAAGTGTCCACGTTTTTATCCTCAAGCACTTCACAAATTTATAAGTGCTAATATTTTGCCTCGTTTACTATGTAATGTTCACGTTTCTTAAACTAAATAGAAAAGTCCTAGATTCATAATATACAGGAGCAAAAAGGTGTAACATCATCAGCATCAGAAGGCTTCAGCGTACCCCGTCGCTAATTGCTTGTTAGAAAGCTGTACACTACAGAGAGGCTTAATTACAGACAAGTCTAAATTACTTAACTTGTCTTAAAGACAAGGCGGCTGGGGTATGTCAGCTATCCAGCATTTTTTCTTGGTAGGGCTGGGCTGACCGGTTCCGGGAAGGCGGAGAAACTACAAATCTCAGCATGCAGCGCTCCTAAAGGCGTTTAGACGACCGAAGAGAATCGCGATGCACTCTGGGGTTTGTAGTGCCGCGACACAGGCCCGTCGGCCACCTTCCACATACTTACCTGATCCAGCTACTACCAAGAGTCCGAGAGACTCCCGAGGAGTGATGCGATGGGACTGAAGCACGGCCCATAGTCGCACGACTAGCAATATAGCTGCGGCTCCCGCTGCGGCAGCTAGAATCAGAACGCTCAGCATTCAAAAGGACGGGGCATGCGTAGCACTTCCGGTGTCTGCGGTCAAAGTTTACCAGCGCGGCGCTAAAGTGGAAAAGTGGAGCGACGCGACCCTATGTGGGCGGAGCTAGTGAGTTCTGTGGTCAAAGTTCACAAGTGCTGCTCTGATTGGAAAACGCAGAGCGACGCGTCTCTCGCGTCCCGATGGGCGGGGCTTACCTATACTAGGCGGAGCCAAGCGCAGGAGCTTGAGATACCAGGGTGGTCATGGTTGGTATAGTCTGTGTTTTGCTGCAGCTGCGCAGGACTAAACAGTAATTGGGAAATTAAGCTCTGGAGAAGTTGATTCCCTCCAGTGATGAGGTCAGGCCACACATACGCCAGGATGGCGACGAATACCCGGGTTAGTAGCAACTCCAGCCCTGCCAGCTTTTGCCCGAGGTTCATGACATCACGGCTTCCTTCTTTCCTCCTCTTCTTAAGTTCCACATACAATCAGAACTGAAATTGTCTGCCAGTCAGGTATACCCCCAAGGGGAGATTGGGGGGAGGGGCATTAGAACCCGCTCTTTCCCAACATGCATGTTTTTACTTTTCTAGACAATTTCACAGTTCTCAAACTATGACCAGAATCGTGATCACTTCAAGCTGTGTCATATTCCTGAGAGGAGCGGGTAGCAAGAAGAGGAAGGCATAGGCCTACAGTTATTAGTTAATTTTACCACAAAGAGTTCCTGGCTTATTCCTCCTGTGTCCCACTGAAATGATGAGCTGCCAACACCTCCTCCAATCCCAGTTGTGCATAAGTGTGTGTCTACTTAACCTAAGTTACAGCAAAATAAAATCCCTTGACACCAACTGTTATTTTCCTTCAGTCCCTGTAAGGGTTGCAGGTTACATAGCTCAGTTATGCAGATGGGAAGACAAGTCTAGAGAGGTGCTACCTAACTCCTGCTGCCAAGAATGTTACATCCTATATATACTCCTTGGTTAAATTCAATTTTGATTAATGATCACATTTATTTGGAGCCTAAAACGCTTTTGGAAGTGATACTGAATTAGAAGTTCCAGGAAGGCTCCTGAGTGCCTCTTAGAAAACCAGGTGTGTTAGTTCCTGGATCAGAAGTCAGGCTGGAGAGACTTCCTGATTGTATTTGTCTGATTGTATTAAAGGCCTCACAGCACTTTGCCTATGGACTCTTTCATTAGTCCCTCTTCACCCCACTCTTTACAAGGAGATCTTAAGTAGATGTTATTCCTGGTGTTACAAATAAGGAAGTATATTACACAAACATCAAACAGTTTGCCTGAGGTTACTTTTATATAATGAAAATTCATGGTTGCTGACTTAGAGGGCAGTGTCGGTCAAATTTGGAGGCAATGGATTTAGAAAGATATCTTTGGAAGCCAGAGGTGGGGCCTCTAGGGATATATGAAAAATGACTCAAGAGCTGGGGAGACGGTTCACTGAGGCAAGTACCAGATGGGTAGGCATGAGAACCTAGCATATAGACAAGCCAGGCATGATGGGCTTGAGTGAATTCCAGGTTCAGTGGTAGATCCTGTCTCATAAATAAATAAATGAATAAATAAGTCAGAGGGGCTGGAGTGACAGAATAAATAAATAAATAAATAAGTCAGAGGGGCTGGAGCGACAGCTCGGTGGTTAAGAGCACTGGCTGTTCTTCCAGAGGACCCAGGTTCAACTCCTAGCACCTACATGGTGGCTCAAAACCATCTGTAATTCCAGTCCTAGGGGATCTGATGCCCTCTTGCAACCTCAGAAGGCAAACACATGGTGCCCAGAATAAACCAGGCAAAACACTCATATACATAAAAAATAAAATGAGTCCTTAAAAGTAAAAACAAGGCAGAGAGGCAATTGAGGAAGACAGTGTTGACCTCCGGCCTCCTCACATGCACACATGTGCACTCACAAATGCATACACACATGAACACACTCAGAAGAGTGGTTCAAGAATGTTAACAGTGTCAAGCCGTTTTCTTTCACCAGCTTCTCTGCCATTCTCCAAACCCGTTTCAACCTAAGACTTGCTTCACACTTAAAAAGAAGATATTAGTGGCCAGGCATGGTAATGCACACCTCAAACCTCAGTGCTCAGGAGGCAAAGGATGGTGGATCCATCTGAGATCTGCCCAGTCTACATGTTGACTTCCAGGCCAGCCAGGGCTACATAGTGAAGCGCAGTCTCAGATAAACGAGCAAACAAACAAAAAAGGAGATGCTAGTGATCCAGAAATCACTCCACAAGGGCAGTTTCCAGAGTCTAAGAAGAAGTTGTTATGGTGTCATTGGGTCTGTGTTAAGGGAAACATATCTTTTCCAGAATCTCTTGTGGGAGACTTTCACTATTTTAAGCCATATTTACATCACCCATATGTAAAATGAAGTAAATGCCAAAGCTGGTGGAGATAGGAATGGAGAATGAAATACAGTTCTGGAATGGTATGTAGCCCTTCTGTGGAGGGTGGCAACTAAGAGGGGGTGTTGTTTTCATAGGCAGTTGTGTTTGTATTGCTGTGGAGATGTGTGTTTGTGAACTGATACATGCACTGCAGATGTCAGGCATATACTAATTACATGGCTCCAGGCCCCAAGCTTCGTATTTGGGAAGGGTTAATATGGAAAGGTTACTATTACACTTTCTAGTACCTTAACTTTTTGTCCCCTCATTGCTATAATCCCTATAGCTATAGAAAAAAAATTAGTTTGGCCACAACTTCAAGAAGTGGACAGTAAAGTATTCTGGAGTTCCAGATAATGCCTGATAATCAAAGAAAGTAGAGACAGTGTTTGAAGTTTGAGATGGTTTATTACTCCTCAATTTGAAAAGATCTAGAAGACCCAGGAGTCAAGCCTTTGGGCACCCCTATCCTTGTCTGGGATAGATTAATTGAGGTCAAAAGGCCCACCTGAACTGTGAGTTGAAGCTTCTATGGGCTGGGGTCCTGGACTGAAGAAGGAGAAAGAGACCTGGTCCCAGCATTCATCACTCTCTGCTTCAGATGAGGCTGCCTCAAGTTCCTGCCACTGTGGCATCCCTGACATAGAACAGAATATACCCTAGAACTATGAGCCACAGTAAATTCTTCCTTCCTCTGGGCATTGTTTTGGTCCCCTCCAGCTCCCAGGCAGGGTTTCTCTGTGTAGTCCTCACTGTCCTGGAACTCAATCTGTAGCAGACCAGCTGGCTTCGAACTCAGAGATCCACCTACCTCTGCCTCCCAAGGGCTGGGATTCAAGCTATGCACCACCACCATCTGGCTCCTTTGGTTGTTTTTGTCAAGTGGTTTGTCTCAGCAACAGGACAAGTAACTAATACAGAGTTATTGATTAAATTGTTCTGAATTATTGAGAGAGACTGCTTTCCTATCAAGGAAGTTACGGCCTGCAGGCAGAGGCAAGAACAAGTGGAGAATTCCTTAACAGAAATCTACTGAATAAGCAGAGTCCCCGGCCATGATAGAATGTATAGAATATAATCAAGAAGGCAGTTAGACTCAGTGGGTTAACTGGGGAAGTTAAGCCAAAAGAAGCAGCAACAACAGTTTTCCTGGGGGAAAGTCAAACTGACACACTGATTAACAGATTCCTGCTGCTTCAGGAAAGCACAGAAAACATTAGTGGCTGACAAAATGAATGGTGATATGTGATTCGCACCAATTATTACATTTGTCTGGGAAGTGATACTTCTTAAATCTGTTCACTGGAGTGTCTTGAGATAGGCTTGGTGGTTCACACATTTAATGCCAGCGCTTGGGAGGCAGGTAGATAAAGGATAATGATGAATTCAAAGTTATTCTCAGCTACATAGTATATGTAAGGTTCACGTGGGCTATGTGAGACCATTTCTCAAAAATACAGAAAACAAAAGTTATTTCCTGAAGTTTCTATGACATATATCTGTTATCCAGATGTATGTTTGAAGTTTTTACAAAGTTGGATTTTTTTCAGTATTCTATAGGATGGCATGTGCTAATTTAGTCAGCATATTTAGTATGCACCTGAGAAAGGCAGCAAATTCTTAAAGGTGCAGGGTATGTAAGTAGGATATTGGCCCAGGCCGGTCCAGAAGATAGACTAGAGAAGATGACAGAGGAGGTAGTTAAGGATATATTTGAAATATATTTTATTTCTGAAGTCAGTAAAACTAATGAGTTAGATATTGAAGATAAACAAAAAGGAGGAATCAGGATAACACCAGGTTTTTTGTTCCACAATTGGTGAACTGGAGGCTTCAGAGACAGCTCAGTGGTTAAGAGCACTTGCTGCTCTTGCACAGGACCAGAGTTCTGTTTCCCTCATCACACAGCTGACAACCACCTGTGTAGCTTAGGGATTAGTGCCTTCTTCTGGCCTCCACAAGTGTGGATAACTAACACACATAAATAAAAATAAAATAAAATAAAATAAAATAAAATAAAAACCGTTTAAAAACTGGTGAAGTGGTGTCATCCAACAGAGGAAGAAGCAGCTTTGTGGGTAGAGGAAGGTAAAAGAGAATGGAAATAAAGTTCCATTTTGGACTTTTGTTCAGATAGCCTATGAAGACACCCAAGTACTTATATGAAATAGGCAGTTTTGTATAGATCTGAAGCGTGGGTCAGATTGGAGGTATAAATTTAGAGCTCATTGGCATATTAATGCATTGTAAACCATGTTGCTGGGTAAGATCACTAGAGAGGTCAATCCTGCCTAGGTCCGCTGTCTGTGCAGATGGGAGTATCTTCATCTGTGTTGTACACATTTATATGTACCCAATGAGCACTTGATATATAGCTAGAACAATTGAACCAAATTTTAATTTTGTCTCATTATGTTATTTTAAATGTAAATAGACATCCATGGCTCATTGTGATAGTTAACTCTCTTACTGTTGTAACAAAATACCTGGTAAATGCAACTGAAGGAAGAAAGAGTTCATCCTGGCCCACATTTGAGGGTACAGTCCATCGTGGTAGGACAAACATGGCAACAGGAGTGTGAGGTGGATGGTCACACGACACTCACAGTCCAGAGTCAGAGAGAGATGACTGCTCATTTTCAACTTTCATCTTCCTGTTTATTCAGGAAGATGGGGCTAAATCTGTGAAATAGACATCACAGTTAGAGTAAGTCTTCCGCCTCAGCTAACCTCCTCTGCAAGCTCCCTCCCAGACATGCCCGGAAGCCTGTCTCCCAGGGGAGTCCAGATGCTGTCAAGCTGACAGCCAATATTTATCACATTATTAGTGGACACTGCACTGTCTAGCACAAAAGAGTCTGGGGTCCCTAACATTTAGAGGGGTAGAGGAGGCTGAGCAATCAAAGAAATGGAGATGGAAAAATCATGGGGGTAGGAGGAGAATCAGGAAAAACTGGTGTAGTGGTTTGAATGAGAAATATCCCCATAGTCTGGGGCATTTGAACTTGGTCCCCAGTTGGGAGTGCTCTGAGGCTTAGGCCATATGGCTTTGCAGGAAGATGTCTTACCATGGCTGATGCGCCCTGAGAGCAAAAAGTCTCTCCTGACGGTTTGCTTTGTGCTTGTTGTTTGTCTGTGAGCCCTTGGCTTCCTGGCTTCCTGATCCTGCGGCCATGCCTGCTGAATGCTGCTGTGACTTTGCACCATGAGAAACTCTTATCCCTCCCGAACTGCAAGCCCAAATAAACACTTCTTTCCGTGAGTCGACTTGGTCGTGGTGTTTTATAACTACAATAGAACAATAGCAAATGCAACTGGCCACAGAAACCAAGAGGGAAAAAAGAAATCAGGTTCCTTATTAGGCGTTTCTTTTTTTTTTTTTTCCTTAATGGGAAATGGGTTTATTGGGATTAAAAAAAAAAAAAAAAAAAGACAGAATTTAGAATTGAGGAAGTGGCTTTTTTTCCTCTTTCGTATACATATTGTGAGAATCAAAGGCAGGGCCTTGCAAATGTCAGTGAAGCCCTTTGCCCAAGAGCTACATCCCCAGCCCCAGGAAATTTGTTTTAAGGTGAGAATCTGATATATTTGCTATTCAAGAGCTCCAACAGAGGAATCTTGCCACAGGAGAGAAAAGGAGTGTGACAACAGGAACGTCTTTCCTCAGAAAATGAAATGGCTTTTGCATTTAGAACGGAAGCCAAGACGGTGGGCTTTTAGAGGCGGTGGGAGCATTACTCCATTAACCTGTCGGAGGGCTGGGATGGGGCTGCAGATACACGAAAGTTTGCCGAACCGGTGGTGAGTGAGTGAGAACTTGAAGGCCAAGGCGGGGTGTGTTTACTAAGTGGGAAGTCTGAAGAAAAAGTGCAGAGTAATAATCTTGAGTAACCGGCCCCCTCACCAGGACCAGGGTAATTAAGAATGCTGCTGAGGGGTATGCCTCTGCTTAAGGAGGGAGAAAGCAAGAGGCTCAGGAGTTATAGGCCTTGTTTCAAAAACAAAACAAACAACGCCATTTAAAGCTTGTGATAACCAACATAAGCGGAAGCAATCAACATATTTTTGCATATTTTTCCTCCCACAGGAAAAGGCAGATAATTGCCTTTAAGCAGTTAGTTTTGACAGGTTAATACAGCACAGAGAGAAGGCTCTTCCCAAGGGAGTGAGGTCTGAGGAATTTTCTTCAGACAGAGTAGAAAGTGAAGACAGAAGCTTGGAGGAGGGAGACAGCAGTAGATTGGAAGGTTGAAGAGTTGGGCCTGGGGTGTAGCTCAGTTGGTACAGTGTTTGCATAGCATGCTCGAAGCCCAGAGTTTAGTCCCCAGCACAATGCAAATCTGGGTTTGGTGCATGCCTGTCATCACAACATGGCGAGTACTAGGCCAGCTTAGAATGTATAAGATCTTGTCTTAAAAAAAAAAGATTAAGATTAAGAATGAACACTTTAAGTCTTCCACTGATTATCCAGAAAATAGGTAGTAGTCAGAGTGGACTGCCTGAAGTCAATATTGTATAATTACTGGTGGTATTATTTAGGAAATAATGGAAATGAATCAATAGCAGTCCCACCCCTCATACTGAAGTCACTGAGGGATGAAGAGGAAAACAATCAGCTAAGCACCCAAATCTTAAAAGAGAGTCAAAGACCCTGACATCCAAAAAGAGCATTAGGCATAGTTGCATAGCTGTTATACTGCTGTGACACGGAGGCATTTCATAGTCACAAGGCCAGCCAGACTCAGCAGAATCACCGTCCTGGCAGGCACCGTACCGGACAGTGGAACCCTGAGCCTCTGAGTCAGGCGTTATTATTGATTCAGAACTCCTCAGGTGCTCTACTGACAGCAGGTGGGGATCATGAGCAATCAAACATCCCCCACATAAATCCAACACCTGCAGACAATACAAAACACCGAGACCTAAGCAACCCTTCACCCAACCGTACATAAAACAATATTTTAAACACAGCTAGAAATAGACTTCTACGACAATTGGGTATAAGATGGATTCTTCTATTTGCCCCACCAGATCTTTATGTCTTGTTACCTGAAACCTGTGGGCTAAAATGTGCAGGTTTCCCAGCTCTGGTACTGGTTGGATGTGGCCAATGGGGATCTATCTGCTAGAGTTCTGCTCTTTTTCATGGGTTATTCCTATGTGTAGCTCTCCTAAGTCCTAATCTTCCCCTCTGTTATTCCATTTGGCCCAGGTCCACCATCACTCCCCCTTGGTTACTGCACACACTATTCCTCGTGTTTTCCCTACCCCCATCCAGGGCTTTGCCTAAAGATTGCTTTACTGAACCCAGTGGGAGTGTATCATCAATACATGGGGTTGTACAGCTGTGTGACAAGAACTTCAAGGGAACTAGAGTCTTTGAAAGGAGGAGAAAGGTTTGGAAGCAGCAATAAGGAGCAAGACAAATGTCTTCCCTACCTCTTATGTGGTTATGAGAAGCATGGTCTCTATTTAAGAGACATACCTAGAAACTGTGGGAGGGCAAGGTCTTGGCTTAGCAGTGAAGGAGGAAAGATGTTCTTAGATGAGATATTCACAAATTCTATATCAGAAAAGGTAGCAGGGAGCAGGGGAAGGTTTTAGAGGGTGAGGAATAGGGGTGAATCAGACGGAGATTTAAAAGAATTATGCAGAAAAGACTCAATGGTCTGGATGTTCTTGGAGGCTTCTGGGGATTGGAGTAATTGGGAAATAAACAGGCATGTTTTTTTTTTTTAAGCTCAAATCTACTATCACCTATTATATGTGTTCCCAAGGTCAGGCACTAGGGATACAGCCTTAATGTAATAGGAGTTGACACCCAAGCAGTGACTTAACAATAAGCCTGAATATGCAGAGCACCAACCTCTAGGCAGGGTCTCCTAGAGAAAAGCCACCAACCCATGGGCTGCCAGGGTGTGGAGACTTGTAGAAACCTGGCAGCTAGATCCCTTTCCACCAAAGCAACCATCAGTCCTGGTAAAGACTGAAAAGTATGGAGAAGGAGACTGAATCTTTCCTATAAGAACCAAGAAGACCACCTTGGTCAGCATTCTGCCTGTCTATGACAAGGTAGGCTAAAGAGGAAGCTCTCCATCTGGGTTAGAACTGGAGTCATGTGACCACCAGGACCGGTGGTTGTATGTTTTACCAACAAAGGTCTTCAGAAGGTTAGTGATAGAAACTGTACCAGTGTAACCCAAGTATTCTTACAGAAAGACTTTTTCTAGTTATATACACTAATTACTGTTTGAGTCATAACTACTGCATAAAGCTACTACTCTAAGACTCCTTGAGTGCTAACTCTTGAAGATGAAGGCAACTATGTAACCCTTATAATACCACCATCATTTGTTGTGTGCGTTTTCTATGCCAAGCAGTTAGAACATGAATTATCTAATTCTCATAAAAATGCTATGGGTTAGATACTGTTAGTATCCCCATTTTACAAATGAGGACACTGAGTTACGGAAAGGTCATGTCATTTTCCCTGGGTTGCAAAGCCAAGAAAGAGTCCATAGCATCAGGTTTTAATCCTCATCAGTTTAATTCTGTATTCTACATTTTTTATCATCTATACTATCATTAAAACTATTGTAATTTACAATGATATAAATTAAAGCAAGGTAGAAATATGCTCTTATTTATTATACCTGACTTCTTTTCACTTCTAAAAAGAATTGTTTTGTTTTGTTTTGTTTCGTTTTTTGACAAGGTCTCATGTACCCCAGGTCGGCCTCATACTTATTATGTAGCTGAAGATGACCTTGAATTTCTGATCTTGTCTCCATTTACCAAGTGTTGGGATTACAGCTGTTTGATAGGAGTGGGCCTTGTGTGTGCTAGGTAGTCATTCTAGTAACTGAGCTAACTCAGCCCAGAAAAGGTTGTTTTTTGTTTTTATTCCTTTTAACGGATTAGTAAAGAATTACTTTTTCAGGCCAGGCATGGTAGTATTTATATCCTGGCACTCAGGAGGCCAAGGCAGGGGGATCATCATGAGTTAGAGATTGTCTTATGCTACAGAATGAGATTCGATCTCAAAATAACAAACGTATACAACAGTGATGTAGTAGCACATACCTAAAATCTCAACTTGTGGGAGTTGGAACCAGGAAGACCACCCTGGATTACATGAGACCCTGTTTTAAAAATACTACCAATACCACCAACACTACCACCACCACCACCACCACCACCACTGCCACCGCCACAACAACAACAACAAAGCAACTAACCAACCAACCAGAAAAACAACTACAAAACATGCAAATCATGAGACTATCACTAGACTATCATGGGAAATAAACCACAACATTAAAAAAAATGATAATCACAAGAGTAGCTTTAACTTTATCAGATTTACAGGTTTTGATAAACAAAGTGAAAAATAGTTTTCTTGTCTTTGAGATTCATTGAGCTAGTTTTCCCAGCCCTCCCCTTTGCAAAGCTTCTCCTGGTGTCTCCACCAAGTCCTTTTCCTATCCTTATGTATAGTGTCCCACCAAGTTCTTCCTTTAAAAAATTCCTTTCTGCTGCCTTAGAGCTTTTTGTCATTGACAGGAACCCAAATCCCCCTTTATTTCTATTTGACTAATGATTGACTCTTACCTTCATTACATTTGTAGTCACAGTACTAAGCATATAGAACTTCCTCAACTCTCTCCTGCAACCATCTTATAAATGTAAACAATATCATTACTCCATTTAGTAAGTGAGAAAGTGGAGATTTTACCAAGCTAGACGAGTACTTTGGTGCTTTGATTTCCTGTGTTTGTGCTGTGCCCATCTAATGACTTCAGAATATAATGATAGTTGGGGAAGGTACTTAATACAAAAAAATATTTTACAGAAAAGAAAAAGGGATCAGGAAAATGGAATTTTCAGATGAACTGCCTAAAGGTTAGTGTTATTTTCTCTTGGAACTTTTGTGTAAATAATCAATGCAAATGCTTAACAACATGGGGAATCGCTCTTGCTACCTTTTAATTGTGTGTGTGTGTTGTGCATATATGTGTGAGGGTACACGCCCCTGTTGCACACATGTGCACTCATGAGGCCAAAAGAAGGTGTTGGATGTACTCTTCATCACACTCAGCCTTATTCCTCAAGGCAGGCCTCTCCCTGAATCTGGAGCTCAAAGTTTTTGGCCAGGCTGAGAATCAGAGTCCCAGTGACTGCTCTGCCTCTGCAGCTGACAGCACTGGGCATGCGGGACAATGCCTGGCTTGTTATGTGCTGCTGGGATCTGAATTGGAGTCTTCATCTTCTCAGCCCCTTACCCTCTGGACATAACCTACCTGCTTCTCAGCATGACCACAGCATACTTAATATGCTTCTTGTCATTTCTCAACATTACCTTCCCTCTCCATTTTGAATCCCTTCTCAATTTTTTTAAAAGTGAAAAACAGATTTGTTAACTTAACATCATTTAAAAAATACAAAACTTAAACTATTTCTTGAAGATTGCCTCCTCTTTTACACCAGTACTGAGGTGAATTCTTTGCTGATTATGCTTTTTGTTTTGTTTTGTTTTGGTGTTTTGAAACAAAGCTTCTCTTTGTAGCCCTGACCTTCCTGGAACTCACAGAGATCTGCCTGTCTCTGCCTCTTCAGTGCTGGGATTAAAGGCTTTGCACCACCACTGCCCAGCTCTTAAAACTTCTTTTTGTGTGTGTGGATTATGGTTACTTTGAGTAAAATGAACCTAGGGAAGCACTTTAACAGTCTGTAATACTCGGTGATGTCTGCTAATGGACCCTCTATCTTAACTAAAACCTTGGAAGAAGTCCCATTTCCCTTTCCTCCATTTATTGTGTCCTCCCCTCAGTCTTGACCCAGTGACCATCTACTGTATCCTTACTCTTAGCCAGTAGAACGTTCTCAAATCTTTCTCATTAAAAAATAAAGACAAAATCAATAATGCCTTCCCTCAGTGAGTCTGGCTCATCTTGACTTCTGTAACCTACACAGCCCAAAATGGCACCACAGTCTTTACCCACAGCTTTTCGAGCTTTGATAGAGTTTTTCTACTGGAAAGTCTATTTTAATGCAGTCAGACTGTTATCAGATGGAAGCTGAGCACAGAGGAAAGTTCTACATCAGATATGAGATGTTATCCTGAACAAAGACTGTCCAGCGATTAGCTGAGTGATTGATACAAGGTCTCACTGTGTATCCAAAATGGTAAAGTCGTCATCCTTCTTCCTCAACCTACTAAGTACTGAGATTATTATATGCAGGCACCACCACCCTGGGCCCTTCAGTGATCTTCCTAAACGAGCTGATAAAACCACTCAAGAGAAAGACCTTTCAGATGAATGGTTCACAGACATTCCCTTTACTTTCCTGTAAATTTCCTCTCCGGGCTTGCGATTTTCTTTCTAAGCTTCTCAGTCTGGTGGACTCATCTTCTTTCTTCATAAGTATTCAACCATTTTCTACCTCTTGTGTATTCCATATCATAAGGCCTCAGACATCACCTGAGTGAGTGTTCCAGTGTCATCTGAACAAGTATTTGATGGCTGGGAGTTCCAGAGGCAATGGGGTCAAGTCCTATGAATAAGATTGAAGGTGAATATCCTAATGGTGGTTCAGTCCTGCTCTACCTGTAACACAGGCACACATTTCCATAAGAAGCATTTGTTTTGTTGTAAAAACAAATACAATCTAGTCATTTCTCTACAAAATATTTTTCCTTTTTCCTTTTCTTTTTTCTTCTCTTTTTTTTTTTGAGGGTAATTTTAAAATTATATTTATGTATAGAAAACCTAACAGTGGACATTTAATCTAGTGTGGTTGTGAGTTCTTTGGCCTTTGCCTTTTCCTGCTTGGCAATTTGAGCCACAGATTTTGGACCCAGGATGTTGGATTTCATTGTATCTATTGTCGTAATTGGTCCTGATAGCTTCCATCAGCTTAGTCAGAGCACCCTTGTCTTCCGAGTTAACCTATGTGAAGGCAATGGTGGTGCATGTCTTCCTGTGGATCAGTTGCCCCTGCCTGGCTTCTCCTTGATGATGTAGTAGGGAACCTCCATCTTGTGACACAGGGCAGGCCAGCAGCTCACCTGCTCAATTGGGGTCTACATCATGGAAGATCATCACCAACTGTGCCTTCCTGTTCTCCACCAAGGTAGTGACCATATTGACTCCAGCTCAAAGGACAGGTGCTGTGCTCCCTTAGTGAGGACATCCCCTTTGCCAGCAGCTTTTTTCTCATCATGGGCCAGCAGCCTTGCTTCTTCTGCTTTGTCTCTGGCCTGTTCTTGTGGGCAAGCTGAAACAGCTGAATAGCTGGACCAGCTGTTTGCTGATCCAGGGTCTGGGTGAACTGGTTAATGGCCACTTAACCAGGATGGCCCTTCAGTATCCTGAGCAACCAGGCCATTTGACAAAGCGAGTGAGGTATCTTTTGGGCCGAATGTTCCATTCAATTCTTGGATTAAAAAAAGAAATAAAAAAGGAAGGATATGACTGCTCCTAGATATGGTGGAGGAGAAAGTTTATTGCAGATAAAGGGGAGAACATAGTCAGAGGCAGAAACATCTGGTAGAGTTCAGATGTCTCTGAAAATGACCCTGAGCTGGGCAATGTGATGGGTAGGGGTGGGGGGAATAGGGAGAGGAGAACCAGGTGCAGCAGCCAAGAGGGCAAAAGGTAAGAGGGGCAGGTAACCAAAATGGTTGGATTGTATAGGGAAGAACAGCCCAGTCCCCTGGGTTGGAGAGTTCAGGGTAGGGGGTGGGGTATGCAAGCCAAGAGGACCCTGTAACAGGTAGGGGTGGAGGGATGCCGGGACAGCCTGGAGACCTGGTCTGCTTTGATATGTTCAATGGGCACCTCAGCCATTTGACCCCAGTTTGACACCTAACATTCCAGTCTTTTTGTTGATAAATGATAAGGGTGACATAATCTTTTCCATGATTATTTCCTGCTGACATTTGGAGCATGCTTGTTGGGGACCCAAGAAAGCTGGAATGCTGACGGAGGTTGGGAAGAGCAGGCTGTTTCACTCCATGTCCAGGCTCTGTGGAACCATCTGGGGTCAGGAGAGCTCAGGCTGAGATGGGGCAGTCAGTGAGGCTGGACCACCTGGGGCCAGCACTTTGGAGCCCTCTGGGATGCAGATTCGGAGGGAACACCTGGGGCTGGCGAGATGCTGGAGCAGTCTGTAGTTGATTTGCGATCTTCTGGTACAGGTAGACTTAGGAGAAAAAGTAAAGTTAAGGACTTTAGGGGAAATTTTTTTTATCTTGGTGTATACAGTTGAAACTTTTGGGCCCGCCTGGTCTTGGTAGTGAGGGAAGGGAGAAGCCCCAAGACCAGGAAAAGAGGGAGATAGCACCCTCAGGAACAGATGGAATAGGCAGGAAGGGAAACAAGCTGTCGATTAACAGGAATACTTATCTGGAGTTGTTTGGCCTGTGAGAGGGGATCCAAGTGGAGTCCCTGAAGCTTAAGAATTTTTTTTTAAAAGTTTATAAAAAGAGAAAAAAAAGTTTTAGACATATTCGTATTTCTACTGTTTGTAATCTGCACTGAAACCCACGTTGTAGAAAAGGCAGTTGTCTCATGTCTTTGAGTCATAGTAGAAGCTTGGGGACCCAAAATGATTTTGGGCTAAAAACATAACACATTTTCCAAAAGGCTGGATCTATAGATTGGACAGAGATGATTTTAGCATGATTAAGAAGCACTTTTAAATCAATTCTTAGAAGACAACCATAGGAGATTTTCAAATGTGAGCTTGTTGACTATTGTGGGGCTGTCCTGGGGCTGAGGTGAAGTAGAAGTGTTCTTGGAATCCTGGAAATCTCATTCTGAAAGCAGGAGTTTGGCTGTTCCTTCACTCGCTGCTCTGACAGGCCACAAGCTATGCTGTCTGCTTTCACAGCAAGGCGCCACCCCCTTAAAGGTACTCCACCTGGCGAATTGTTTATTTGGAGCTGTAACATTTCTCCCTATATCACCATATAAGGTCTCTTCCTCTGGTCCCCAGAAAATACCAAGTCCAGGCTGGGAGCCCCAATATGCAAATGGGGCTGTCATACCTGCACTGTCGTAACCAATGAGTTTCCCCTGACCCCCTGGATACCAGAGACCCTTCCTGTCTTCATAAAAGTGATCCTGTCCCTGCAATAAGTGAGTTTCGCCCTCTGCCACGGGCTCCCGGGAATTCTGTACATTCCCGCTGGCTCCCAGAATTTCTGAACAAGGACTGCATGGAGCCTCCATAGATCCACAGTGTAAGGTGGAGTTACCTCTCGGGGATGGGAAGCTACACTGAGACAACCTACAGACTATAGTAATAGTAACAGTACTTTACCAGGGCTGGATTAATAGCTTATCAGAATTCTATTGATCACTGTTAAAACTCTGAACTTTTGAAGTCTTAGTATAACAGTAGAACAGCGAGGGAGAGAAATCCATAATTCTTTTATATATACCTTAGAACATTTTTTTGACCCTCAGAATATACATAAACTTTAAACTTTTTTTTTTTCAATTGTTCACCGTGAGACACAGGTGGTTGAGAACTAAGAACAGTCATTGTAAAGCAAGTTATTATTATTATTATTATTTTTTAATAAAGTTATAGTAAGAAGTTACTTTGAAATCTGTTTTGTGAGGTTATCTCTTTTCAGAGTCTGGCTGGAAGGTAAATTGTCTTTCAACTGGAGACCTAGAAGCTCTAGGAGGAGTGAGGCCTGAGGGCTTGTTTTACATATGAAGAGAAGACAGTTGAAGCCTTTGGGAGGAAGTGGGTGCTTACTGCTGCTCAACTGACAAAACTAAGTTAATCAATATCGTCAGAGATCTGAGAAGGATAAATTATAACAAAGTTAAATAAACTATCAATTAAAATGACAGAGATGTACCCACTATCTAGATGGTTACCTTAACCTCCCTTGGTTCATTGGGAGCAGAAGTAGTCTCTCTTTAGTTGTCAAATAGGACAGCATTTAATCTTTAGCTGTCACATGGAGCAGCATAGGCCTTTGGCTGCCAAGGTCTAAGAGATTTTCCTATGAAAAAGGAACTTGGGAAAACTGACCTTACTTTGATGAGGCAGAACCCAAAAGTGTCTACAGTTTGGGTAGAGTCCTGGTGTCAGGCAAGGCATGGGGCAGTTTTGCCCAAGGTTAGCATAAACACAATCTGGGCAGAGTCATTGTGCCCCGTTTGTCTTCTTTGGGGATCTTAAGAGTTCCCACTAGGAGCCAGGCAGTGGTAGTGCACACCTTTAATCACAACATTCTGGAGGCACAGGCAGGCAGATCTCTGTGAGTTCCAGGGGCCAGCCTGGTCTACAGAGTGAGTTCCAGGACAGCCAGAGTTACAACAGAGAAACCCTATCTTGAAAAACAAAGAGTCTCCCCTAGCAAGGGGCACTGTCTGTTATAGATGGCTTTTTTATTAAACATTTTAAATGCCATATTCAGCAGATCTCTGAAGAATTTGAGGACCATTTATTAATTACATAACAGTTTACAAGTCGGCGGTTTTAATAAGATTAGTATTTTATAGATTTAGGTCTGTTAAGTTTGAGCCTTAAAAATTTGAGTCGAAGATTTAATTAAAATAAATCGTAAACCTAAATGCAGTAAACTTTAAACCACGAATGCAGCCCAGTCCCTTTATAGTTCACCATTATAGAATATCACACTCTTTTGTATGACTCAGTTTAGCTAAATAGCTAAAGCTTAACAAAGTGAGCAGAGACAAAGAAGCTAGAAATATTACTGTGAACCTAAGTAGACCTTAGGAATTTAGAAACTTTATTTATCACACATATCTATGCTTATTTTTATTTAAAATTTTCTAGAAGCTTGGTATTGAACAGAGTTAACAAAAACATGAGTAGTTAAACATATATTTTTAAGTTAGGTTCTGTTAACCTGAGTATTCTGAGTATTTATTGAAAGGATTTAAGAAATATGAAGCCTAGGAATGCAGTCACATATAGGAGGAAATTCCTCCTATTGAGAAATGCCTTCCCAAGTACAGCCATTAACAGTACTCTTCAGTCTCCTCCCCACCCACAGGGAAATGACCATTAAGCTTATCAGCAGGATTCATCCTTCCCCAGCATACCAGGAGCCACCCTGTCTCAAGGATGGCTAGTCCAAGGGCACAGGTTGACCACGCCCCCCCTGGATCCCGTGCGCACGCGCGCGCAACTCCCAACCAATGAGTTTAACAGAGAGCTCTGAGCCAATCAAAGCTGCACGAGCCCCCATCCCCAGACCCCTTTCCCTTGAACCTCATAAAAGGGCTGGGGGGGAAGGGATGGGGCCCACCATGCTCATCTCCTGCGTGGGATAGGCAGGACCCGGACACGCGCCAATTATTAATAAATGCCTCATGCGTTTGCAGCGGTTCGTGTCTCGTGGTTCCTTAGAATCCCTCCCAGCTTTCCCTAACATTATAAACTCAGGAATCTATCATCATACAAAAATTCATCCTAATCCAAAATACTTTGGAGACCCACTATAGTTTTTTAGTCTAAGAGGGAGATATAATGATAAGCAGAGAGCTCAGTAGAACTAAGAAGTTTTATAGGTGATTTAGTTGGTTTATACCATGCGGTCATCTTAAGATGGTGGAGTTACATAGCATGTAACCTTTAACCTTAGTAAACATGGCTGCCAGTCACATGGTTACTTCCAACTTGATGAGGCCATCAGCCAAAGTGGAGTCTAGTCACATGGTGGTTGCTATTTAAAGCATCTATTTTCCTAGTGGATCTATTTTTTAAACAAGCATTGAATCCAAGTTACATATACAGTATGTTCTAAACAAGAGTTGAACCACATATAGAGTGTTTTATACACTGTGTTTTGATCATATCTTCCCCTCCCCCATTCCTCCCAGGTTTACCCATCTTCCTTACTCAACCTATTTTTTGTCCTTTGCCACTTTGGGAAGAAAAAAAAAAAAAAAGCATGAACTTTAATCAGAATTAGACTCAATGTGCCTTCTGTTAGGATTTTTGAATGGTAGGTAGCTACAAATCCAGTTGAGCCTGCTGGACCTTGACAAGTTTTACTGTGTCTGACCCATAGCTTTTTTCCATGCAAACTTGTTCACTTGTTACACCATCCCTACTTGGGTAGGGCTTTTCCCTATGCCTGTGATTGAGGCATTTCTGGTCCCTGTTGATTTCCACATTCTGGACGGGTCCTCTGATTCTCTAGGAGATAAGCCACTTTTGTCTTGTGCAGCAGTGCTGGTCAACCTGTGAGAATTTAAGTGTGAGAGTGATCTCTGGAGGCCCCCCATATCTCACGTAACCACCACCTCTAAGAGAAACATGACACTCTAAATACTCTCTTCATGGGAAAAGGGGAGTGGTGATATAGGCAATGTCAGAGGGTTAGCAATTGACGTTATTACAAATGAACAAGGCCAGAAAAGCAGACATGGCTTGGCACATTGTTCCTCATCTGGCTTCTAGTTTTTCTTCTTGTGAGATGAGTTTAATACTTGCTACTTAAGGGAGTTTTGGCAAGAAGATCAAAGGCAACAGCAGTAATTTGGGGGGGGGGGCAGAGCCAGTTAAGCGTACAAGTGAACTTTGTTCAAGTTCTTTCCAGTGATGAGAGAAGGGGAACACAGAAGGTCAGAGAAACATTGAATTTGGGGTAGCTTCTTAATTCAATTAGCACACCCAAGTGATAGTTTATGGAGTGAAAAAAACAACAGAACAAAATAAAATACTTGAAACTACGGTATTTTAAAGTATTAAAAATTATTTCTCAATTTTATTTTTCATTTTTAAAATCATTTTTATTTTGATCGATTCTGTTCCTAATCTACCCTTGAATATCGGGTAGGGCGAGAGACCTGAGTAGTTTTCTCTCCCTATCATAATCGTTATGATAGTTTACTAGGCAGCAATAAACAGTAAGTACATACTCCCTTATTTCCTTTCAGTGATTATTAAAGCCTGAGTTGTTTAGCTTCCCCATGCTTCACCTCATCTGATGAGGACTGGCAGTGCTTTGCACAGCCGTAAGTTCTCCTTGTATCCAGGGGTGTGGACTATGGAGTCACGTTACGTGAGTTTAAGCTCTCCATTGCTAATGTGTGACTTGAATCACATTTAAACAAGTTTTTCTTTAATTTTGCAATAGGCCTTTGGTATATAGGACTCAAACTTGAGATTCTCCTGCCTCAGCTTCTTGCGGGTTGCAATTACAAGTGGGCACCACTGGCAAATATTTCTTTGCGTCTTTGTGCCTATATTTCCTCACCTGCAAGACAGAGATAGCCTTTTTAAAAAATGTAGGCCTGTGAAATTTGCATGTCATGACATCTGAACAGTACTTAGCAAAGTGTGATAGCTATGTTGTGTGTGTATGTGCAACCACACTGTCCATAAATTCAGGAAGAAACTTGAAGCAGAACCATCTGTATCTGGAGAAGTAGGAATGGATGTGGTCCCACACACTGCAAAGGAGTGTGTTGCAGTACACCACTGGGTAGCTCCTCAAGAATGACAGGGGGCATTTTCATACGTGTAAACCTGCCAGACCTCAGCAGATGGAACCCTGGTAGTCATACTGGACAATGGAACCCTGAGCACCTCATCTCAGGAGTTTTTATTGATCCCTAAACTCCTCGGATGTTCTATTGATAGGACCGGCAGGTCATCAGTGTGGGGCTGTCCTAGAGCTGAGAGTGAGTCGAAGCATGCCTTGAACCCGGATTTTCTCACCCTGAGAGCTGTAGGAGTTTGGTTGCTCCTCACTTCTAGCCCTGGCCAGAACCTAGCTAAATATTAAATACTGCCTGCTTCGCAGATGGTCACCAGCAAAGGAATGTGGCTTGGTTGGTGCTTATCTGTACTGTAGCTGGAAGCCTAGGACTGAGCGCATTTACTGATAAGGTGTCTTCCTCTTTTCCCTGTGGGAACACACCTTATGCAGAAGGTGCCCTTGCAGGACCTTGGCCCTTAGACAATGAGTCCCACATGCAAATGGGGCTACTCCAGTATCCCAGCCTTAACCAATGGCCCCCATCCCTGGGAACCAAAGACCCTCCCTTGCCCCTCTCCCCTCCCCTACTCTATAAATGTAACCACCCTTTCTTTAATAAGTGAGAGAGATGCTCCTCTGTCAGCCTCTCCCAAGAGTCTGATTCATTCTCATCAGAGGATCTGGGATCCGCCTGGATCGCCCTGTGCTTTCCTTCCTGGGGGGCAGAGCTGGTAGTGGATAGCTCAGCCATGCACCAGGAAGGGAAGCAGAATCCTATGGGTAGGGAGAGAGAGAAAAGAACACATCAGCAACCAAACATCTTTTACATAAAGCCAACACCTGGAGCTAATACAAAATGCCAAGGCCTAGGCAGCCCTTTTTCCAACAATGCACAAAACAACCATTTTAAACATAACTAAAAATAAACTTCTACAATATTTTCCCTTTTTCTGTATAAGAAAATAAAAAAAAATGCTTTATCTCTATAACACAATTCAACACTACACCAGCAAACATCTACAAGAGGAATGATCATGAGACTTGTTAATGCACAGAACCAAATGTAATCAAACATCGATCAATCTTTTTATAATGTCTTTGGACAGCAGAAAAATATTATCAATATCCAATTATCTGGAATTCATTCATGATCTTCTGGGCTCCTCCAAAGGGCTTAGGTCACTTCTCTGGCTCTGACTTCTGCAGCACACATAATTTGTCCTCCAGGCTCTGGCTGGCTTCACTTTACTGGGTCTGCTGTTTATAGTGGTCATCCTATGGTACTGGCATCTCCAAAATTGCTTGGGTCCCTTGCTGCAACTGAGCTGCACTTTCACCAATACCCTTTCCTGGGCTCTCTCTTCATGGTGCCAAGCCTCAACTTCTTTGCATGACCCCTTCTATCTGGACCTTCATCTGCTACTGAGGCTGAGCTTTTACCAATGGTGTCTCCTGGCCTCTCACAGTGGAGAACCTGAGCTGTTCTCCAAAGCCCCCTTCATGCCTTCAAAATCACTCCCACCTGGGAGACTATTACTGAAAGGAAGCAGCCAAACTTTAGTCAGGCTTTTAACAGCACCAAAATTGTGTAGGCCCAAGCCAGGAGCACCATGACCCAAAACAGTTCCCAGAGTTAAAGAAAAACAATTTCTGTAAGAAAAGCATTTTCTAAGACAAATAAGATAGCCTTGGGCTAAAAGAGTTTCCCTACGTAGACAGCCCATGGCCTCGGGCTAAGGGTCTTCCCCCCACCCGCATTGACTAAGACCCTAAAGTTTACATTTTCTAGGAGCCCGCAACCTTGCTATATGCCAGCACCAATCAGTTTAAAGGTTAACTGGCCCCTCCCTACCTATCAAAATGGGAAACAATTTGGGAACCAATCAACTTGTACCAATTCGGTTTGTGCCCAACAACTGTATAAAAAGCTTTACCATTTGCTCCTCGGGGCCGCTTCTATCCTGCATGTTAGAACTGTCCCAGTATACTGGAATAAATCCTCTTGCTATTTGCATCGATATCCCGTCTGTGAGTCTCTGTGGGGGTGCGGTGTTCCGGTTTGGGCCCTGGGGGTCCCAGTTTGGATCTCTGAGGTCCAACATTACAATACCAAGTTTGGCTGCCAGCACAAGATACAACCTCGGCCAGTTCTGGAAGACAGCTGAACCCGAGGAAATACTTTCCAGATTTTAAGATAGAGTCTGGTTTTCAGGAAAACAACTGGTAATCTTGTCTGCAACAAGGATTCCCTTGTGGGGTGGAGTTCTCACCACAGCAGATATGTCTTGTCAGGACCACTTCACCAGTATCTGGACAGGAAAAAAAAAAAGGACATTGCGAAGTCTTCTTTTTCTTCCTTGTCTCCTCTTTGGATGTGGCTGCTGTGATATCAGTGGCCCACTTGTAGCTGTACACCTTGGCGGCATATTCACAGTTGCAAACCCTGCCAGACCTCAGCAGAGGGAGCCATCATTGTGGCAAGCACCATGCTGGACAGTAGAACTCTGAGCATCTCATCTCAGGGGTTTTTATTGATCCCAAAGCTTCTCAGGTGTTCTATTGCTAGCACGTGCAGACCTTGAGCAATCAATCATCTTTTACATAAAGCCAATACCTGCAGACAATACAAAATGCCAATGCCAGACTCTCGGGAGAGGCTGGCAGAGGAGGATCTCTCTCATTTATTAAAGCAATTAATGGTTAGGGACTAACCCTAACCCTAACCCTTCATTCAACAATGCACGAAACAACCATTTTAAACATAACTAAACATAGACTTCTACAACAGGAGTGAGAGGTAGCAATGAGCCCTGGAGATGTCAGACTTCTCTTTCTCTCAAGTATCTCAGCTCTGATACTTGTTCTTGCTCCTCTGCATGTTCCTCCTTCCAGTATTAGCTTTGTCAGTGTAAAGAGAAGTCTATGCAGTGTTACTTGGGAGGCTTGAATGAAGACTAAACAAAGCCCTGGAGCGTAGAATATGCTAACCATATGATATTTAAAATGTGAGTGTTGGTCAGAAATGCAAGCCAAGGCCTCTCAGAGGAAAGTGATCAGATTTGCTTTGTATTCGTCATGGTTATCGGGGAAATATTGGGATGTATGCTTCCTAAGTCATGGTGCAAACCACAACAGCAAGCAGAATCTGCTCTAGCAGTGACTTCGGATAAAAAGGAGACCTAGCAATCTCAGTTCTCAACTGCTTAGCCCTCAGGAACCTCAGAACACCTGCCCTCTTTCTTTCTTACTTTTAAGTGAAAAATTTCATGTGTTCAACAATCATTTTTTGAGTGCTTGGGATTACAGCAATTATGTCACAGATTTTTGATTAATAGGAGATTCAGCTCGTGGACCAGAAATCTCGACACAATGAGAGCTTGAGGAGAGTCACTGAAGACTTCCTGGGGGACAGTCATGTTTAATATGGGATGTATACTACAAATGAGTGGCATCAACCGAGCTGGGTTCGAGGGAGAGATGGTAGTGGAGTGTGGCTGATGAGAAAGAAATCTTCTAAGGCTGCCAGAGCGATATTTACAATTGTGTAGAGGGAAGAGAAAACCTGGAACTTGGGGAATTTTAATGTAGCTAGATATTGATGAAAAATGAGTTAGAAGGCAGGAGTGGTTAGAAAGAAGGGCAATGGAGGCAAATTTGTTTACCGAATTAAGGAATTTGACCTTTATCCTAAAGGCAATCAATGGGAAACCATTCAGTATTTAAACAGAGGAGTGACATTTTGAAATAGCATTTCCTACTACAATGTGAGGAACAGAAGGTTTGCCATCTGTTATTGTAAATAAAGTTTTATTGGCAAACATTATCTGTGGCTCCTTTTAGGGCTTAGGTGTTCTGAATAACTGACCATCTTGTGAAAGTTTATATTTGATTATGTTTAAAATAAATGTTTTGTGTACTGTGTGGGGGAAGGGCTGCCTAGGCCTTGGTGTTTTGTATTGTCTGCAGGTGTTGGATTTATATGGGAGGAATGTTTGATTTCTTATGGTCTGCCCATGCTATCAGTAGAACACTTCAGGAGTTCTGACTCAATAACAACACCTGGGCTCAGATGCTCAGGGTTTCAGTGTCCAGTATGGTGCTGGTCAGGATAGTGGTTCCCTCTGCTGAGGTCTGGCAGGACTTCCACCTATGAATATGCCTTCCTGTCTTCAGTTGTTAGCCGCCACAGCAGTTTACAACTACAAAAGGGGGCACAACGTCACACCAGCTAACATCCTTTTCTTCCCCCTTGGTGATGAGAACTCTACCCCATAAGGGAACACTTCCTGAAGACAAGGTTACCAGTTGTTTTTCCTGAAAACCAGACTCTATCTTAAAGTCTGGAAAGTGTTTTCCCAGGACCAGCACACAAAAAGTTTTATTCCAGAATTGGCTGAGGTTGTTTCTCTTGCTGGTAGCTGAACTTGGTGCTATAAGAGTCACCCAGGTGGTACTGGTTTTGAAGGCATGAAGAGGTCTTTGGAGAGCAGCTGAGGCTTGGCACTGTGAGAAGCATATGTCTGTCCTTCCTTCAAGAAGGAAAACTGGGGGGTAGAGAGATGGCTCAGTGGTTAAGAGCACTGACTGCTCTTCCAGAGGATCAGGGTTCAATTCTCAACACCCATATGGCAGCTCACAACTGTCTGTAACTACTGTTCCAGAGGATCTGATACCCTTAAACCAATGCACATAAAATAAAATTAAATTATAAAAGACCAAAACTGGGTCTCAACGTATTTATATCACAATAGTAATAACAATAAACAAGTTAGTATAAACCCTGTCATTTACTGAGTGTCTTCTAGATCTTAAATACAGCATCACACACAAACCTAGGTTCTTCAGTCCCTATAATAAACCTAATTATTATAGTTGTGTGTATATGAGGAGACTGTGGCTTGCAGGGTTCTCTTTTCTAAGGTCATGACCATGTCAATTTGTTTGACTTTAACGTTCCTCACCTCAGTCATGCAAGACCTTGTTGCCTCCTAGCAGGTGACTGCTTCCTCTTTCTCAGTCTTTGATCTCCTCACTCTGTTGCTTAAAATCTCCCACTGTCATCTCCTGAGCAGAGTCTACATAATTTAGCATGGCATAATTCATATTTCATAACCTCTCATGGCCTTAGTGGCCCCAGCTTCTGCAGCTGAATCTATAAATGTATATTGACTTCCTGGGTCTTGGGGACATGCTGGGTCCCTCTATGTTTCTCCTACTGGAGACTTCGCACTTCACATCTGCTTGGGCTTTGGACTAAAAATCCAAGTTCCAACCAATCTCTCCTGTGAGATCTCCTAAGCTCTTAGCATTTTGGCTCTCCTATTGGGAAATGGGTATCTGTTTCCTCAGAAATGGTTATACAGAAAAGTTATGTGCAAGAACTGGGGCTTTCCCAACCACTACTTAATCTCTGGAAGTTTTGCTTGGCTTCTGTAAGTCAAATGATGTTTTTTATTTTTTTATTTACAAGATAGGATAATATGATGTTTTAGTATTGCCGGATACATTGCAAGTACTTAGAATAAATAGTCATTATTCAGCTCCTGTGCAATTAAATAAGAGTCACTTATGTTATTCTAACACAATAATTTTGAGCATACTGTCCTTCCGTAGTGATGATCTGGTCATCCTTTTAAGTTCAACACAAACTATTGTGCTATCTTTTTTTTTTCTTCTTATGTTTTTTAAGCATGTGTGTGGAGGATGTGTTCACATGTGTAGGGGTGGGTGCTTTGTGGACATGTGCGTGCCATCCTGAAGCTGATGTCAGTTCCTTGGTTATTCTACATCTTATTCATTAAGGCGAAGTCTCTGAATTGCACTCAGAGCTTGTTGATATGACTGGTTCTAACTAGCCAGCTTGCTCTGGGAATCCATCCCTTCTTCCTCCCTTCAGAGCAATCTGCCATGCCTATCTTTGCATTTATGTGGGTTCTGGGGATCCAAACTCTAATCCTCATGCTTACACAGCAAGGCCTTTATCCACTGAGCCACCTCTCCAGCATCTTTCTCTGTAAACATTTTGTACATGTAATCCATGTTTGGCCATTTTGTCTAAGTTCTCATCTCCTCTGCAAGCCTGGAACTCTGTGAGCACAGGGACTATTGTTTATCTACCCCAACCTAGTATAAACTGGTTTTTGAGACATGTTGGCTGATTAGCTGAATGGATATACTAATGAATGGACAAAAACGAGTCTCACTGGACTCACAATGAGTGATAGTATGCCAAGCAGTACTGGTGAGATTTGGCAATCTTTACTGAATGTAGTTGGCTTCATGCTTTCCTTTCTCTTTCACAGTAATGGGACTTGAATCTATAGCCTCACAAATACCGGGCAAGTGCTCTGTTGGGTTGTTTCTCTCTCCCGCTGTTCCTACAGGTTCCTGCTTCCCTTCCCGGCACGTGGTTAGGCTAGTGGCCACTTAGCCTAGCCCCCAGGAGGGAAAGCACAGTGTGTGTCAACGCATCCAGGTGGGTCCCAGGTCAAGGAACTAAGAGCCTACAGAATGTACAGAATTCCAGAAGCAGCATCAGAGGGGCATTCTCTCCTTTATTCAAGCAAGGGTGGTTACATTTATAGAGTATAGAAAGGGGAGGATCTTTGGTACCCAAACAGCTAGGAGAGTGTACTATCAGGCCTGTTTTCTTTCCCAAACTGTTGGTGCTCATTGATTCCATCTAATTCTCACAGTAACTCAGATTGGTCTTATCTTCATGGAATCTATTTTTAAAATGATTCAAGATAATTATCACTATTTTTCAGATAGAGTAACTGAGGTTGAGAGTAATGATATAGCATACTTAAAGCCACACTATTAGTAAGAGATGTAAAAATCGACACTGTCGCACCAGTAAAGGTCAGAGGGCAACTTGTAGGAGTGAGTCTTCTCCTTTCACCTCATGGCTCCCAGGGATTGAATTTAGGTCATCAGTCTTAGCAGCAAGTGCACCTGCTGAGCCATCTTGCCAGACCTAGTATATATGCATGGCTATTTGTATTTATTTATTTTCACAAGATTCTAGTTATTTGGCCACAGATGGTTTGAAAAACATAGTTTTGAACATCTATCACCATGATACAGGTTTCCTAGTAAGAAAAATAAAATATACATGTAAAGCAACTTGTAAACTTGTTGAAACTCTTAAAGGAGACAATGTGAGAGAAGCTATAGAGATGAGAAAAGAGGCCTATTGGAATGACTTGTAGTTGGATTTGGGTTGGCTGAGTTGAGAATTAAGATGACATGAAGGGTATGGTGGTAGAGATAGGTCTGAGCTAGAATGGAGGAATTCCACTCCTTTGTTGATCTGATAGGCAATTCAGCCCAGAGTTCAATTCCCAGCACTGTATAAACTAGGTATATTGCATATGCCTATAATCCTAGCACTTGGTAGGTAGAGGCAGGTGGATCAGAAGTTCAAGGTCACCCTCAACTATACAGTGAATTTGAGACTAGCACACATATTGGTTAGAGGACAACTTGCAGATGTCAGTTCTCCCCTTTTACCCCGTGAGTCCCAGCAATCCAACTCAAGTTGTCAGGCTGGGCAGCAGGCACCTTCACTCACTTAGCCATCTTTCTCTCTCACTGGCCCCCAACAATGGAAGCTTCTGAGCAGTGCCATAGCAGAAAAGGACAGAGAATAAAGAGTATGGCTTACCACCACGCCACCCTGAATACACCTCATCTTGTCTGATCCTGGAAGTTAGGTAGCGTCGGGTCTGGTTAGTATGTAAGTGGAAGAATGAAGAGTATGGAGAAGAGAGACAATGCATTATCTATTTTACTACACTGGAAGGATCTGGGAAAGCATAGTAGCATGCAAGAGTAGATCTGGAGCTCAAGATTTTTTGAAGGCTATTGTACGGAGGCTTTGAAGTCAGATACATTTGGGGGAGCATGAAAGACAGGAAAGACAGATTAAGATAACGATGAGATATGGTTAGCACCGAGTGAGGTCATCTGGATTAGGAGGAAATGAACCAAGTTAAAGGTTAATTGCAAAATACAGAGTTAAGTATCAAAGTAAAAAGTGTAGATGTCCTTGGCTTTTAGGAGCCATCCACACTTTGATATGAAATGCTCAAGGGGCTCGAGTCTTGCTGCAAGAGCTTATTGAGACATAAGAGCTGAAGGCGCGTAAATTGGCCGGTGTGTGTGTGTGTGTGCCCGTGTGTGTTGCCTCTGTGTGTAGGTGTGCTCACTTACGTACATGCATATGGAATCAGAGATCAGGTGAAGCTGGGTATCTTTCCTCTACTGCTCTCTGCCTTGCTTTCTTGAGACAAGGTCTCTTATTGAAGCAGGAGATTGCCATTATGGCTAAAATAGATGGCCAGTGAACCCTTGGGATCCTCCTGCCTCCCCGACTCCTGAGGTTGCAAGTGTGCCAGCACACCCAGCTTTTTAAGTGTATGCTAGGTTCAGAATCAGATGAAAGGACAATACATTTAGAGGTTAGAAATAGACATGCTAGCACCCTACTACCAAGAATTCACACACACACACACACACACACACACACACACACACGGAGGGAGGAAGTTGTAAGGAAAAAAAAACGTAGATGAGATGGAAATCCCTTAGGGTTCAACATAATCAATGAAAAGAAAAGACTCATTCTAAGACACATTATTGGGAAGTTTCAGACTTTCAAGCATAGTGGGAAAATCTAGCAAGAAAAACAAGTCAGACAGAGAGGCACAGGAACTGCGAAAGCGTCAACACCACTGGGAGAACAAAAAAAAGACACTTTCCAGACTCTGCTCTCTGTGTACCCCTCTGAAGAAGGTGCTAAGTTGGTGCTCCAGCAAAATGAGTCCAGTCAAAATGACATGTTTGGCAGTTTGGAGACATTACTGATGGGTATTTGATGGATATGTTAAAAAATTTGGATGGCATTTAGGTTAGATACATGTTCTAAAGAGCGAAAAAGCAAGGCCAGTTATTAACTCCAGGGGGGAACATTCAAGAAAAATGTTACCATGCATGCTACTTTACCTGGCAACGTTTTCTTGGTCAGGATGAAGTAAACCCCAATTACTTTATTTTAATTAGATTGTGATGAGGCTAATTTGGGAGCAAAGGCAGGGTGGGTGTTGGGGGATGTGGCGGCAACGGTGTTGTGGGAAAGAGCTAGATTCTCAAATATTGTAACAAGATGTCAATCAATACTGTCTAGAGCTGAAAATCAAGAAAAAGAACAATTATTAGAGAATAGGGAATACATAGCAGATTTTGAGAAATGTGGTGGAAGACGGTGAGAAGTGGGCAGGCCATGGCTTTTACTTGAAGCTTTAAGAACCATTTAGAAACTTCATATACATATACATATACATATACATATACATATATATATATATGTAACTTTTATTAAAAATAAAATGGAAACAAAAGCAGTACACTTACATTCAGGGAGAAAAACACATAATGAAAGCAAAAAGCACCCAAAAGCTATTCAGAATGTATATCTCTCAGGGATCAGATTTTTAAATATCTTCAAATAGTTTCTTCCTAGAACACAGTTGAAAGTACTTTTAAATACTCATAACAACTGACAACAATTCTTGATATACTAAATATTCTAAAGTGGTTTTTGTTGTTGTTGTTGCTAACTGAACCCCACCCCCACACCCTCTTACCTCTTAAACCAGGGTCTTACACATGCCAGGCAAGGTTTTGCCTCTGAGCTGTATTACCAGCTCTAGTCAGAACTTTCTGACCAGAATGTGTGGTATTATTTAGGCTCCATCTCACTAATAGCAAGGGGAGAATGAGGCAGTGTTTGGACACCTTTTCCTGAGCTTCCTTGTTGTTTTTAAAAAACAAAGTAGTAAGCGGGGCAGTGTGGCACATACCTTTAATCCCTGCACTTGGGAGGCAGAGGCAGGTGGATCTCTGTGAGTTCGAGGCCAGCCTGGTCTGCAGAGTGAGTTCCAGGACAGCCAGAGTCACAACAGAGAAATCCTGTCAATCAAACAAATAATAAATAAATAAATAGTAGTTTTCAACATCAATTTTACAATCAGCTCTAGTTAGAAGTGTAAAGATTTTTTTTTAAGTGTGGAAACTAATTCATCAGGGAAATTTGCATAATTTAAAGGATTTTTAAATATATTTTTTTCTTTTTAAGAGTAGATGAATAAATACTTTACTTGAGCTGTTTCTATGATCAAAAAGCATAAAAAGAGCAACTTAGCCTTGATGTGACACATTAAAAATGCAGAAGGATCCCATATAGTAAACACAGGATTTTGAGAAAGTTTCCTTAAGAGTAACTAGGATTTAAACATGAACAAATGAAATGAACTGTAGAGAAATTAAATAGCAAAAAGTTTCAGAAAATACATAGTTGATATATTCCCTCCCAAGGTCACTGACTTTTTTTTTTTTAAAAATTAGTTTAAAGGTTTTAACATTCAAGCTGGGTGTGTATCTCACATGAATTAGATACCAGCCTGGGCCACCTGAGACTCTTGTTTCAAAAAGTGGGAGAAGAGGGGGGAGTTGGGGGAATAAGTTTTGAGATTCAACTAGTATTTTCCAAACTCTCTTCAGAGCTCAGTCTTTGCCCTTGATATAGTCACTGTGTCTGTGTGATCTCAATCTACTCTTGCAGTTTGCTGATGGCTTCATAGAGGCTAATATGAAGGAATACTGGGACATAGAGTATATTGGATTTCTGTAGGTTTGCTTGGCTTGCTTGAGTATTACTGCTGGAGTTAGAGAATAATAGATGTCAAAGGTAGTGATGGTGCATTTATCAGGAGAGAGCAGAGCAACTGACAACCAACAATGACAAGCCAGGGGAGTGCCTATAGGTGACAGCCATGTGGAATTTGTCCTATCAGATCTGTCCCTGCAGATATCTGCATATAACCATCACATGCCCACAGAGTTCTGAGATAGCTACATGAGTACACTAAACAGCTATGGAGCAAAACAAAACAGTCAAGGGATGTGCAGGTTGTGAAGCGTCTATGATCAAATAGGTGTGGCCATAGAACTGCTGCCCTGGAATGCTCTGAGAGTCTTTGGCAGAACCTGAAGAATATCCTGCATCGTCTTCCTGGTTGTAACTTATAGAGGTTTTGTCTGAGGTTCTGCCAAGACCCCGGGGCTTTCAGAAATAACTGAATTATTGTTGCATTTATATAAATGAAGAAATTGAGCTTCGGTGAGCTCACTTAGCTGAAGACAGCTCTGCTAAAAAGAATTTCAGTTTCTAATAAATAGAATTTTGTTTCTATTGCTTTCCTGTTGAATATAAATACAGATGTGGTGTGAGATTATGCGTGCATTTTCTGGCCTAAATCGGTAGCAGATGTGTCTCTCTGTGTGCATATATTAGATCAAATATGTAAGTATTATTGGTAGGTATTTCTCACAAACAACTGCCCCATGTTATTAATAATGGAATTTCCAAATAATTCAATTTAGAAATTACCTCTTTCCAAAAATAGGACCCATGACTGCTTTTTTTTTTTCAAATTATACATTTTCTACGTACCTCTTTATGATTTTGTTTTATTTTATCTGGTTGATACAACAGGTCAGAAAGCACAGTTTATGGACTTGGCAACCTGGGATATTCAGCCAGTATAAAAAAGTCCAGTCCTATTTAAACTTACCCTGACCTCACAGGGGTCCCAGATGTAGATGGCTTGCTAGTGTATCCATTTTTGTTACGTGGAAATCGAATCCAGGGCCTTGGGCAAGCTAGGCAGGGGCTTCACTCTCAGAAGGCTTGCAGTCCTTCCAGGGTGTTTTCCAGGAGTTTGGGAAGAGGCTGTTCTTCACGCCTCTTCCACACACGCGCCTCCTACCCGGTTTGGCGTGCACCTGCAGCCTCCAAGCAGAATGGGGCGGGGCTCGACTTTGGCCATGGCAGACGTGGCAGGGAAAGAAAAATCGGCAGTTGCCCTTTCATCTCTTTACCAATAATCAAACCATGCCGATCATTTGCACGGCATTTAGGCATTATAAGGCAGAATTCACCATCGGAAAGGTTTTCGGTTACGTGGCAAGCTAGGGCGCTGACCGCCGCGGGGGCGGACTCACATACTTCTCCCCACTTGTAAGGTCCGACTCGCTGGGAAAGCCCGCGAACGGCACGCCGCACCCGGGGCGAGGTGCGTTCCCCCAGGGTCCCATCGCAGCCCACCGCCGGTGCTCGCCGCTCCGAGCCCAGGCCGAGATTGAAGTTCCAGCGCCCGGGGGTGGGCCCCACGCGCGGCCTCCGGGCCCCGCCCACTCTGGCCTGGGGTCGGAGCCCCGGCGAGCGCCAGCCCGATTCCCAGCCGCCGCGGCCCCTTTAAGGAGCCGCTCTGCGGTAACCCGAGCCCGCAGTCCGGGCGGGCGCGGCGGCGGCGCGAGCCTCGGCGACTGCTCTTCCAGGCGTCCCCGGCTCCCGCGAGCATCTCGCGCGTGGCTCCGGCCGGCGCAGCCCTCTGGCCGGGCCGGATGACCAGGCGCCTGTGAGCCTCGCTGCGCTCTCCCGGCTCCGCGCAGCCGCCGCCCGCGCGAGTCGTCCCGGGACCCGGCACAGGTGACGCCGTTTGGACGGGATCCGGGAGGAGGGCGGCCTCGCCCAGCGCAGCCTGGGGCACCGCGCCGCATCGCACCGGCCTAGCGCGGCCGGGCTCCGGCGCCCGAGGCGGGTGGGAGCGCGCGGGAGGCTCCCGCAGGTGTGCGGCGGCGCAGCATCCTTCCTGCCGCCGGCCCCGCGCCGCTCGGCACGGAGCGGATGGTGTCCCGGGCCCGCGGGCCCCGCGCCGCCCCGACTCGGCTCTCCCGGGCTGCGTGGTCTGGTCCCGGCTTCCCTGCCTGGCTTGCGGCGCCTAAGCGGGTCTGAGCCCAAAGCGGGTGGGTGCAACCTCTGGGCCTGCAGGGGACGCTTTCTTGCAAGAGACCCGCTCAGGGTTGGGCGCATCAAGTGGCATCCCCCTGCTCCCCAGCCTCTTTCTAAAACAAGTAGCTTTTATTTACCGTCCCCCCCTCCCCCGCTCCCTGCGGCTCTCAAGTGGGTCCCATTTTTAGCCACCCGAGTGCTGAAGTCTAGTGGAGAGGGAATTGGTTTCTCTTTCTAGCCACTGCAACCCCTGGCAAGTTGATTAAACTAGGCGCCTTCGTTTACTCTGCCAGGAAATGGTGTCTCTACTGCCTGTATTTTCCCACCTTTCCAAGAAGGTTGGGCAGCCCCTGTGAAAGTTTTAAGTTAATTTAAGGGTCACTTGCTGGCGTGTGTGTGTGTGTGTGTGTGTGTGTGTGTGTGTGTTTAATTGCAAGCATTTGTGGGTCAGTGGGCACATGTATGTAGAATTGCAAAATATAAAAAAGTGATCTTCGATGTTTAAATTAAGTTAGATACCAGTTTGGAGGCAGTGTGGAAGAGTTCGGATGGTGGGATGGTGGGAATTAATGTATAAAGTAGACAAGAGTCTGTCATTTTATTTAGTAAAATCATTACATAGTCAGGAAATTGAAAAAGGAGGGAAAAAAACAGATCTCGGATGGAGATGTTTTAAGGTGAAATGCTTCTGTATGAAGATGTGGTGTGGGATGGAACTTTGCCTTACCCTTTTAAGTAGCTGCCAAGTCAATAAATTCAGGAACTCCACTTTCCATTTTAAATGCTCTTTGAGGTTAAAGAAGATCTTTTCTCTTTGTTTTTATTTTTCCCGGAGTTGTATGGATGAAACTAAATTAGAAAGATGTACTTGCAATGACAGAAAACTTGAAAGGCTAGCTTGTGGAGCTTCCCCTCTCTCCTGCCACATGATGATCCAGAGAATTTATTTTGAAGATGCTTTTTCTCCTCCGAATCCCTGCATCTCCTTCCCTTTGACCACATGGCCTCTGTCCAGTGTTTGCCTCTTTATTGTGTCATCTTGCGTGAGGTTTATCTGTCTGGGCTGGATGCCTTTGACCCAGTTGCTTAGTCATTATTATTAGCTTTATGCTTCTGTTCTGTCCAGTAAAAGCCTTCATCGCTCTGGTGAGAAAAATTATGGCTCTCTCCCCACTAAAGTCACTTGGAAGTGACTAGGGGTGACAGTTGTCAGAGAGTTGAAACACCAATCCCCAGAGAAGATGTTCGTTTGCTAAGGGCCTTATGAATTGACAGACCCACAGAGTAAAAGATGCAAGAGCTGGCCTGTCATTTTCTGAATGGATTTTTGAATCCATTGGAGAGATTTCATTGGATTACCAAGAGAAGCCCTGGGAACACTGAGCTCTAAGTTAGGTAAGAGCACTCCCTGTAAAGGAGTGGGAAGAAGAGGAGGAGGTGGAGGAGGAGGAGGGAGGGAGAGGAAGAGGAGAAGAAGAAAAGAAGAAGGAGGAGAAAGAGAAGAAGAAAAGAAGAAGAACCCCTGTAGAAAGGAATGGCTGCCTTCCTGGACTGACATCACTAATGGAACAAAGAAGCTTGGTTTCTGAAGGGAAACAGGAAAGGGGCTGGGGTGCAAAGAGGGAGTGGACCAGTCTTGAGGTTGATCTGTCACTCCTTGAGCATTTATTGTCCCTCATTATCAAGGGCAGCTGTGTTACAGTCATCAGACCTGTTGGCTCTCCTCCCTTGCTGCTCCAAAGGAGACCTGGCATGTCTGTGTTCTTCTCAAAGACCTACATTTATTAGAGGACACCACAGCAGTTTAGTCGTAAGGAGCCCTTGAGACCTCAGATCTTCCTCTACCCTGGTTCCAAGTCAGTATTTCCTGTCTTACAGATTAAAGATCCATTTGAGCTCTGCTGTCTCTTGAAAGGAAGACCGAGAAGGGCACACTGGGCACTCTACGCTGAGATACAGAATGCTGGGAAGATATCGAGCTAGTTAGACTAGCGGGCAGATGGACAAGGGAGGGCAGCTTGGAGGGTAGGGTTATGAGAATTATGTTGGATAGCTCATGCCGTCGTCCTTGAACAAGGAAGGGATCCGTCGAAGTGCAGACAGTTTCCTGGTGCTTTCCCAACTTCTACTTGCCCTGTGAGGGGAAAAAAGAGAGCAGTATGGAGGTGGAGTAACCACTTGTCCTCGGGATGGCAAACGGACTGGAGCTGAGCAGTAGGGACAGCTATATTCACCCGACCCTGGCCACGGTACTGTTTATATGAATGCATCTCATCAGGAAAGTGAGGTCATTTTGTAAGGAAGCCAGAGGTACTTTGGCAGTGTTTCTCTTTTAAGGATGAAAGATGGTACACTGAGAAGTGGAGGCCTGCTGCTCCGAGGCCTGTGGTTCCTGGCAAGGCCTTGGGTATACAGCCAGCAGATCCTAGACCAGAGAAACTAGGATAAAGCAGAGATAGAAAACTGGTTTCTTTGCTCAGACAACATGGGTGCATTTAGGAAGAGGTAATCCTGTGGATATATAAGGAGCTTGTAAAGCTGTGTAGAAGGCCAACAGTTTTGAAAATAATCCCTGAAGAACATAGCCCACACATCTGCTCAGAGCTTGAACCACATGGGAGAAAGCTGTTGGACAATGGGACCAGTGCCCCAGGCCTGTCTAAAGCAGCGTTCCAAACACTGCTGGGACGTCAGAAAGTACATTTTTTTCTTTGAGACCCAGAACATAAGTAAGTGTATAAGTATCTGAAACAAGTTTCTGTTCTCGTTCTGTTTCTAGTCTGCATTGTTGGAAACTGCTAACCTCCAGTCCACTATCTGTTTATCAGTGGAGAACCAGGTTTAGCTGGCAGTGGGACGGTGGGTGGGCTGGACACCTTGGAGGAGGTGATTGAGAGCTATCTGGATCTGTCAGTGGGGCCAGAAGGGAGTGTGGGAACTCATCTGGTCTTCGAGGGGTGTGAGACTCATACAGACAAAAGGCAGCTGGATGGGCAGGTGCAAACAGGGGCTTCCTACTTGGTCCTTTTCCTGCAAAGAAGTGTGGAAGGAAGTTGCATTTGGATTTCAGAGCAGATTTCTTTGGAGCAGTAGCTATTTCTTGGTAAAGTAAGTGAGGAAACAAAGGCCCAGAGCAAAGCAGCTGATGGATTTAGGTCATGTCCACTTCTGTGGGCCGCCTAGGGGAACACAGGGGTTCAGATATGGGGAGGATGAGTAGGCGGCTTGTGCTTTCCAGCTCTGAGAAGCTCGAGCAGTGTGCTCTTTCTAAGCTACACTTGCTGGTTGAACTCAGTAAGAAGTTGGAATCACGTATACATCCATTCTCTTTTATAACATGGCTAGGCTATCAAGACTTCCTCAGAGGTCTAGTTCATGATCCACGATCAAATTCAAGTTTCTGCCTCCACCATTGTCTGGCAGCTGATTTTCTGTCGTGTGTCCTGGAGTTGGCCAAGGACAGAGACTATTCTTTATTCTTCGGGCTTTTGATTTCCTTTTTCATAACAATAAACATCTGACTCCCAACACCTAACACCTAAAGACTTCCACCACCAGGTGAAACAAAACCTCCCCGCAAAAGGACAGAATATCAGAGTCCACCCCTCGCCCGTTGCTTAGTTACTGCTTTATCATTGACATTCGACCTAGTTGGATCCTCTTTTTTGAACCATCTGGATTCCATATGTGCCTTTCTTACCGCAGGTGATATTTTCAAGGTGTTTGACTTTATCCTCTTTCATTTGTCTGGCATTTGCCCAAGGCTTTCAATTCTGGTTTCACTAATATCATCTCTCACATCCCCCGACTTTTGACTATCTGCCCAGCTATTCCTGTGATCCCAATTCTGGATCCCAGAGACTAGAAACATCTATACGCTGACTATATTGGCTTTAATTTAACTTTGAAATTGGGGGAATAAGGAGAGACTATCTGGGCCAAGTTCATTGTATTTAATTTTCTCCAAGAAGACGTTAAAAACTCATTGAAGGATAATATTTTAGGGGCTGCAGATGAGCACAGTAGGGGAGGCGGCACTGCAGGGCTATGCATTTAGTCCCCAGCACTGCTAAGGAAAAGAAAAGGAAAGCATATCTTGACAACATTAAAAATGTCTTCCGACTTGGTATGTGTTTATTTAATGGAATGGCAGCAAGAAGGAATTTTAACTGATGAATTTTTAATTTCTTTTATTAATTTTAAAAGCCCCCCCTAGACAAAGTGCATTGCAGGAGTACAGTTCTTAAAACTAGTCTTGCTTGATTAACATGCTTGGTCTAATACATGTAAAAACACTGGGGCACATAAATTTAATCAAATTTTGTAATTTGTTATGCTTTCTAAGGACTCATAAAGGTTACAGGCTTGCTTAGATTGAGCAATATCCTTTGTCTTTTTAATTTGGTGTGTGTGTGTGTACGTGTGTGTGTGTGTGTGTGTGTGTGTGTATGTGTGTACGTCTTTGTAAGTCGGGAGTACATATCCATGTCTTCCCAATCACGCTCCACCTTGTTTGTTGTTTATTTCAAGACAGGGTCTTACTATGTAGCTCTGGCAGTCCTGGAACTCTGTAGACCAGGCTGGTCTTGAACTCACAGGGATCTGCCTGCTTCTGCCTTCCACATGCTGGGATTAAAGTCATGGGCTCTATCACGCCCACCCAGCTCTTTCCACTTTGGCTTTAAAGACAGTATCACTGAAACTGGAGCTCAGTGTTTGGCTAGACTAGCTTGCCAGAAAGCCCCAGGGGTCCCCCTTCTCTGCAAGTGGGAGCCAGTGTAAGACCATCACCACAATCGAGCCAAATTTGAAGTAAGCTTTAATTAAATTAATTAATACTGGCCAATAAGATACTGGACTCTGACTAGGACCATTGAGGTTCCCACGCTGTGGTCCTGCCACCTCCAAAGTTCCCACAAAATGACCCCAAATCATATGGAATGGATGCTTTAAAAGGCAAAACCTATAAAGGCTATGTACTTCCCACCAGGTCCAATCAGCAGCAAGTGTCTATCCTGATGTACTTCCTGTCTGGGTTATCTCCAGCCTACAAGTGACAAAGTATATCTGGTGCATTTGGAGCACATCTGATATAGTTAGATTAACCAGATGGAATCTAGGTAGTCCTCATCCAACATTCCAGGTTATCTGTCCTTGTTCTATAGATCTTTTAGGTACAGTAATTAAAATTCAAAACATCACTTTTGTTCTTACACTAGCCTCCCAGTGGGAGGCTTGGAGATAGATACAAATTCACTCAGGTCCTTGTGCTGGCACAGCGAACCATTTACTAACTGCGTCGTCTCTCTAGGCTCACTTTTCATGTTTTTGAAAGCCTGTGTATTACCAAGAAGATTTCTTCTGTGCTTTTTTTCCAACCAGGTGTGTTACATTCTTACTATCCTAGGTACTTGGGAGTCAAGGCAAGAGGATTGCGAAGTTGAGTCCCGCCTTGGCAACTTAGTAAATCCTCTGTCTCAAAAGAAAAATGGGTAAAAAGGAAACCAAGTGTAGTGACACATGCCCATAATCACAGCACTTGGAAAGCGGAGGCACGATCATCTGGATTTAAGAGCAGTCTCCGGCTGTATAAGGAATTTGAGGCCAGTGTAGGCCTCAAAGCTACATGAGACCCTGCCATAGATGGATACACAGATATGCCGGTTGGGATGTAGCTCAGCGGTAGTAAGCTCACCTGGTATATATCAAAGTCCTGGGTTCAGTCACAGCATTGGACTGGGAGGAGAAGAAGGGATTTGGGACAATTTGAAAAAAAATATATATATATACACACACACACACATACATACATACATACTAGAGTAACATAAACCAAATTTAGGAGGCAAACAAAACATGAAAGCATCCAGGTGTGGTGGTGCGCACACCTTTTGTAGTAGTCAGGCTGCTGGGTGGCTCAGTGTGGAAGACAGGAGGCATTCTCATTGATGCAAACCCTGTCAGACCTCAGCAGAGGGAACCACCATCATTGCTACAGTGGAACCCTGAGCAACTGGGCTCAGGTGTTTTATTGATTCAGAACTCCTCAGGTTTTCTATAGATAACATGTGCAGATTATTAGCAATCAAATACCGCCCGCATAAATGCAACACCTGCAAACAATACAAAAATGCTAAGACCTAGACAGCCCCTCACAAGACAGTGCATAAAACAATTATTTTATACATAATTAAAAATAAACTTCTACAACACCCAGCACTCAGGAGGCAGAGGTAGGCATGTCTCTTTGAGTTCAAGGCCAGCCTGGTTTACAGAGAGAGTTCCAGGACAGCCAGAGTGACAACAGGGAAACCCTGTCTAGAAAAAATAAAACCAAAAACATAAAAGCAATGGAAGTGTGAGTAAGGCTGTCTTGTATACTTTAAAGTCCTCTTTTCTTCCTGCTTCAAGTGCTGGTTTTATAGTACTCCAGTAGTGAAAGAGAATTGATCTGTAACTCAGTTCAGGATATCGTGCAGGGAGACCAGAGCAGAGAACCCTGACTATTCCTGGTTCCATCCCAGCGACTTTCTGGCCAGCTAGTCTAGCCAGTCACTGATCTCCAGTTTCAGTGAGCAATGCTGCTTTTTGAAAACAGGTGGAGAGGGATTGAGGAATCCTGGCTTCCACACACATTCACACGTGTCTCCACCCATGCCTACACAAGACAAATTTCCCCTTTGAGTTTATAATCAAGGAACACAGTATCTGCCGAGATTGTGCTTACACCAAACATCTGTGCTTCATACAGTAAGACCTAGCGGTTTGGCTTTCTGATGCCGTTTCGGATCAAGTTCTTTGGTGCTAGCCAGGGGCGCTCAGTAAAAGGTCAGTAGGGTGAGATGTAAGTTCATGAGCTTAACCCAGAAATAGCTTTAACAGGACCTAAAGGGACACATGACCAAAATAAACAGTGATGTGATACTCTTCCTGGACAATTTCTTCACAAGGAAGCACACGGTACATGATTTGAGTATATTAGTTCATAAAGCTGGGGAAGTTGACCAAGTTGACTACTCAGAAGCCCGCCTGGATCCACGCTTCTGTGACTGTAGTCACCAAGTCATACTTGTCTCAGTAACAGTTCCCCCAGAACAGATCTCCGTAACCCATGCAGGGCCTGAACCTGTGATCATCCCTTTTAGCCTCTCAGGTGGCTGGATTTACAGACCTGTATCATCAAGCCAAGCTTTCAGGACAGCCATTCATGGCCGAGGCTGTGGGCCATGCTTAGTTCCTTTTGGATGACACACTGTGTTTAGTGAATTTAAATGTGAGATTTGCAGTCAGTGTTAAACTTCAGGCCGTGTGAAATGTGTGATGTTAATGAAACATCTGTCCTAACCTTCGGGTTAACTCACTAGGCTATGAAGTGGCTAAAAAAAAACAACCCACATCACTGGGGTGTGGTGTACACACCTTTGATGTCATAGGTGGATCTCTGTACGTTCAAGGTCAGCCTGGTCTACGCAGTGAATTCCAGGACAGCCTGAGCTATGTAGAGAGATCCAGTCTCAACAACAACAAAAACCACATCATTGTGTTTGACTACCTGGCAGGCTGCACCAGGCTGTAAGTACCACGCTGATTGACTAGTGTCGCTGGGTCTGGCATTAGGGGAAGGCCGTCTCAGGAAGAGACTGGAAGAGAAACTGTTCTCAGAGTTCTTTGGGCAGCTTTAAGTGGCCCTTAGGTAGCAGAATAAAAGGCTACCCATGAATGTGTAAAGGCCTTGGCTGTATTATTTTTTAAAAAACTTTATTCCTTCTCAAATAGTCGTATTTCTAGGCCTGAGAGAGGGCGTGGAGGGGGTGTGGGCAGAAAAAGATACTAAGGGGTGACTATGAGCAAAGTTCAATGAAGCCTGTTATGTGCTAATTAAAATAGGGCTACTACTTACATTGTTTATAACTTGTCGGTTCTGCACTTGATAAAATACACAATATTTATCATTTCCCCCACATATTAGCCTCTTTTGTTCCCTTCCCGAAATTAGTTCCTCTCCTCCAAGTAGTCTTCCCCTCCCCCTTCTACTTTTATGTCTTATACATTAAAACAAACAAAAAGCCTAGATTCCTCACATGGAAGAGCACGTGCAGTATTTGCCTCTGAATCTGCCTTGTTTCCCACAGCATGGCAGTTTCTAGTCCCGCCCAATTCCTGCAAATGGCAGAATTTTGTTCTTTCTCATGGCCAGATAGAACTCCACTGCGTATGTCTACCGTTTTCTCCTTCATCTGTTGATGGACACCTTAGCCGATTCCACCCTGGGTATTGTGGCCAGTGCTGCAGTAAACATGGGCGTGCAGGTTATCTCCGTGGTGTGCACACCCAAGAGTAGTGTTGGCTGGATCGCGAGGTAGTTCTGTTTTCAGGCATTTAAGAAACCTTCGTATTGATTCTCTTAGTGGCCTCGATGCATTACATCCCTCCCAGCAGTGCAAGTTTCTTACCAGTCCTCGCTACCTTTTGTTGTTTGTTTTTTGAGACGGGGTTTCTCTGTTGTAACTCTGGCTGTCCTGGAACTCACTCTGTAGAGCAGGCTGGCCTCAAAATCATAGAGATCCGCCTGCCTCTGCCTGCCGAGTGCTGGGATTAAAGGCGTGTAAGGCGTGTGCCACCACACGCCCCGGCTGTTGGTTGTTCAATGAAGATAGCTGTTGTGTTTGGACTCTCCTTACAGTTTTGATTTGCATTGCCTTGATGCATTTCCCCACAGAGTTACTGGCCTTTTGTACTTCTTTCGAGAACTATCCAATTCATTTGCACATTTATAGATTGGGTTTCTTGGTGTTTGATTTTTGGGGTTCTTCATATATGCTAGGTATGACTCCCCTACTAAGTACACCTAACAAAGTTGTTCTTCCATTGTATAGGCTGTCTCTTCTGCCATTAATTGGTTTCTTTGCTGTGAAATATCTTTTTTTTATTTTAAGCTTCCAAACTCTCAAATCAGATCATAAATGTAGACAAGCTTCAGGGCTTTTTAGGCTGAGGAGAACTAGAAGGATCTAGATACATACAGATTTAGACACAAGATGTCAGAGTGTATGGGTTGGGGCTGCCAAAGAAGTAGGTGTGACATTTCTTGCTTAGGAAAGGGCTTGTGGTACCAAGCTCTTTTTTATATATATTTGGTTTTTTGTTTGTTTTGTTGTTGCTGTTTTTTCGAGATAGGTATTATAGAAGTTTATTTTTAGCTATGTTTCAAATGGTTGTTTTGTGTATTGCTGGGTGAAGGCCTGCCTAGGCCTTGGCATTTGTGTTGTCTGCAGGTGTTGGCTTTATGTAAAAGATCCTTGATTGCTCATGATCTGCAAGTGCTACCAGTAGAACACCTGAGGAGTTTAGTTATCAATAAAAACCTTTGAAATGAGACTCTTGGGGTTCCACTGTCTAGGATGGCACTTGCCCTGATAGTAGTTCCCTCCACTGGGGTCTGGTAGGGTTTACACCTATAAGTATGTCTCCATGTCTGTGAGCCCACAAAGTAGATGTACAGCTACAGATAGGGTTTCTCCCTGTAGCTCTGGCTGTCCTGGAACTCACTCTGTAGATCAGGCTGGCCTAGAACTCACAGAGATCCACCTGCTTCTCTACCTGAGTGCTGGGATTAAAGATGTGTGTGTATATATAATATATATACATATATTATATACATATATATATACATATACATGTATGTATGTATATGTATAAATATATATATATTTAAAGACAAGGTCTCTCCATGTATCTGATGGCCTGGAACACACTGTGTAGACCAGACTGGTCTCCGCGTCCCCAGTGCTGGGATTAAAGGCATGAGACACTACACCTAGCTAAGCTCCATTTTATTTTGTTTTGAGAGGGACTCTGATAGCCTATGTTGGCTTTGGACTCCATATGAAGCCAAAAATGACCTCAAATTCCCAATCCTCCTGACTCCAGTCCTGCTGGTGTTGCAGGCATGTGCCACCACCCAGCACCATTCTTATTACGTTTTCTTATTTCCTGAGACACAGGTGCTGGCTAGGCAGTTCCTCTGTGGGGTACGGACTCAGGAAGTCAGTGCATTAGCTTCAGGGTCAATGGACAGGAAGGTTCTAGATGGCCTGCTAATATGGCTAATCTTGGTTTTGAGTATTGGCGACAACTGCCAATTTCCAGCCTCAGTTTCTTCGGTGTGGCCTCATGGCCAGCACAACAATCCAGGACCGTGAAGAGCAGACATTGAGAGGTGCTGTGAGCGCTGTCTGTGCTTTATAACTCTCATGCCCTCCCTTCTACTGTGTCCAGCCCGGATGGATGAAGGTAGAGACAGACCACGTCTTTGTTTGGAAGTGGTAGGGTCACATTACAACGTGATTGGTGACCATTAGATGATTTACTGCGCATGGGTAGGTGCTGTATCATGTACTGTAATAGGTACAGTAAAAGCGTTAGTGTTCTCACTCAAACCACACAACCACCTGGCAATGTAGTCATTCTTCTGTTGGTTGTATAGAAATTATAGGTTAGAAGCCGGGCTTTGGTGGCACGTGCCTTTAATCCCAGAATTCGGGATGTAGAGGCAGATGAAGCTCTGTGAGTTGGAGGCTAGCCCGGTCTACGTTGGGGATTATAGGTTATTGTAGATTAGAGAGTTGTTTTTAGACAAGGTTTCTCTTTTATGCGGCCTTGGCTGTCCTGGATCTTGTTATGTAGATCAGACTGGCTTGGAAGTCACAGAGATCCACCTGCCTCTGCCTCCCTGAGATTAAAGGCTTGTTGTACCACCACGCTTGGAATTATTTTTAACCAAGGTCACTGATAAGAATTGAAACTAGCCTGTTGGTGGTGGCAAATGCCTTTAATCCCAGGATTAAAAACAAACAAACACACGCACACACACAAGACAGAGAGAGAGAGAGAGAGAGAGAGGGAGAGATGAAGAGAGAAGAGAGAGAGAGAGAATATGAATAAATCGGGACTAAGGGCCAGGGAGGATGTCAGCACGTAAAAATGCCTATTGCCAAGCCCAGTGACCTGATTTAATTCCTGGGCCCCATACGGTGGAAGGAAAGTCCACCATACTGACTCCTAAAAGTTGTCCTCTGACTGCTGCCACTCGGTCACCATGGTGCTCTTGTGTGCACACAGGCACACAATAAAAATTGTTTTTTGTTTGTTTTTTTGAGACAGGTTTTCTATGTTGTAACTCTGGCTGCCCTGGAACTTGTTGTGGAAGTTTATTTTTAGTCGTGTTTAAAATAATTGTTTGTGTTGGAAAAAGGGATGCATAGGCCTTGGCGTTTTGTATTGTCTGCAGGTGTTGGATGTTGGTGGGGGATGTTTCATTGCTTATGGTCTGCACCTGGCATCAGTAGAACACCTAAGGAGTTCTGAATGAATAGAAGCCCCTGAGCTCAGAGGCTCGAGGTTCCACTGTCAAGGATGACACTTGCCATGATGGTGGTTCCCTCTGCTGAGATCTGGCAGAGTTCGCATGTATGAGAATGCCTGGTCTTCCTTGGTCAGCAGCAGCCTAACTGCTATAAGTGGCACTTACAACTTGGGGCCCAAGTCATGCTCATCCAACTTGGAGACAAGGAAGAACAAGAAAGAAATTCCAGACTTTGAAGAATCTGGTAAGGTACGATCAGGGCAGCTCTTAGAGGACAGAGATTATATATTTGCAACAATAATGAGTAGAAGTCTCCTGAAGGAAGAGGAGAGAGAGAAAGAAATAAACCTTTGAGAAGAGAAAAAGCTGTGAAATTAATAAAGAAATGAGGAAAAAAGCTCTGAGAGCCACAGAATGGAGGCCCTTAGAGATAAAGAATTCAGCTGGGAGCAGGAAAAAGCAAGGTTCTTACTGCTTTGCCTGACCATGGAGCTGATGCTCCCTCCCACTGCTGGTTGTAGCTTACTGTTTTACAAACTTGAGTTTTCTGATAGCTGCATTGTATATGTGTGAAGCTCAAGATACTGTGTTTGAGATCTATGGAAGGGATTGTGTGTTTCCCAGTAGCAATAGTGAAAAAGAATGCCAAAGCGTCAGAATGTTTCAACTGTAGATTCTTCCCACTGGTCCAGGACCCCGTGCTGTTCCAGAAGCCACAGCTTAGCCAAAAAGCCCCTTAGTTAAACTTAACAGTTTTTTTCTTTTTTCCTGCAAACAAGTAGAGCAGGCACTGGTGATGATGATAACTCCACCCACAAGGGAACCCTTCCTGCAGACAAGGACTAGTTATTTTTTCCTGCAAACCAGACTCTAAAAATCTGGAAACTGTTTCCTCAGGGTCAAGACACAGAAACTGTCTTCCAGAATTGGCCGAGGTTATATCTCGTGCTGGCAGCTGAACTTGGTACTGTAAGAGTTAATCTAGGTGGTGCTGGCTTTGAAGGCATGAAGGGGTCATGGAGATCAAGGAGACTGAGGCTTGGCACTGTGAGAGCCCAGAGGAACCCTCAGTAATAGCTGAAGGCCCAGATCGAAGGGGTCATGCAGAGAAGTTTAGGCTTGGCACCATGAATAGAGCCCAGGAGACACCATTGGTGAAAGTGAAGCCCAGTTGCAGTGAGGGACCCAAGTGTTCTGAAGATGCCAGTACCATGGGATGACCACCAAGAACAGCAGCAGCAGTGGAGGAGAGCCAGCCAGAGCCTGGAGGACAAGCTGTGTGTGCTGCAGAGGGCAGAGCCAGATCCAAGCCCTTTGGAGGAGCCCAGAAGATCATGAATGAATTCCAGATAATTGGATATTGATAATATTTTTCTGCTGTCCAAAGACATTGTGAAAAGCTTGATAGATGTTTGGTTTCCTTTGGTCATGTGTATTAGAAGCCTCATAATTGTTCCTCTTGTAAATAGTTTTGCTAGTGTAGTGTTAAATTGTGTTGTAAAGGTAAAGCATTTTTTTTTAATACAGAAAAGGGAAATGTTGTGGAAGTTTATTTTTAATTGTGTTAAAAAGTAATTGTATTTGTGCACTGTTGGAAAATGGAATGCATAGGTCATGACGTTTTATATTGTCTGCAGGTGTTGGATTTCTGTGGGGGATGTTTAATTGCTTATGATCCGCATGTGGTATCGGTAGAACACCTAAGGAGTTCTGAATGATTTAAAAACACCTGAGTTCATATTCTCAGGGTTCCACTGTCAATCTAGTATGGCACTGGCCATGATGGTGATTCCCTCTGCTGAGGTCTGGCAGGGTTTGAGTCTATGAAAATGCCTCCTTGTCTCCTTGATAAGCCTACACACCAGCTAACTGCTATAGAACTCACTCTGTAGACCAGTCTGGCCTCGAACTCACAGAGAAATGCCTGCCTCTGCCTCCTGAATGCTGGGATTAAAGCCATGTCCCACCACTGCCTGGCTGACAAGTTTTTAAAGGAAGATTTGAGGCTAGGATTTGATTTTAGTTCTCTAGCTGCATGGAATAAATCTCCTGAATGCATAGAGTGGATCTTCAACTTCTCCACCATTTAATATTTTCCTGTTGGGAGCGAGAAGGAAAAAGAAAGCAGAAGGGAGGAGGTAGAGTCTTGCCTCAGCCACATTTCTGCAAGGACTTTCCTGTGGTCTGCAGACTGTTGATTTGGAGAGGAGAAGAACCTCTTCTCTTTAGGCTCTGACTGCCTAGGAAGCATGGCAGGTGTCCCAATTCTTCTGCCCCTCCCCCTTAAAAAAAAGAGAACAAACTATTCAGGGAAAAACTGTGTTGTTCAGTTTTTCCTTGATTTCACAGTGTTGGCAGAGGACCAAAAGATGTTCCAAGCCAAACAGCTCCTGCCGGGATCTCTCTCCGGGAAGGGAAGGGCACTGATTTGAAAATAAGCATATCAGAGGCTGGGTAGAAAAAAGTTGGCTGAGAGCCTTCCCAGCTGATGCTTTGCCACCTGGTCCTTCAGTGTCAGGACTCTTAGCTGCACAGACTCCTAAGATGCGGGTCTCACAATTGCTTTGGCAATGTTAATTTCATTAAAGATGAACTCTCAAATGGTATCAGTTTCCAAACCCGTACTTTTTATTTGTGCCAGCTACTGCAGTTAGAGTGTTACTTCCCAATTACTGTGGCCTCTTGGCTTCAGATGTTCTAGCTTATCCAAAATTCAGTGGCTGTAATTGGAACTCAGAAGTTTAAGGAACAAAAGCTCCTTTATAAAAGTTTTAAGTGGGGTGAGATGTGAGACAGCAACATTTATCCTCGTAAATCACATGTGCAGTCTGTACTCTGAAGCCTCTGGGCTCTAGAAACGGAACTGAATTTCCTACAGGAAGGTAGAATTTGTTGGCTGTTGGAGCTGAGACGCGGTGGGATAGAGGAAGAGCTGGCAAAGAGGTCTTTGCCTGTGGGGGCCTCCGTTTGGTAGCCATGTTACTTGTTAGGCATTGCTGCAAACAAAGTCAGAGTCTGGGGATAAATGCCAAGTGCAAAGAATAAAAATGGGGGTGCGGGTGGGGTATGGGGGGACGGGACCCACAACCAAATATGACAAAAGATAAAAATTGATTTGCAATATTTGATTTGAAATTTATTTTTAAAAGATTTCATTTATTTTAAAGATTTATTTTAAAGATAAAAGCTAGAACGGGAATCTGAACCGGAACGCAGGCGGGGTGGGGGGGGGGGGAGGTGGAAAGTTCAAGGCCACCCTGGGCAACTTAATCAAAAGTACAAAGAGGTCTGGAGATGGAGGGCAGCGGTAGAGTGCTTGCCTAGCACGTGAAGGCTCTGGGTTCAAGGTTCAATCTCGAGCACCGGAAACGAAAAGAGCAAACCCCAACAACAACAACATACTCCAGACTATAGCACATAAGATGTTTTCATGCAATCGAGGAAAATAAAAATAAAATTGTTAAAACTCCTGCTAAGAATCCCTATAATGGAAGGGAAACCTGATCAGAGGGAGCGCTGTTCTCAGGGAGAAACTACGCAGATGGGGTGGGTAACCCTCACGCCTGCTATGTCAGACAACTTTGTCCGGAACTAATGGTGGTCTCTTTGAGAAAAATCTTTATCAGAAACCCTTTTCCTCCTAAAATAAATGACAGAGAGAAGACTTCAAGATGGATGTGGTGGCTCACCTTTGAAATCTCAGCCCTTGGGAGGCAGAGGCAGCGTGATTGCAGGGAATCCAAGCCTTGCCTTGGGTTGGTAGTGTGTTCCTAAGCCACGGAGTCCCTGTCTCTCCCTCCCAGCAAAAGAATAAATAGAAATAATAGCAATGGTCACAGAAAAGTGCCGAGCAGAGGTCATTTAAAATAGTAGCAAAGACGAGATTATGCAGGATAAGGTGAAATCTTTGATGAAAGAGATCTTCAGCAGAGCTAGGAATTGCCCAGTGTTCTCTGCCCTGCGGTGGTAAGGTGGGCCCACCTGCAGCTCAGGACAGATACTCTCAGTGGGTGACCTCACAGCCTCAATTAGGGAATAGATTTTGCTACCTTCTTATTCTGACCTCCCCTGCTTATAATTATCACGTAGAATTGTGAAGAAAAGAAAAGCCGGTTAGAAATGTATGTTTTTTCTTTTTTTTTTTAAAAATCTAAGATATGTTATGCTTTGTCATCATGAAACCAACTTTTAAATATCAGCTACCAGGGTCTGTAGAGGCAGAAACGAAGAGTTTGTCTTTAACTTGAATTCTGTTACATGCAATTGGGAACAAAAAGGTTGGAAGATTATTACCAGACTTAGGGGTCACAGCCTATGCTACAACATGCCACATTTGGCCACCCATCCTATTAAGGCAGTTAAAGGAGCCAGATTAATTGCAGAATGCAGGAAAAGGAGATTTGTTCAATGTGACCACTTTGGGAAGGGGGATAGAAAGCTCCGTTGACCTGACATAAGGGTAGGGTTTAAATAGCAAGAGCTGAGCATAAGAAGACCCCCAAAGTGTGGTTTCCTGCTCACCATTGTCTCAGCAAAGTCTCTCCTGAAACGTCATTTCCCCCCAAAATATCGTCTGACTAGGTATAACTTTCTCCCGGAGGCAGGTTCCTCGGATGCCCTGTGGTACAGAGAGGAGGGAGTTTAAACCCTCAAGGCCAGCCTGGTCTACTGAGTGAGTTCCAGGACAGCTACACAGAGGAAACCCCCCCCCCCCCCCGCCAAAAAAAAAAGAATGTCTTCCAGCATGAATAGGATTGGGGCTCATGAGCCCCCAACCCTTGATGAGGAGCTAATGACAGTGGCAGCTGGAGAGAGTTAGTTTTCTTTAGTAGTATTTTTTTGGTAGGATCTTGATAGGCTGATCAGTATGTGGGCTTCACAATCGGCCTTTGTGGGTTATTAAAAAAGACAAAGTTGAGAGCGGGATGTATATAGGTGGGGAGATCCAGGAATAGGCGGAATGTGTGAGGACGAGGTGGCTATGAGAGAAGCATATTGTATGTGTACATGGAAATCTCAAAGAACAAATTAAAAATTACATGAAGCAATAAAAGGAACAAAAAGAATATGAATATTCACCAACAGTATTTTATTAACAGGCGTTGAGCTCGTGCCGCGTGCTTATGACAGAGCATACGTTAGACGCGTGATGCAGTATGGCTAGCCTTGCGTTCTTGCGCACACACATTTGAGTAGCAGCTATAAAGGACCGTTGACAAAGTTCAGAGAAGACTTCCACGAGGAAGCGAGAGTTGTCCTGTTTGCTGAAGAGCCGTGGAGTTAACTTGGAGTGTATGAGCAGGGTTGGGGGTGGGGAGATAAGATGTGTGAGGGCCTTGTGGAGGGAGGAAGGAAAGAAGCGCAAGGGAGAGTAAGTGCCAGGTGGTCCCGGGGAAGCCAAAGCCTTCCTCAGGAGAACATGGAGAAATAAGGATTTTGAGGATAGGTTTAGAGGTGACATGATTGGAGATGCTGTCAGTAAAGATTCCCCTGAGCCCTCTAATCCTTCACAGTAAAGAGACCAGTGTGGAAACAGGCCAGAAAAATGATGAGGTAGTGAGAGGGAAAAAATAGATCTTTTTGAGGGCTATTTAAAGAGTAAAATCCACAGGAATTCATGGTAGATAAGATACAGTAGCACTGTATAGATGTAGAAGGTGCTGGAAGCAAGTGACACTTTGCTGAGGTGACTTCGGAGGTCAGGTTGTGAGGTGGCTTCAAGTTCAAGATGGCTTGAAGACCCTGTGTAGTAAGGGCACGTAGCAGTGAGCTCTGCACCTCAGGCCTCAGGAGCTCTGGGGAATGGATGTTTTAAACTTCAGTTATCCCCCCATCCAAATGGCAACAACTACAGGTATTGGTATCGGTGGAATCACGTAAGAGTCAAGTTAGAGCTCAGGAGGCCAAGCAGCTCTATTAGAGAATTCTTGCCTCGTGGCCCAGTAGAGAAGCCTGGGCCTGGGAGGGCACAGAAGAGAGTTTAGAGGAGGACCAGAGAGGAGGTCCGATGCCACTGGGAGATCAGGTGGTGTGAAGGCTTCTGGGAGATCAGGTGGTATGAAGGCTTCGTGTAGGAGTCCGTGCTGACTTTAGAGGACGGGAATAAGGATGCTGTGGGGTGAAAACTGAGGCGGGAAATGATGACAAGTGTATGAATGAAAGAATGGACGAGCCGTTCTAGAACTTGGTAAAGGGTTGGGTAGAGCAAGAGATTGCAAGTGGGAGAGTGGAAGCAAGAGTTAAAACTGAGAAAAGGCATAACATTGTATTAGTTACATGTCTCACCACTGTAACAAAGTACCCGACAAAAGCAACTTAAAAAAATAAAAGTTGACTCTGGCCCACAGTTGAGAGTAAGCCAGTGGTTCTCAGCCTTCCTAATGCTGGGACCCTTTAATACAGGTCCTATTCCTGTGGTGAACCCCAATCATAAAATTATTTTCATTGCTACTTCGAGACTGTAGTTTTGTTACTGTTATGAAGGTAAGGTAAGCATCTGATATGCTGGATGGTCTTAGGTGACCCCTGTGAAAGGGTTGTTCGACCCCTAAAGGGGTCGCCACCCACAGATTGAGAACCACTGTTACATCGTGATGGGAAAGGCACGGTGGCAAAAGCATGAAGCACCGGTGATATCACACCCACAGTCAGGAAGTAGAAAAAAGGGGTAATGTGCCCTGTGGTACAGAGAGGAGGGAGTTTAAGGTTGCAGACCAGGCAAGCGGAGGTAATGTGTTAGAGATTGGCATGATTAAAGAGACTGTGCCTGCTCAGCAGCCAGACTGTAGGAAAGATGCCCTGAGGGCAAGAACCCCACCCACTGAAGGTGCTCTGTGCACTTTCTCCTTTTATTCAGTGAGTGGTGTAGTCCACATTTAAGGTGGTTCTTCCTACCTTAACCCTGTCTGAAAATTTCCTCAGCTATGCCTAGAGGTTTATCTCCTAGGTGATTCTAGATCCTGTCAAGTTGACAATATTAACCATATTGCTTAATGGTTATTGCTTAATGGCCTCTTGTGCTCTAACTTGCCTCTTATATGATTCCACCAAACACGATATGCCTGTAGTTTTAGTCACCATTTAGATGGGGGGAAATCTGAAGTTTAAAACATCCATTCTGCAGAGTTCTTGAAGCCTGTGGTGCAGAGCTAATGCTACATAACAGAATAGAGGCTTAGTGTAACCATTAACAGAACAGAATAGAAGAGGGCTATGGGTCTGTTGGCATTTGATTTTACTGGGGATTTGAGCTTGTTTCAAAGCTATGATAGGGGCCAGCAAGACAGTTTGGTGGGTGAAGGCACTCACCATCAAACCTGAGGACACATGGTGGAAGGAGAGAAGTGATTTCTCTGCAAGTTGTCCTCTGACCTCTACTCATGTGCAGTATGTGTGTGCCCACATACACATGTACACACAAAATAAAGAAAATGTAATAAAAAACAGAAAAAGGAAGGCTAAGATAGCCAGTTTAGGAGAAAGTAAAGATTTCCAAGGAGCTCCAAAACGATGGCTCCAAAGTGCTCCGGTTGAAAGAGTCAGGATTCAGATAGGCCGGCAGATGGGGTAGACGATGGAGTGTTCCCTGTAACAGGGCACAGCTTAGCTTCTGGTTTTTACTTTTGAGTAGCAGGCTGGGGTTGTCTGTTGTAATGGCCGAGGCGGTGTGGTTATAGTGTGAGGAACCGTAGAGGATGGTCTGGGGTGTCTGTCATTCATGCTTAGCAGTTTCAGTCCCTCTGGTTTATGACTGCTGGATTAATTACTTTTTTTGTGCTGTGATGAAACACCATGACCAGGGCAACTCACCATAGGAGAAAGAGTTTATCTCAGCTTGTGCTTCCCAGAGGGCTGCAGTCCATAATGGTGGGGACAGCATGACAGCGGTCATCGAGCATGGCAGCTGGAACAGGATGCCAGAGCTCACATTTTGAACCACAAACATGAAACCGAGAGTGAACCGCAGGCACGCAAGACAGTAAACACTCAAAGCCCACCCCTAGTGACGTACTTCCTCCAGCAAGGCCACGCCTCCTAAACCTCCACAAACAGAGCCACCAACTGGGCATCAAGCGTTCAGATGCCTGAGAGTTTGGGGCACATCTCTTCTTTAGACCCCCCACCCCCACCATGGCCTTCAGCAGTGCTCTTGTTCAGGACTCAGTGCTGAATAAATAATTGGGCACATCCAGAGTTGGGGCTTTGCCAGCCATTGACAATAGAAGGGAAGTTGTAGGGTATCGTTAAGGTTGTTACTGAAATGGTGGGCTCCCTAGTGTGTCCACTGTCCACTGTCCAGCCCATTACAAAGCCAGAAGCTAATTTAAAACACTGAGGTGGGTGTGTGTGTGTGTGTATATATGTGTGTGTGTTGTAATTTGTTTGTGACTCAGTCATGTGACTCTCAGTTGTTAACTTTGTGGATGACAGCATCATGTTGTGTTGGAATGTCAAAAGTTTGGACATGCCCAAAGCTGATTAAAGACCGAAGTTAATGAAGATAAAAGGGCTGATGGGATAAAGGAAAAAGCACGAGATGAGAGGTTGAGAGTGTAATTTAGAACAAGCTTGAAGGAAAAGGAAGCTGAAGCCACCAAAGAAAATACTTGAAGTGCCATTCTAGGGGCATATAATGATGGTGACGGATGCTGGAGACCGAGGTCTGCGCATGGTGGAGATAGCATGGGAGAAGTGCTGTTACAGCTCAGCTTAGAAGGTCCAAGCGCTCAAAGAGACGATGCGTCATCTAGATGGACAGGAAGTTACTCGGGATGATGGCAGGTTTAAGGATATCAGTGAGCCGGGGCCAGTGTCTCTGAGAAGCAGGAAGCGTTTAGGAGGTTAGGAGAGGATACAGACGAGGACAGGGTGGGTGGCATGTCTCACTTGTCAAACCTAAAAGAGTATTGGTACTTTAGAGGGTAGGGAATGGAGGAATAAGGCCTGGAGGAGAGACCATGAGCAAGAAAGGTACTTGGACCACCTCTTATGTATAGTGAAGTGTGTGGCTAGACTCTACATGGGCAGCAGGAGATGATGATGTCTTCAGGGTGCTTGGAAGAGATGTAAGGGTGAGACGGTGTGTTCTGGTGTGGAACAGCAGTTCCAGGGAACCCAGTGGATAGGGTTGGGTGGTGCTTGAGCTGAGGAGCTGGGTCTGCTGGCTGGAAGGAATTGTTGGGGGATGGTAAAGATACTTTGCTGAAAGTTTTAGTGTTGGCTGATAACAGGGATGAGTTAGGGGCCAGGTACATTGGCGGAGGCTCTCATCTGTCTTGTCTGGAGCGACACCAGGGCTCTGGATTTCCTAGACCGATGGATAGTAGTGGAAGCAGAAGCTACTGGGTGGGACCCAAATACTCGGTATTGTTTTTAGCATCCCAAGGAACATAACTGTTCCATGAGAGCCATTTCAAGTCTGCTGTTGTGTCCAGTATAAGCTGAAGAAACTGAGGTTCAGTGGTTTGTTTAAGGCAAGTTCAGTGGTTTGATCAAGGTGACACAGCTAACAAATGTGCAGGCATACATCACCATGCCTGGTTTGTATGGTGTTAGGGTGAGAAACCAGGGCTTCTTCACTCATGCTCGGCAAGATCTCTAACCAACTGAGCTACACCCCCAGTTCCTCTTGAGTCCCCCTTTAAGAAATCCCATTCCATAGCCCATTAACGCTTCATGGTGTGATGTGTTTCTAAAGACCACTGTTGTATTTGCACAACTTTAACAGTTCTTGACCATGTGATTAATTCTGAGTAAAAGGTACGCATACTTTGATGGAAAGGTACTGGCATGGTTATAAGTAAGTCTGAGGTTTGTTTCTCTGTGTGTGAATTTATTTCCTTATTATACTTTTATCCCCCCTCTCCTCTGTTTCTTAAGTTTACTCTGTCATATTTTCCATTTGTGATTGGGATTCATCATGTCGCCTAGAAGAGAAACCAGTTCTTTGTATGACCCAGTATATGCACTGTCTTCACAGCGGTGTGTTATATGGTGGATTAAGTAGTTAGTAGATAGATATTTGTTAACATATACTTACTGAAATGACCCCAAAGGGAAACCCATCTACACCACTAGGGGCTAGTTCTCAAGTCCACTTCTGCTCAGAGATCTACATCAGCTTCTGGTTTTTAGCTCAGGATTCACCCAAGTTTTGTTAGCCTGTCACATTTTTTTTCAAATTAGCCATAAATCTGTCATGAGAAATGTTGGAAACTTTGCTGCCATGAAGTTGCCCTTCAATTGACATTTTCCCTTCTCTTAGGAGTTGCCATTTAGTCACAGGGAGTGACGCAGGAAGGCTTCAGGGAGGGCTGAGCTGATGCAGGTTGGGAGAAGGGAATGGATGTGGGCTGCTTTAGGCTCCGTTCATCTTGGGCCAGTTAGAGCCACAGCATCTGTGTGATCCCTTATGCATCCAGCACTGGAGCTGCACGGAGCTGGAGCCGAGTCAGGAGTGAGGGGTGTGTGACTAGGCAGAGTCTAGTGTGCAGAGAGGAGGTTCAGGGTAGAACCGGGCGGTAAACATTGCCAGGTTCAGAGAGTTTGTGCCTGGTAGTCTTCTTTTCTTGGTGAAATGGGAAGAAACGTTTCTGTTAAAGGGGAGGACAAATGGAGATTTGCTGGCCTGTGTGTCTGGAATAAATGTGAGAGACAGTGAAGGGAGCTTACTATGGATGGAAAAGGAATGCTAAGCATGAGTGAGGCTTTGTCCTCAGCTTCCTTCTGCCCTGTTGGTCATAAAGACAAACACACAGCCCTACCCCATGCCCTTTTAAGGGTTTTCACCACTGAACATCATGGCGGTGGTTCTCACTTGCGTGTCTGAGGGACACAGCTTTGGTGATTCGAACAAACTCCCCAGAAACCCCTGCACTTACAGGTGAATACTGAACTGAGGGGAACAAGGGTCTGCCCTGTGGGTGGGGGTGAGGAGTTGGCTCTAAACACTTCCAGGGGAATTGAGTCGTTTGGGCTTCAGCCACAAAGCATCTAGTCGGGATTTCTATAAAAGAGAAGCTATTGGGCCGGGAGGATGTCTCTAGCCAAAGTGCTTACCAGACCAACGTGAGGACCTAAGTTAGAGTCTCAGAACCCATGTTTAAAAAAAAAAATGTCAGTACCGGAAAGGCCAGAGACAGGCAGATCCCCGAGGCTCACTGGCCAGTTAGTGCGGTTTATGTGGGCTAGCTCCAGGCCAGTGAGACAACACGTTTCAAAAACTTAGGATTAGATGGGTCCTGAGGATGCCATCCAAGGTCGTAGGCTGACCTCTGCACCTCTGCATGCCTACACACATATATTAGGTACCATTAGGTACCTCCTGCCTATGTCCCATCTCTGCTAGGTATTATCACCTAGTGAGCCAGGAGCATCCCATAGCACTCTGAAGTTTAGGATTTTTTTTTAGAACTCCTTGCTTACCTATTGGCTCTCAAATAGGTTTCCCATTTAGTATTTCAAAGCCCAGCACAGAAGCCTGGGATGTAGCTGGCCAGTGTCAGATGTATTGTTGGTTCTGATGTGAAGATGTAATTAGCTCTTTTTGCTATTCCCAGGACCATGCCTCCAGGAATAAGAGTGTCTTCCTGCAAGAGGAGGGCTTCCATAGTGAGGGGAGAGAGCTAAGCTTGTTCTTGACCTAAGACACAGCTTCTGAGAGTTTTTGCCACACTGTGAGGAAAGGACAAGCAAGCTCCGTTGTACTCAGCAAGACAATGGACATTTCTTTAATGTCCACAATTCCTGCGAATCGAGACAGCTAATTATATGGTAGAATTCATTTCTCAACAGTCTTGTACATTTCCCCTATCTGTTTCAGCTGCTCTTTTCTAGGACAGCTCCCACAAGTACAGCTTCCTAGCCTCCTGCCAGCTGCTGGCCACATGTAGATGTGCATGAATGAGGCTTAATGCTTCTCCACTCTAGCTGTGATTTCCTGTGCTTAGTGATTGCCAAGTCCTCAATGGCCCTTTCTTTATCTAGGCTAATATTAGGCATCGTTTGCTCTGTTCATTTTTTTTGTTTGTTTTTTCACCGTTCTATCGTCTGATGTAGGCATCTGAAGAGAACAAACAAGGGCAACTGCTTCTACCAAGAGGCCTTAGTTTTCTGGGGAGACATTGGTAATAATCTCTAGATGAGTCCTCCATTTGGCATGACTGATTAAGCAAGCAGCTGCTTATTAAGAAGCAGAGCTGTGAGTAGAACAATTTAATTAGCTCTGTCTGCTGAGCCTTTAATAGAAGCCACAGCTTGAATATATGGTGCTCTTTGTTTAGTTATAAATGAATCTTTTTTTGGGGGTGGGGCAAAGAAATACTCTCATCATGTACTCCAAGAAAACAGAAAATATGTTGAAAATATAAAATATTGGGAGTTGGAGAGATGATTCATCTCAGTTAAAAGCACTTATTGTCCTACCAGAGGATCTGGGTTCTAATCTCAGCACCCATGTGGCGATTCACAGCCATTCACAACTCCTGTTCCAGGGGATCTAATGCCCTCTTCTGGTCTCTGTAGGCATCAAGCATGTACTGGGAGTACATACATGAGTACATGTGTGTACACTAGTACACATAAAATAGTAAATCTTAAAAAATATAAAAAGTATCCACCTACTACAACAAATAATTCACAAAAACTAGGACTTGGGGGGAATAATGTACTTAAAATTAAAAAAAATTATTCAATGGGTACACATGCATGTTTGTGTCTTGTGCGTGCATGTGTGTACCAGGGCATGCATGTAGAGGTCAGAGGATAACTTGTGGGAGTTGGTTTTCTTCCTCCACAACTCTGGACATGGATCCCAGTGTTGGAATTCTGGTCGTCAGGTTTGGTGACATGACAAAGAACCTTTTGGGCCCATATTGCACAACTTTCTTCCTTTTTTCTTTTCTTCTTCTAAATTTTGAGATAGGGTTTTTTTGTTTGTTTGTTGTTTTTTTTAAATGTAAACCAGACTGGTCTTGAGCTCACAGAAATCTGCCTGTCTTTGCCTCCCTAGTGCTAGGATTAGAGGTGTGACTGCTGGGAATTAAGGCATGCATTACCACGCCTGGCCCCATCCATAATGCATTTCTTTATGAAATGATGGGGTACCTTGTTTAGTGTATTAATTAATAATTCACACACCTGTTAATGTGTGGTAAGTTTCATAACAACTTTGAGGAAGCATTCAAGAAATGTATACATTGAATTTTATCAATAGTCTGCCAGCAGTCTGTGCTCAGGGGCCAGCAGGGAGCATGCAAAGCCTTCAGGCAGATCAACCTGAGAGTTTAGACTCTCAGTGCTTCTGATTCCACCTGGCCTCCAGGTTTACATTTGCTTTAATTTTCCTTATGTCCCACATAATCAAGTCATAACATATTCACTTGATGTACAAAGCTTACTTTTATGTTATTGGTCAATAGTAAGCCTAGGCTAAAAGGCCACAGATTAATTTTTAATGCCCAACACATACACACTGAAATAAAAAGTAGATAAAAAGTAAACGAGCAATAAAGTTAATGAGGTCGTACAGAGAAGGACTGCAGTATCAATAATTTTGCCAAGCATGCGCGCGCGCACACACACACACAGAAAGGGAAAAGAGAGAGGGAGGGACAGGGAAGAATTCATTACAGACATGAGAATTCTCTCAGAAGAAGGCCTGTGGGAGACTGATTCAAATCATTCTATCCTGGTTGGCAGGGGACGGAGTGGGTTATTGCTAGCTCAGGCAATGACTTGATTTTTCTCTGGTAAGTTGGCTCCAGGAGATGACTTTATTTTTTCAAATTAGGAGCTTGAAAATGTATATTGATTCATTTCCCTCTCATTTGAGGACTGGCCCCTTCAAAGATAGAAACACTGTATTGCTGAATATGAGCAAATTTCTTAGCACTGTTAGGTCTGAATGTACCTAAGATTTTGCTTTTTTTCTTTGAGACAGGGTCTTTGGCTGTCCTGAAACTCACTATGTGGACCAGGCTGGCCTCAAACTCATTGAGATCTGCCTGCCTCTGCCTCCCAAACGCTGGGATTAAAGGCATGTGCTGCTACACTTGGCCCTAAGATCATTTTTTAGGAGCCAAATAAAGTTCAGCCCAGCAACATAGAAAACATACTTCGTGTGTGTGTGTGTGTGTGTGTGTGTGTGTGTGTGTGTGTGTATGCATATGCATATTGCTATTCTTTCCACTAACTGTCCTTAAAACCCAAACTCCTTTATTTTTTAAAAGTAAAACCATATTTTAAAAAGAGATAAAAAGCTATGGAGGCTTTTTGGTCTAAGGAAAAATGTTAACATTACCACCACTAACTTAGTAGTAGTTACAGTGACTTTTTTTGAGACAAGGTCTCTCTGTTGTAACTCTGGCTGTCCTGGAACTCACTCTGTAGAGCAAGCTGGCCTCAAACTCACAGAGATCCGCCTATCTCTGCCTCCCAAGTCCTGGGATTAAAGGCATGTACTACCGCTGCCCCGCTAAAGGTTTAATTTTTAATTGAGTATATATGCATGTGTGTCCATGTATGGCTGTGTAGATATGAGTTCAGTACCCATGGAGACCAGAAGAGGATACCATGGACCTGAAATCACAGATGGCTGTAAATCACTTGATTGTGGGGCCGGGAACTAAACTCTGATCTTCTGCAAGAGTAGCGAGGGCTCTTAACTGCTGAGCCATCTTAGTTGATTTCTTTTTAATTACGTATTTCTTCTTAAAATTTAAAATTTGTCTCCAATAGCGTTGTCTCACAACACAATCAGTTTTTAACTTTGTAATTTATTTTTTGTTTGTTATTGCAGGCAATGTTCTATGATTTTGTGCTTAGACGTTTCTTAGGAATTATTTGGCCAATTCTCTCAATTTATAGATGAGAAAACTGAGTCAAAGAAATCAGGGGATTTGTCTAAATGTAATTAAAACAATATTGTTAAAAGAATAATTTCAATTATAGCAACTGAAATTTCCTCTTAATGTTAAACTCCTAAGGTTAGATAAGGTTGAATTGTGATGTTAAAATGGTTTTTTATGATTAGGGGACGAGGGTACCTTTTAGGTACTTAAAAAGTGCCTTTGAAGTATTTTCATTTTAAATAACAAACGTATGACACTTGACACATAGAGAGTAAATGTGAAGAAACAGGAGACTTACATATTTAGTTTATTTTCCTTAGATTAAAATTTTTAACAGTTTTAGTAAAGATCCTGAAATAAATGTATACTTGTTAAAATATTGTAGACCAGCTGTGTGATAGCAGGTGACAGCTGTCCTTTCTCTTAACAGGTTGAAGGAATATGGAAGCCAACAACAAGCTGGTTGTCAGCACTATTTGTAGCAGCTTTGTCATCTTTCAAGTCCTTTTCCATTTTGTAAGTTACTGGTTTTCAGCAAAAGTTTCTCCGGGTTATAATAGTCTTGACATCGAGAAGAAGATTGAATGGAACTCAAGGTAAAGCCATGGCAACGTGATTAAGTGACTTAAAAATAGTTTTTATGAGGTAAAAAGTCTTCATTTGGGCTCTTCAAAGAATTCAAGGTCAAGATTTTTGTTTGATCTCAGGAATAGAAGAAAGACAAGATCTCATACAAGAAAAGTTCAAGAGTTCTTATATCAGATGTTAGGGAAGTGTGTGGGAGTGGCTGGAGAGATGGTTCCCTGGCTTAGAGCAGTGGCCGCTCTTCCAGAGGATCTGGGTTCAATTCCTAGCACCCTCATCGCTGTGTGCAACCTTCTGTGACTCCGGTTCCACAGGTGCCCTCTTCTGGGCCCTTCCGGCACTAGGCATGCGTGTGGTACACTGGCAGGCATGCAAGCAAAACGTCCGTACACATAAAAATGTTGAGGACATTTTTCACTTTCTGGGTAATTTTGGGAAACTTAGACTCCAGCTGACTGTAGGAAGTTCTGTTTTGCATCCCTCTCTGGAAAATTCACAATGAACACATATGCTTTGGTGGTGGCGAGGAAAGAAAACATTTCTTGGAGTTGTGACTAGCCCGTGCGAGTTAGCCACACATCGTTTGATTGAACTCTACAGACCAGAGGGCAGAATGTAGTCCTTTTCATGGACTTCTAATTATACTTTAGATCCTTCTAGATTGATTTATTTTTTAAAGATTATTTTATGTAGTATGGGTGTTTTGCTTGCATGTATGTCTGTGCACCATGTGCTTGCTTGACTGGTGCCTGTGGAGGCCAGAGGCGGGTATTGGATCCCCTGAAACTGGAGTTACAGATGGTTGTGAGCCTCCATGGAACACGGTGAATCAAACTTCCATGGTCTGTCGGAGCAGCCTGTGCTAATCACTGAGCCCTCTCAAGCCCAATATCATTATTATTATTTTTTTAAATCCTCTCCTTACATTTGAAGATAGAATGGTGCAAAAGACAGTGGGGGAGACAGATTTTTCTGAGTAAAATTTGAACTTTTTTTCCCCCTTCCATGTGATTAGAGTCTGTAAAACTTTTGAATCTTTTGTAGCTGCAAGCCAATGAAACAGGGAGGGCGCAGAGATAGAAGCAAAGATGAAAATGAAATTGGAAACTGTTTTATTATTCAGTCTCATCACCGTTCCACAGCGCAGGAAATTATAACGTGTGAAACTGAGTTCTGCTTTGAAGAAGAAATCTGGCCTCATCTAAGATTCATTTGGCTATTCAAATGGGGTTTTCTCGTCTCTTTCCTGCTTCCTGCTCCAGCTTCTATACTTGGAACTTAGAGATAAAGAGTACAAAGGAAAGCTGGGCTATTTTTTTTAAGTACATAAATATGTCTTAAAACTCAGCTTCCAGCCTTGAAACAAGTTCCAAACAGCAGACAACGCTTTTGAAAAAAAAAAAAATCACGTCTCTCCCTTTCGTGTTTCTTTTTAGCTACTATGGGATTTACACTTTTGCTTTTCCAGGAATATGATTTAAAAAGGAATTAAAACCTCAAATGTTTATGAACAGTAGCTTCTGCAAGTATAGACTTTTATTGTTGTTGTTAATTTGGGTTTTTAGACAGACTCCTATGTAGTTCAGGCTGGCGTGTAGCTCCCAAGAGCTTTTGAGTAAATGTCATCGCCGTCATCTGAGAGCTTATCATGCGTTCATTTACCATTGAACACCTTAGTGAAGAATAATACTCGAAACCTGTGTGTCTGAAATTAAATTTAAAGATTAGATTTTATTTGTCAAAAACGAAACTTCAAAGTTTTTATACTTCCTGTGTATTTGTGTGTGTGTGTGGGGGCACACACAGCACGGCATGTGTATGGAGGTCAGAAGAGTCAGTTCTCTCTCTCCACCACGCGTGAACTCAGGTTCCCCAAGACTCAGCATCAGCAGCAAGTGGTTTTACCTTGGAGGGAACTTTTTGATGTATGGTCGCTAACCACTGTTTAGGACTTTAGGAGAGGTTATGTTTTCCTCTTACAGGATTTCGAATAGCCACAGGAGGGCCTCTGGGTGGTGATTTAGATGCAGTGTTTGAACGCCTAATTCATGGGAGGCAGAGGCAGGAGCATCTTTGTGAGTTTGAGGCCAACCTGGTGTACAAAGCAATAGCCAGGGCTGTTACACAGAGGAACCCTGACTTGAAAAAAATAAAATAAAATAGGTGGTTTGGTTTCAAGTGATTTACATTTCTGTCCTGCTGTTCTAGGACGGAATGCAAGTTTGCTTGACGTGCAAAGGGCAGGCTTGTAAAACAGATCAAGTGAGTTAATTATTCACACTTCCAAAACCTGCTCTGATTTACAACAGGTCCTTTATCAATGGCCAAACTAATGAGACTCTTTGTGAATTTAAAATGCGGTGTGGCGTAACATGGTTTATCTATTAAGGGCCTTTCTGTTTGATCAAGTAGACTTACTTGATAAGCTAAAGTACAATGAACTTTTCAAATATAAAACTTAATATTGGTTGATGTTCTTTTGCTTTTAGAAACTTGGGAGTCACAGCAGACATTTTTTGGGCATTGGCATTTCCTGGTTTATCCCTGCATCCTTTATTTTAATGAAAAGAGGTTTCATTACTTGTAAACTTCTAAATAAAGATGTAAAAACTTTGAAGCTGGCTTAAAAACCAACTTCAATGTATGTCGGTGACGTCACAACATCTTAGATCATTGTGTGGCAGATAAGTCATCACATCGTAAGCGAGATTGGCTCAAAGAATTGATTTTTTGTCCAAAGTTTACTTTCTGCTAAAACAAAAGCAAAAACCAACCCGGATCTTAAAAACTCTGTTTTCGCTTTCGTATCTCCTAAAAAAGGGTTTCTGGTAGTGTGGCTCAGTTGGTAGAGTATCTAGCGTGCATAAAGCCCTGGGTTTGATCTGTAACACTCCATAAAGCTAGCCATGGTGGCACATCTGCAATCCTAGCTGGGGGAGAGGGAGCTGCAACACAGTCTTAGAGAGACAGGGAAGGGTTCCTAATGCCATAAACCTGTATTCCAGATTCTTGAGAAGATCCCTTGAGTCCCACAAGTTCAAGCCCAGCCTGAGGAATACAACAATAATACCGTTTCTCAAAGATGAACACTAAAAATAGACAAGTCAATGATAACAACGTTCTCATCTTTTCTTTCTGGAAGTGTTTTCCTAATAATGACGAAGAGGGTCCAAGAGCATCTGCTCTTGCTCCTCACAGATCCCTCACAAGCATCGAGCATGCCAGTGCATGCGAATGTACCCTGATAACTGAAACCTCGAAGACATTGCATCTTCAAGTCATGGTCCATTCATATTGCTGGAGAATATAGAGACGGGTTAGAGGTGGATCGCAGTAGTGGAGCACTTGTGTGGCAGATGCGGGCCCGGGTTCCCTCTCTAGTCGTGAGGGAGTGTGGGGAAGAAGCCAGTTAAGGGCAGTAGATTTAGAAGTCATTCCCACCCAGAGCAGGAAACTCATCCTGAAAGCCATATTGCTCTGGATGGAACTTGGAAGGTGCTGGGTCACGGCCTTATCAACTGTGTCAGAGTAGACAAGACTCTATTAACAGCAACAGCGAGTGTGTTTCCACTTTAGAACCTTAACACAGGAACATGATTCGCCCAGGTCCTATGATTTCTGAATGGCTTTATTTACATTATTGTTGTTGTTGTTATTATTATTATTATTGTTATTATTAGTTTGAGACCCGTCTGCTTCTGCCTTCTGAATGCTGGGATTAAAGGCATGGGCCACCACCCTGGCCCTTAGTTGTTTATCGGGATGGGGTTTGAACCTCTCTGCTGCTTACCGGTGTCCCCGGCCCCTCTGAATGACAGCGTTTAGTCACCCTCAGTTGTTTTCCAGTACATTTCTGTCAGGTTAAACTTTCATGCTTTGAGGCGTGAGTTTCTCAGGATGGAAAGTATCTTAGAGGAACCAGTTAAAGTTTATTGCAAGGAATCTGAGATCGATTTTTGTGTGCTTTGTTTCATTTCAGGGTGGTGTCTACGTGCCACTCTTTGCTGGTTGGGACTTTTGGCTTATACCTCTTCTTGTTTGATGAGCCTACCATAGCTGATCCACTCTGGTAAGCTGTTTCTTTCCCAGCTACTCATTTTGATTTATGCTTTGCTATTAATGATTAATAACAGCCTCATTTATGTTACTTTAGAATAGGAAACATATTGATTATCTCTGTATGCCTCATTAACGTGCTTATATTCAGTCCTACTGCATCCAATTACATTAAAATGATTTTAGATTTGAACACAAACATCGAGGGCCATTTCGCTTTCATATTGCAATTGTTACCTAAAATAAGGACACTATGACTAGTTGAGCAAAACCAAGTGTTATCAACACTGCTGTGAGCAAAGCAGTGTCATCACTGAGCAAGGACAATCAGCTGGAGTAATCACTACTTAAGATGGGGGGCAGTCGTGGTACACACCTTTAATCCCAGCACTTGGGAGGCCGAGGCAGGTGGATCTCTGTGACTTCGAGGCCAGCCTGGTCTACAGAGTGAGTTCCAGGACAGCCAAAGTTACAACAGAGAAACTCTGTCACAAAAAAACAGAAAAAAAAAAAAAAAAGATTTCTCTCCAAATTTGTGTATGACCCAGCACTGTATGACTACAGGATCCGACCCCTGCCACAAGTGTGACAAGTATACCACATTTTCATTTTCATTAGAAAGATTTTTTTTTTACAAGGTGACTCACTTTAGACTATGTCAAATATGACCAGACTTAGTATTCTCAGTCTAAACAAATTGTAGCTTTGATGCCCCCGTGTTTATTTTCCTATCATGATTATAAACAGAACCAGTCCTTTGAGAAGTAAATTTTATTTAAAAAAAAAATTGATGTGGCTCCTTGATCTAGTTTTGCCTTGGTAAACTTTAACCTAATGCAAGTTTTGCTGTTTTTTTTTTTTTTTCTTCTGTGATTTAGTCCAGGTCCAATTTTTCTGGATTGCACTTATGGGTCAAAATTTATAAAAAAAAATATGACTTCTCTTCTGCATTTCCATTTTAGTTCAGCTATTAGCAGTTCTATTTTGTGTTAATTTCAAAGTAATTCATATTACAAATCTCTTGACGGATGGAGGGGGCAAATATGTACCATCCTAGGCTAGTGAGATGGCTCAGCAGGGTGCATCCTGCCCAAGCTTGACGGTCTGAGATTGATCCCTGGAACCTACATAAAAGGCGGGATGAAATAACAGACTCCTCAGAGTTGTCCTTGGACCTCACACACACACACACACACACACACACACACACACAGAGGCATGTCCATGCCTGCACAAAACACATACACCAATAGTAATAATTGAAATGGAAATTTAAAAAATTAATACATTATATTGATATATATATATAAGGGTCACAACACTCAGGTCAAATTGTGCTGTTCTGACCATATTCTAGGGTAACAGGCAAATCCCTCTAATCCTCAGTAGAGTAATATTGATAGGACTATGTTGCTTCAAAATCAAAGGTAATAAAGATGATGTCTTCATTTATCTGAGACCCTGATTCGAAGCAAGGAATTTTAAAAAAGCAGCGTCTCAAATTCTGTTTCAGTCCTTCTATGAACAAATCATATGAGGACACACTCAAAAGTCTCTTTGTAAAATTACTTTTTTGTACTTTTTAAGTCATATGTGTATATATGTGTGTGTAAAAAATTATAATTATTTCTGCAGTCAGAAATACTATCTTAGCTATCAGTGTACTTAGATAGGTGTAGAATAGAGTCCTCTCCCCACGTAGGCCAGAGGGTCCTCAGGCATCCTCCAAGTAAATTGAAACTGGTAGATGCTGCCTCCTCATTTAAAACAAAAATGCACCCTGTGTTAATCCCATGCATTTGGAGCTTCTGGGAATAGTTCTAAGCACTCCAGAAAATACATAGGCTGCTCTAGCTTGTACTCAGGACACTGCAAGCCCCAATATGGATTGGTGTCAGATGGTTTCTTAGAAGATTCCTGCCTGGTTTAAATGCCAAGAGTCAGTAATTGATCCTCAGGAAGATTCTGGGAAGTGCGGGCAACAGGTCTTCTGATTAAAACAATCCGTACCCTGTGGGGTATGCTGGTGCATCTGGTGAGCCTAGCAGGGGAAATGAAAGCAAGACCTCAGGAATCCAAGTTCAAGGCTGGCCCTAGCAAATTTGAGGCCAGTCTGGACCACGCGAAGCCTTGTCTCAAAAAAAAAAAAAAAATCGGATGAAAAAGAAGACCATCGAAGATAATGTGTGGGTTTTTGTTTTGTTTTACATGTGTATAGGGGTGATCCAACGCTTGTGAAAGTGAACATTGCAACTGCTTCAGGCTACCTCATTTCTGGTATGTGCTCCATTGCTTCTTGATTTTTAAACTACGCATGGAATGATGCAAAGAACATATTGTTTATGCTTTTGGCTTATTTGGAAAAATAGCTGTTAGTGGGGTGGTAGTGGCACGTGCCTTTAATCTTAGCATTTGGGAGGCAGAGGCAGGCAGAACTCTGAGTTCAAGGCCAGCCTGGTCTACAGAGTGAGTTCCAGGACAGCCAGAGTTTTTTTTTTTTTTAAAGCCTTCAGTGATGGCAGAGCATGAAACTTATTTTTTGGCTTTCTAGATCTTAAGAAGGGTCTTAGTTGCAGAGTGAGGCCTCAAACAAAGAGCCTATTAGTTTAGTTGCTATAAAGCTAATGATGGTTAACCTATGCCCCTCACTAGCCAGGGCCCTTGGAGAATGTTCCGGTAGTCACGACTTCTCATAATTTGGGTAAAGCTTTCATGTGTAAGCTGTCTAGACACGATCCGACCCCACACACCCCTCTGCTCTATTTTCTCTCATGTTGGGTGGGGTTTGGATTGGCATATTTTACAGAGAGGACAAAGGAAGTAGAGAATTTGCCATCTTAACTGCGGTTATTTATTTTGGAGTATCTCACAATGAGAAAAATATCAGTCATGATTTGGACATTTATATACGAATCCTATTTTATAATTCTAAAACTTACCAAATAACTGAAAGAAAATACAAGTCAAAATAGAGTATGATACAGCAATTTGGTAAAGACAAGGGATGAATTTAATTTAATGGAAAAATTATATGCGGTGAAGATGTGAATCGTAACAAAAACAGTTATATTGAAATAAGTAACTCTTGAAGAGGGAAGGATGCATTTAGAGAAATGATAGACTATTTGGTAACCCAATTTAAAAAAGGAAAAGATTTGCTTGTTTGACAGGAAATGGCGTCATTGACAAGACCACACAATTGGTAGTGTGCCACATTCTTGGTTAATGGGTACTCTTTGTAGAATAGTAACTCTCAGGCAATCTTTTTATGTCAGTTTGCTTTTGTTTTTGAAACAGTGTCCCCCTGGAGCCCAGACAGGCCTTAAAACTCGCTAGGTAGCCAAGGGTAACCTTGAGCTTTTGACCCTCAATTTAAAATTGCTGATACAAGAAGGCACCAACCTGTGGCTCCTGTAGTCTCCGGAGTCTTATACAAAATAAAGTTACTACGATTCTCCCATATAAGATAAAAATCCATAAAGCATTGACCTCACAAAATGCGGTCATCTCAGTCTCTGTAGAAAGTCCTAGAGAATCGTCCTAGCTTATGACCAAGTGGTGTGCAAAACATGTAGGGAACATGGATGTATTTAGAGACAGGTATCAGGTAAATACTGATGTTCTTAGTTATAGTATTTAGTTTCTCTTTAAAATTTACACTTTTGGTCCTCTTTCAAAATGTTTCTCTCTAGTTTTATTCTAGGAACTTTGACAGTCATTTAAAAATGAAATCTCTACATTCTAGAAGCTCTGATACCACAAGCATGAAGCCGTGGTAGCCACCGGTTTCCCAGGCTGAATATTTGATGTTCAGCCATTTGCCAAAGAAAATAGTTGTGTTAGTACTTATAGCAGTTTCTATTTTGTTAAACTAAACTATTTTCTGAGTCTGAGAGTCCCTTAATGAGAAAGTGACACCTTCTCTTTCTTTGTAGGCTTTTTGAATAGTCACGGCTCTTGGTGGTTTTGCTAGTTTTTGTTAATATTTAGTTGTATCTTTTTATTTTATGTTTCCTGTTGAGGGCACGATAAGGCAGGGTACACCTGTAACCTCAGGGTTGAAACAGAAGGACCAGGAGTTCCAGGTGAACCTCGACTACACAGCAAACAACGCTAGTTAAACTACCGGAGCCCTTTCTCAAAGAAACAAATCAGCATTATAAACAAAGTGATAATTTTGTACCTTTGACTGATAACCTTACCTGGTTGCCTTGTTTTATGGCTAAAAATCAGTAACTTAAGCTTACATTCAACTTATTTTTGATTGATGATATTTTTCATCCTGTTTAGCTCTGGACGCAAGTTATTTGCCTGTGCTTTTTTTTTTTTTTCTTTTTTTTAGCAGTTGTTAGTCTTGTTGGGTGCTGGGGCCCTGCTAGATTCTGAAGATATGAAGCTTTGCCTAACTTAGCTCTTGTTCTGGAGGCGCCGCAGAGACAGGGTGAGGCAGGTCCGCAGGAGTGGATACTTCCTGCTAAAGTGGGTGGAGTCATGGATACTTCCTGCTAAAGTGGGTGGAGTCAGGATGGAGGGATGAACCAGGAAGCACTGTGGCAGCCTTCTTTCCACGTGACATCTCGTTGTTCTTTCTTGCAGATTTATTGATTATACTTTCAAATTGGAAAGTGATTGGCGACAAGTTTTTTATAATTCACCACTGCGCAGCGCTCCTTGCTTACTACTTTGTATTGGTGAGTACAAGCATTCACAGCAGCCTCGCCAGGAGACAAGGCTGGAATGAGAAGCTTAAGGCTGAGCACATATCTCAGCCTAAAAGTCTCTGTTTGTTTTGAGAAAGGGTCTCTCTGTGTAGTCCTGGTTGTCCTGGAACTCACTGTGTAAACCAGGCAGACCTCAGACCCAAACATCAAAGCGATTAGCCTACCTCTTCCTCCTGAGTGCTGGGATTAAAGGACTGTGCTACCATGTCCAGCATCCTTATAAAGCTTAATTCACAGAGGCCACATTCAAATGCATGCAGGGACCACTCTTAAATTAACTTGTTTAATAACTAAAATAGTAAGTTCACATGTTTTTTTTCTACTAGTGTCTATTTACTTATAGTTTGTTTAGTTTGGTTTTTGTCTTTTGAGATGGGGTCTCATGCAGCAGAGGCTAGCTGAGCCCAATCTTGAAGTAATGCCCCCCCATCCCTTTCTCCCTGTACCAATTGCACCAAATATATATTAAAAGGAAAAGCAATACATTACAATCTTGATAAGATGATTTAGGTGTCTCATGCGTTTTCTCCAATGCTTCAATGCTTATGGGCTCTTTGTGTTTTAAGTAACAGTAATGATAAATTCACAGACAGTATCAGTGAGGCTGGAGTTGCGATCATGGTATTTTGTGTTTTGAGAATTTCATATGTGAGTGTACTATATTTACATCATTTCCAGCCCTCCCTCTCCCCCCATCCAACTCCTCCCATGACCCCTAAACTCTTGACTTTCCTGCCTTCACCTCTCAAGTGGAGGCATGAGCCACCATTCCTGACTTAGTGTGTCTATTTATATTCATAAACCAAGTCAGGTATATGATACTAAATCTTTGAGTTTCCACTTAAAAAAACCTTAGTTCCTTGCAGATGCAGATACTTGTCTTTCTGAATGCATCCGTAGTTTAACAGCCTTGGATATGCATTGATTCCTGTGTGCTGTGGAAAGAATATAGACTGATAAAGTTAACAAGTCCCTTACATGCTTCTGTAAGCATAGATATTATGAACTGTTTTGGCCTCTGGAATCACCAGCTTGGTAAATGACTAGCTGTGCATAAATTGGCAAGTTGAATGCTTAATTATGTGAGATGGATACTAATTTCCCTTTGGACTTTTCTGCCTGCTTTAAAAAAAAATCAAATGCATGCTGTTGTTTTAAAGGAGAAATTAATGGTTGTCTTATTTAGTGAGTTCATAAGTAAGACCCACTGCAGCCCTGTTGTTGTTTTAATGTCTTCCTTTGTTAGGTTGTTTTAATATGAAATAAATGTATTGACAGTGAGTCTGTTAATAGCAAAACAAAATAAGAGAAAATCAAATTGGAAGATTTTTTTCTTTGAGGCAGGACATCTCTATATCTCTATGTGGCCTTGGCTGGCCTGGAACTTGCTATTGTAGACCAGGCTTGTCTCGAACTCAAAGAGATCTGCCTGCCTCTGCCTCTAGAAAGCTTCGATTCAAGACCCTGTTACTGAACGATCTGCAATCAGAGTTTTAGGGCAAAAATCTCAGCTCCCATAGTCCCATCAGGTCATTTTACAACACCAATCAAAAAGACCGGTGATGGTGAAAAGCAGGGAAGGAGAGTTCATCAATCTGGAGTGGAATGGATGCCCTGTGTAATCTTCAGATTACTGACATGAGCTTCAGTTTTAAATAGAGGAGGACACGGGGCAGGAGTCTGTGTATGGGTAGGTATGTGTAGGCAATCCTGGCCAAGGTCTGGTCCTTTAGATCGCTTCCTCAGACCTGGTCCTGCAAGCTGGTCCAGTGAGATGTTACCACCATCACTCCAGAGATGACTCACTTGGTTCCTCGAAGATGGTTTCTCCTGCTCAGGGTGATTTTATCATCATCATAACTGCCTTGATTACATGGGATTGTCTATCTTAGACTTGGCTGTTGTTGTGGGGGTAGTGTCAGTCTCCTGTTTTAAAGATCCTGTTGTTCCTAAAATCCAAGGTAACTGCAAGTTTAGGAGAATGACAGAGACCTGTAGATATCTTTGGGAGCCTGGTGCTTTGGAAATGCCCGAGGAGACAGATGAAAGACAGTGGCAGGTGTGCCAGGTCTGCATTGTGCTTTTCATTGGTTACCTTGTGGGCCCACAGGAGAAGTCAGTGCTTTTTAGCAAAAGCAGTTTCTAAGTGTCTGCTGTTAGTAATCTCATGTTTCTTTGAATATATGAAGGTTTTTTTTTTTCCATGCAGTAAATGCACAGCTCATTTTGTTACTCTAAGAATGTTAACAAAGTAAAAATTCTTTTTTATTTCTGTAGTAAAATGTTATAAAATTATTATTATTTATGAGAATCATTATTTAGAAGCACTTCTTGACTTGGCATGTCTATAATTGTCCAAAGATTTTTTTTTTTCTTAAATGGTCTTGTTACAGGAATTAAATTAAAAAGAAGGAGTGGAATCAAGTTTCTTCCAGGTTTTAAATATATATATTCTTGTGAAGAAATAGTTTGAATAGCAAGATGGGGATTTAAGATAACCTAAGCAGGTTATGCTTAGGATTTTAGGTGCACACACACATTACCTGTGTGAATGAATGTGTACCACATTCATGCCTGGTGCTCAGGGAAGTCGGAAGAAGGTGTCAAATCCTCTGGAACAGGAATTACAGATGGATGTGAAACACCATGTGAGTGCTGGAAATTGAACCCAGATTCGCAACAAGCGCTCTTAACCATTGAGCCATCTTTCCAGCCCCCTATACCTAGGTTTTGCAATGCCTTTGTGTGTGTGTCTGTGCCTGTGAAGGTCAGAGATGCTAACCCCCTTGGTTTTTGAGACAGGTCTCTCACTGGCCTGGAACTCATCAAGTAGGCTAGGCTGGATGGTCATTGGGCGTTTGGGATCCACCTGTTTCTTTGTCTCCCCAGAGCTGGGCATACCAATTGTGTGCCGTAGGCCTGGCTTTTGTATGTATGAGTGGTAGGTGTTGAATTCAGCTCCTGCCTGCAGTGTAGGTACTTTACTGGCCAAGCTAGCTCCCTAGTCTTGGTTATATGACGTTTTGAGCATTCCTTATGTTCTCTCTCTACCTCGTTTGCTAGATTAAATTTTTTTCTACTAGAGTAATTTGGATATTGGGAACTCTGCTTCTGTGTGTACACAGAGGTAAACAGCTACAACTTTTTAAACTGACACTCAGATTCCACCCCTGAGAAAGAGTGACGGCTAGCAAAGGAAGAGTGACAGATTATCTCTTGCTGTGGGGATGTGGCTGATTTATGCTTTAATACAATTTTTAAGGGCACACCCCCATATTGTGGCTACCCATCCTGATTCCTTTGCTATGCTCAGGTTTTGTGTTTTTTTTTCTCTTTTATGACTCAGTGTGCTCAGTTTTCTTTTTCCTTATGACTCACTGCCTCGCTCCAGCCAAACCGCACCTGTGTATAATTAGTTACCGTACCTTCTGAAAACATGTAAACCGGAAAATCATTGCGTGCACACCATTCTCCATTCTGCATTGCTGCAGTGCCCTAGCATCTAATTATTAAACCATTCTGTTGCACTTTAGGAAGAAAATTTGGTTTCTAATGGGCCTTCATGAATTTATTTAATAGTATTGATTGCAGCGTGGTGTCTTAAGGGTCAGAATTTCTGTGCGGCTCCCTTTCTTTAATGCTTTACTCCAGTTTGTGCGTTTTAAAAATACTTTAAAGCAGTTGTGTATGAAGTCCTATTGAAAGTGGAAGACTTGGTTGTGCATTCACCAAAGTGGTAGCTTGCGATAGACACTGAGGGTTAGGAAAATATTGGCCCTTTATTTTATCCTTGGCAAACGTCTCCAGGGGCTGGGGAGATGTTGGTGGGTAAGTGTGAGGACCTGAGCTTGATCCTCAGCCCTTGTGTAAAAAAGTAGACATGACAGCTCCCACTCGTTACTCCTGTGCTGTGGGGGTGGAGCCAGGTGGCTTTTCTAGCCAGCTACTTAGCCAAATAGGCACCCTGCAGACCAGTGAAAGATGCTGTCTCAAAAAATAAGGGACTGTAACTGAAGAAGATGCCCAAGATTGACCTGAGGCTTCCACATGCATGGACAGGGACACCTGCACACACACACATGCATGCACATGCGAACATATACACATCAGAAACATCTCCATAGCAACATGAAACAAATGCCATGAAACAAATGCTACTCACTAGTCTTTTAGGGTTAATGGAGTTAGGAAGCAAATTTTGCTTTGTTTTTTTTTTTTTTTTTTTTTTCAAGACGGGGTTTCTCTGTGTAGCCCTGGCTGTCCTGGAACTCGCTCTATAGACCAGGCTGGCCTCAAACTCACAGATCTGCCTACTTCTGCCTCCTGAGTGAGATTAAAGGTGTGCATTATTACCTCCCGACCACAAAATCTTTTATTTCAAAAAGTTTTTCGTTTTTGGAGAAAGGTTTCATTATGGAACCCTGACTGTCCTGTGTTATGTAGATTAGGCTGGCCTTGAACTCAACCTGTCTCTGCCTCCTAAGTGCTGAGATTAAAGGCATGTGCCACCACACACAGCTAGAAGAATTTTAATAGTGTACTTAACTATATTCAACACATACAAATACTGTATTCCCCCTCCCCCTCCATTTTTCCCATTAAGATAGCCTAGAGTAAACTTCTGGGGACCGAGGAGATGACTCAGTAGTTAAAGAACTTGACTGAGTTCAGATCTTCAGGACCCACATACATGCTTGGGGCATACAGCGGCCCTCCTGTAATTCCAGCCTTAGAAAGATGAGACAGGGGATCCCCAGAGCAAGACTGGGTACCACCAGCTCTTGAGTTCAACTGAGAGATCCTTCCTCAATTAGTAAAGCAGAAGAAGAGCAATGGAGGGTGATTTCCCACATCAACCTGGAGGCTCCACATACATGTGTACTGTGTCTGCAAACATGCTTACTTACACACACACTACACATACACATGAAAATGGAAAGAAAGGAAAAGTTTTAGGTAACTACCGTAATAGTTAGGCCCACCTTTCTAAACTTCAGGAGTTTGTTTCAGCATTTACTGTCTGATATAGAATATTTGATGTGATGAGTATTCTCATAACTTGCAGGCACAGCTGCGTTTCTATTCGGCTTTTCCTCAGTTTTAGCTTAGGATTTGGACTTGAACTCCTAAGAAAAAGAAAAGCAAGCAAAGGACAAAGGGAGGCAGGACTTCTGTCTACTGTTTCACAGTCCTCTGGCAACAAAAGATTTGTATTAGTGGAAATAACCTCAGCAAAGTTGCCTATTTTTTTTTTTTTTTCTTCTTTAAGTTTGCTGGGTTTTTTAAATGTCACTTGCCTTTCAATATGGAGATAAATAAGGAAAGAAAACAGCTGGTGGATTGTTCTGTCACACTGTCACATTCCAGTTCTAACGGAAACCACGACTAAATAAAGGGTAGGTCCCTCTGTAGCTGGAGCACCAGGCTTTGGGTGTTGGCCTGCCTAGCTCTTCCTGGTACAGCCAGGCGTCCGTTACCTGGTAACTACTGCTGCAACTTGGAGCTTAGGGTGTCAAGACCCCAGCTCTTGGCGTTTCAGCTCTGGATTGCTCCTCGGCACCTGGAGCTAGCTTTGTGGAGCTCTTTATGGAGTTCTTCCCGCTGCTGCTTACAGCGTTTCGCCTCCATTCCCCTTCTCTGTTCGCCCCTCTCCACTGCCCCTCAGCTTCTTAGCACTGCCACTGTCTTAACACATGGCCACAGTCTTTGCTCTCTGGTATGCCTTCCTTCCTTCCTCTCCCCCACCTTCTTTCTTCCTTTTTAGACTGGCTCTCTATGTGTCCCTCGCTGCCTGTCCTGGAACTCACTCTGTAGACCAGGCTGGTCTTCGACTCAAAGAGATCTGTCTCAAGCCATCCTTAAACTTTTCTGCCCTATAGAAGCTGCTGGGTGTGCCTAGAGCTGTCAGCCTGGGCAGCCACTTATTCCTCTTGCACTCTCGGCTTAGCCCATCCTACCCTAGAGCTCAGGTGAACAATCAGAGCATTGCGCAGAGGCCGTGCATAAGGGGAAGAACCACACTCATCTGATCATGAGAGTGCTGCGTAGACAAGCAGGGGTGTGTGCACACCAGCTGCCGTGGGTGTAGGTGGTACCAGGTTGACATCTGACCCAGGAAGCCTGGAATATCTGTGGTTAAGGTTCTCTATGACGCTGCAGGAAGGACCATTGAAGGATTGTCTGAAGCTCACTTTGGCAAAGTAGAATCCCCTTTGGGGTAGCAGGGCAGTTTGGGTGGTGCCCTGACTCCAGTTCTTTCTAGCCTGGAGTCTCATGAAGGCGTTGGTGGTTGGATGAGAGTCTTCTGCAGGCATCCATGAGAGTTGTTAAACAATTGATTGTCCCTGATACCCACTCTGGGAACCACCGAAAAAGTGGTCGCTTGATTGACAGATCTCATTGCCTCTTTGAAAATGGTAGGTAGAAGCTTTCACTGTTATCTTTCCACGCTCAGCCTGGGTCCAGAAGTCCCAGCAATGTCATTCACAGTCTTGGCTGACTTCACTGTGAAGGTGACATCAGAGTCTCTCAATCCAGGCTTCTTCCCTTCTCATTCTGATGAAGTTGCTCAATTTCTACTCTGGGTAGTTGCTGCCATGGCGGGGCATGAGGGATAGACCTGACAGCTGTCAGTCAAGCTGCTGAACTGCCTGCCATAGATAGCTCCATTCATTTAAAAAGGAAAGAGTTTGCATGCAGTTAACAATTTTCTTCAGCGAGCTTAAAAAACAAACAAACAAAAAATAAACAAACAAACAAACAAAACCAAACAAACCTTAACTTCTAGCCACTAAACAACCTTATCCTGGCCCTCCTGAGCTGTGTAAGGTTTGGTGTGTGGTGATAAAGTGATAAAAGTTAGCCAAGAAGATCTCCACGCCCATCCATTTTACTCTTAAATTGGATTTTCCTAAAAGCAAGCTTATCTTATGATTCTTCTTATATGAGATGCCTGGAGTAATCAAGTCCCTAGAGAGGAAACAGATTCCAAGTTGCCAAGAACTGGGCAGAAGAGATAATCCCCATTATCCTCATTGTTTCATGGGACCAGAGTTTTAGCTAGAGAATTTGAAAAAGTTCTAAGAGTAGTGGTGACAGTTCCAAGACAGCATGAATGTCCTTAATGCCACTGAGCCTACACTTCTGAAATAATCATGTTGTGTATATGTTATCACAATAAACTAAGAAAAGAAAGTCTATTGACGAAAAGTTAGGAAGAAAAACTATCGTGTTGGACAATGTATTCTGTTTTTAAAATAAAGCTACATGTAGAATGATAGCCTAAACAAACAGAGCTCAAACTTGCATTTAGATTTAATAATGTGAAAAGGAGAAATGTCCCAGACGTAGTAGTTGGCCACATCTTACTTCCATCAACAGTGTATCACATCTGAAAATGGAAGCAGTTCTCAAATTTAGGCTCCACCAGGAAAGACACAGTGTCTAATTAGAAAATACTCTAATTCGCCTGGTCAGAGTGCACCTAGTGTGGCCCCTATCTGGAGTCCTTAATCTTACAAATGCTCTGAGGAGAAATACTCAGGAGAGCAGCGGGTTGACTGTAGAGGCAAGATTAGATTAGGTGCCAATTGTATTATGACAGATAACTGAAGGACTCAGAGATGAGAGCCTGAAAAGGAGAAGTGGTTAGAGGACACCTAGCTTTGAAATGTCCCAGGAAATGTCAAAGGGACTGCAAAGGGACTGTGAAGTGGGAGAGGGGAGAGATTTGCTCTGGGTTAATTTAGGCATTGCAGCCATAACTAATGTGAATGGTCAAGTTAGAGTACTTTGAACAAAGCGGAGTGTGTGTATGTGTCTCTGTGTGTGTGTGTGTGTGTGTGTGTCAGGTAGTGACTGTAGGAGATGAGGATGTATATCAGCCTGTGGTTTCCACTGGGGAACAAATTGAGAAGACAGCCAGGTGTGAAGGTACATGCCTGTAATTCCAGCATACAAATACCTGGGGCAGGAAAATAGCAAGCTTGAGTCCAGCCTATGCTATAGTATAGCAAGGCCCTTTCTCAATACTTTAGTGATTAATATAACTAGTGGTAAATCAGGTACTACATTAACTTAGGGAATGGAGAAATCTTGGAGTTAGTTTCTCCTTTTCCTCCAACCATATATATTTATAAAAACATTTTCTGGGTGTGTAGAAATTTATCGTTTTGTATGTTTTCTAGGGCTGATTCTCTAAGGGTATTGATCACATTTGAAGTACATTATTACAGTTGATGTCATTGCACTTATACGGTACATATCTTTCTGAGTTTTCTAAGAGCTTTTGAGATACATAGGACTAGACTTGGTCTTTAAAAGTACTTATATTGGGCTGGGCATGATGGCCCACATTCTTGAATTTCAGCAATTGGGAAGCAGGGGCACGGTAGACCTGTGGATTCAAGACCAGCTAGAGCTACACAGTGAGATCCCGTCTCAGCAAAAATTTATATTTAGATTGGCATAAAAAGTAGAGAAGGTTTCCTAGGACAGAGAACATTATGGAGGGAGTTCCTGGGAGAATATATCCTCTCTTCCTGGGAGATAGTCAAGAGTTATGCTGGCAGAAAATGGGGTTTGTGGGGGCATAGCAGTGGATGCTCATATGGGTAAGATGTAGTCCCCCTGAGGGATGGAATGGAATTCTAACTAACCTGCCGTGCATTTTTACAGTTCACAAGATTGTTGTAGGATCTGTTGCTGGTGATGGTGTACAAGAAAGAAATCAGAAGCTGGGTATAGTGGTGCACACCTGTAATCTCCAGCACTTGGGAGGCAGAGGCTGGCAGATCTCTGAGTGCAAGGCCAGCCTAGTCTACAGAGTGAGTTCCGGGACAGCCAGGACTATAAGAGAAACCCTGTCTCAAAAAACCAAGAAAGAAAGAAAGAAAAAAAGAGAGAGGGAGAAAGAAAGAAAGAAAGAAAGAAAAAGAACAAAGGAAAGGAGAGATGGGGGAAGGAGAGAGGAAACCAGAAAGAAAAAAGAGAAAGAATCCAGAGTGGGGAGGATATTACTAGCAGGTTTCATGCAGCTGCCAGGTGCAGCAGCTGCTGTGCAGATGTAGGTTCTCTGACCAGAGCTCAGTGAGAACTGTCAACCAGGGCATCAACATGTAGATGGTTCCTCTGAGAGGTTCTGGTTACCTGCACCTGGCAGGTATTTTCTGAAAGGGGCATTCCCAGAGTGATGTTTGAAGAAACCTGGGAGGGAAGCAGGGCTTCTGCTGAGCCATCTTTGGAACACACAGAACGCAGATGCCACTACTCCTTCCATCAAGTGAGTGGCCAGTGGCAACCCAGGTTCAAGGTGAAGGAAGTAGTACTTCCACCTTTGCTGGGAGGAGTCTGCATGTACAGAGAAAAGGAATACATGGTGTCCATTTTCAGAGATTGTTCCAGTTTTAGATAATATGGAGCAGAAAGGGTTTTAACTTTATGCTTCCAATTGCCTTTTCTTCAGAGATGAATGAGCTCTTGGTCTCAGAGGTGATGCTCCTGTTTAAGGCAAGATTCAGCTCAGGAAAAATAGGTCAACTGCTGTGCCAGTCTTCGTGGATGTAACAGTCAACAAGGCAGAGGGTTATAGGTACTTGGCAGGCACCGGGCACTGTAACAGACAATCTGAAAGATCTGTGGGGAAACTAACCTAACTGGGAGATAAGAGGTCAAGACAGAACTTTCCTAGAGGAAATGTAGCAGATCCTCCTAGAAAATACTGTATCATTTTGTGGAGGTGTTTGTAAGCCATCCTTAAGCACAGCAAAGGGAGCTAGGTCCTTGGGACAAAGATCCCACGACATGGCTCAGTTTGCTATGTGTTAGAAGCACTTGCAAGTCAGCACATAGCTGACTGATGACTAGCTGCAGCATTGCAGAGTTGGTATGTTTGGGATGAAGCTCAGGAATATGCACACCTAGGCTTGGGGTGGAGATGGCTCAGTGGGCAAAGTAATTGGCTGTGTAAATGTTAGGACCTGAATTTAGATCCCTAGTACCCATGCAAAATCCTTACTTAGCAGTGTGCACCTGTTACTCCAGTGTAGGAGGGAGGGAGACAATCAGATCCCGCAAAGGTAAACTCAAGGTTCGGTGAGAACCTGTCCCAAAAAATAAGGTGGAAAGGGACAGTGGAGAACAGGTGATGGCGACCTCTGGCCTCCACAAGCACATGCATAGATGAATGGAGCTGTACACACATGAGACCCACATGCACAGAACACATAAACATTAAAATAAGAGAGGCTGCTATGCAAGCGTGGGGACCCGAGTTCTGTCTCCAGATCCTACATAAAGGTGGGGGGAGAGAAGCGATGTCCTCTGCCTTCCATTCTCGTGCTGTGCCACGTGCGCCCCAAGAGCGATCTCACACACAGCAATGCTACTTTAAAGAGAAGACTGCATGTTTAGCAAGTTCCCAGGCCCCTTTGCTCTAGGTACCTTACTTTGGAGCTGCTGGACTCCAAATAAGAGTGAGAATTTTTTTTTTTTTTTTTTTTTTTTTTTTTTTTGCTGGGTGGTGGTGGCACACACACACTCGGGAGACAGAGGCAGGTGGATCCTTGTGAATTTGAGGCCAGCCTGGTCTACAGAGTGAGTTCCAGGACAGCCAGAGTTACCCTGTCTCAAAAAACCAAAAAAAAAAAAAAAAAAGCAGAGGATTTTCTTAGGGAGGAAAAATGTGTGTTTAATTAAGACTAAGACTATTGCTACTTTATTTTTTAATGACTTCAGGATGTCTATTTGAAAATGCTTTTAAAATTATCAAAAAAAAATTAGGGACAGATGGAGATATGGCTCAGCAGTTAAGAGCGCTGGCTATTCTTCCAGAGGACTTGCTTCAGTTCCCAGCACCCACATGGCAGCTCATAATAACTGTAACTCCAGACCCAGAGGATCTGACTCCCTCTTCTGGGCTCTATGGCACCAGGCGCACATGTGGTGCACATATATACATGTAGGCAAACACCCATATATATAAATAAATAAAAATTTAAAAAAATGGTAGTGGCTTTACAAAAGCTGTGCTTCTGAAGGACACAAGAAGTCATTTAGCAAGGAAGTTGTTTGCTTTAGGAGCATATTAGCTCATAATATTTTGTAGATGTCTGGTTAGTCACATTCTGTGAACACTGGACATAATTTGTGTTGCATGCCACAGGCTTAAGACACTGACCCAGAGAGGAAGAAAGCTGTTAGTCAGAAACAGATGGGAAGAACAGCTGCCTTTAGCCAAGGGGAGAAAGATGATGTCATGAGTGAGGAAATTTACCTCTAAAAAACAACTCACGCTGATTGCACATGTCAATCATTACAGTGGGGAATGGCTCAGCAGACATGATGGCACCCACCTGCGGTCCTGGCGCCCGGCAGGTGGTGGCCAGAGGAGCACAGGTTGAAGGCTAGCCTTGGGTATATAGTGAGATTGTCTCAAAACTAAACGTGAAGAGGGATGAGGAGAGACAGACAGAGGGAAACAACCCAAACACAGAGGGGTTAGTGTAACAAAAATATTTCTAAGATTCTTGTACTTGGTTCAAGTAAGAATCCCACCAAAAATGACCTTTTTTGCACAATTTATCTCCACAAGAGTTATGTTTATATTTTCAAAGTCCATCTCTCTTGTTTTAATTCACAACAGAATTTATACAAAAAAGCAGAGAACTTCAGTTTTTTTACTTTATTTGGATTATGTACAATTAATCGCTTTTTCTTTAAAAAATATTGTTTTGAGACAGGGACTTGTTATGTAGCCTAGGTTGGCTAGAACTTATGACCTTCCTAGGTGCTGCTATAATAGGTATGTACCCTCATGTTGAGATTTAACCCTTTTAAGTCAAATACTCCAATTCATTTTTTAAAGATTTATTTATATGCCTCTGTGTGTGTGTGTGTGTGTGTGTCTAGGAGTATGTATGGTGCATCATGTGGGTGCCTGGTGCTCACAGAGACCAGAGGAGGATGTCAGGTTCCCTGGAACTAGAGTTACAAGTGGTTAAGAGCTGCCTTGTGGGTGCTGGGAGCCAAATCTGCATCTTCTGCAAGAGCAGCAAGTGCTGAGCCATCTCTCCAAACCCTCTAACCAATTCTTTTAGAAAGAATCATCTGTACTTTTAACAAGTCACCACAATTTTTTATTAAGAATGCACATAAAATATGCATGAAATTGCAATGTGAGTAGCAATTTGTTTCCTGATATTTTTAAAGTGCTTCTTCATGCTGTACAAATTAGAGAGGTCAGGGTGTTCTGTTTTTCATCCTTTTGTTTTCTAGCTGCAAATGTGACTTCTATTATATATTAAAATGAATTTATAATAAAACAAAAATGAATGTGACCTACCCATGGAAGACATGTCTCTAAAAATCCTACATCCCAGGAAACCCTTCCCATGTGTGAAACTATCCGTGGACACTCTGATTTACAGTTTATAATAATGGGCCATCCATCACTGGAACATTCTGGTGCAACTAAAGTGTGTTGTAATTGTGAGCAGCAATAGTCTTTCATGGACTTTTGTGTGTTGGACTCACAGTTGTGATTTGCATTGAGGTAGAGCTGATTTTACCTATAAGGTTGAATTTTCTGTATTTTCTAAGAGTCTATGTAATGAGAATTAGATGACTTATGATACCATCCCAGGGTGTCCAGACATCACTGATAAAAGGTCACCATTCTTGTATACGGAAATATAGATACTATTATAGGCAGATGGAAAGACCCATAACATTGAATTAAAGAGAAATATGGTCAAAACAAAACAAACTATCAGTATGCAGAAAAGAATTGGGGATTCTACATTGGTGTGAGTTAAGTTTCCTCCAAGACTCCTATGTTGAATTCCTAGCTTCCAGTGTATTTGGAAATAGGTCCATTTGCATATGTAATTAGTTAAGAGGATTTCATATTGCAATAGGATGGGCTTTTAGTAAACCATTACTGATGTCCATATAAAAAGGGGCTGTTTGGCCCCTATCTTCTGTGTGAAGATATGGGTTAGGCCACCAAAGTGGAGAAACCGTCAGAAACTGGCTGCAGGGATGGGGCAGAGAATCCCTGTGTACTTTCAGAGGCATGCACCGGTTGGCATCTTCACCTAGGACTCTGGCTTCTAGAACTATGATACGTTCTCTTGCTGAAACACTGTAAACCCCGCACCCCACCCCCTCCACGCCTACCACCTCTTTCTTTGTTGCAACACTCCCAAATTAATATAGTTTTCGTGGAAGAGATGCAGCTACATCTAAATCAAGCTATACCCTCTTCATCTTCTGAAAGACATTGATGCTCTGTTGAAAAAGCAGCAGGCTTTGAGTTAGCTTGGATCAGTGGTTCTCAACATTCCTGATGCTGTGACCATTTACTACAGTTCCTCATGTTGTGCTGGTCCCCAACCATAGAATTAATTTCGTTGCTACTTCATTACTGTAATTTTGTTACTGTTTTGAATGGTAATATAAATAGCTGATATGTAGATGGTCTTAGGCAGCCTCTGTGAAAGGATCATTCAACTCTCAAAGGGGTCACTACCCACAGGTTGAGAAACACTGGCTTAGCCAATACCATATGAACATATATAATATGTATCTTTTTTTTTTTCTTGATTGCTTCATGAAATTGAGTAAACGTGCCTTTCCTAATTCCAAGGTTGTCACTCAGATTTCCTCTTGACAAACGGATGGGAGGATGGGGATTGTGGGGCTGAGAAGATGTTTTGGCCTCTAGCAACATAGAGCTGATTCTGTCAGATGGGAGCAGTGATGGTACTCTTCTGTAGCCGTATGACGCATTGAATCATGGCAATGAAAAGTGTACCCCCCCCACCCCGCTTGTGGGTTCTTTTTGAAAAACGGATTTTCAAGTTGAACTTTGGATTGCTGTAGAGATTTTAGACATGGAAAGCAAAATAAGAGTTGGTGGTGTATTACTAATGCGCGGGTGAGGTGTTGCTCATCTGTGTGCCTGGTAGGCAGCGCGTGCACACATTTCGGCCAATTTCAGCATAGAAATGCCTTGCCAGATGGGGAAAAGATATCACTCACTAAATTCCTTGCACACCTGCACACAACTTCTGATATCGAGAGTTTTAGAAAGTATCCGATCACTTTTAAATTTCATCGAAACCTGCGGAACCACTTAATTAAAAACTAACTTTGTGTGAAGAGAAGAGCCTCTGAGGACACGCACCTATGAGATAGCGTGACTGTGGCTGGCCACACGAGGACGCGGAAAAGCCGCTGCTACAAACTCATGTTTTCTGAGTTGGGACAAGAACGGCTTGCTTTAATTTGTAAACACGTTGAGGGTGAAAATGTAGAAAAATAGTACAGGAAAGCAGATATTTATGGGCAGTTTCTCAGAGCTCTGTAATTTTGAGATGGCCACAGAGGGAGCCGTCTACATTTGAATTGTCTGATGTTGCGTGTTGATTGAAAAAAAAAAAATCATCATACAATGAAGCAGTTACTCAGCTTTTGGAAACAAGGTAGCTTCAGAACTTAAGTATCAATAGGGGATGGAACTGTAGCTCAGGGGTGAGTGCTTCTCCAGCACGCAGGAAGCTCTGGGTTTTGTCCATTGTAACACTTAACATCAGGTACGGTGGAGACAGGAGGTGGAAGCTGGAAGGTCAGGAGTTCAAAGTCATCTTTGGTTACTAATTGAGTTCACAGTCAACATGAGCTGTATGAGACACTGTCTCAGAAACAACAAAATGTATCAGAAAAATAGCCACATCAAACAGGACTCATAACTTATCGGGAAGTCCAGTGGACTTTTAGTATGAAAACACAATGGCTATCTCAGAGATGGCTGTAAATGATGACCTCCTACCTGCAAAGGAACTACACTGACCACTGCTGCTCTACTTTAGATACAACGTGGCTAGATGTTCTGGGGGACAGGGACCAATTTTTGTAATCCTAAAGCCTGCTGTTGCAGTAAAAACACATTCTCACATCTTTGTTGGGAGAATATGTAACCTGGACTTATTGTAATGGATTGACAGTGGAAACGGGTGCATGGTTGGCTGAGGGGCAGAAATGCAAGTCAAAGCGAATCTCGAGTTTCATTGTAGTTTTTCATTGTAGTTTTACGCACTGTGTTATTCCCCTGCACCCCTCCCCCTGCTTAGCCTGCAGGTAGTCAGTGAAAAGGAAGAAGTATTACTGAAAAAGGAAACAAAAAAGAAAATTTCTTGCTGTATCATGGGTCATAAAAAATATTATTTTTTAATTCATTCTAGATGATACCTTTAATTAGTCCTGTTGTGTTTACATTATTCTTAAAACGTGTCACATGTTCTCTTTGAAACATACAATATAGCTTATTAAAGGGATAGTAAGAATGGTTATAGAACTACTGTCACTTAATTAGAAAAAAAAAGCACTGATGAGTTAGTGTTGTTACTACTAATTGGCACTGTTAACTGTGTGAAAGCAGTAAACCCACACACCTGACATCTCACACACTGCTGCTTAGGTGGCGGCGTCCTGGGTCACTGTGACAAGTTGGCCCTCTCGTGAACACAGAACTCGTCTTGCCTGCTGGTTTGCTTTCTGGCTGTCCCTCCTCCCTCAGATATTCCAGCATCACCAAAGACAATGAACTTGAAAACAGAAACAAAAAAATCAGCCCCAGTAAAGCTAATTCTATGGTCAAGTGCTGAATTTTAAGTCCCCCAAATAATTGTGTAGCTAAGTAGAAAAAAAAAAAAACTCAGATAAAAATTCACTTTTTAATGCTTCATGTTGTTTTAATTTAGCATGGCATACTTGGCCAGAAAATAGTTCACACCAAGTTTTCTCACCTCTAAATGGATTGGGGATGGGCAGGCTTTTCTCTGAGATGTATTCTCTATGATTAGCAATGTTAGAGTAACTCCATTTCCCTAATGGCAATTAAAAAAAATCTGTGTGTGTGTGTGTGTGTGTGTGTGTGTTAGCTCTAGGATCTCCTGATTAATGAATATATATTTCTATATCAAATATGATAGACAAGATTTGGTGTGTTGTTGTGTATAGCAAATATATACTTTTTTATAGATTATTTAAGATAATCATACTTTTGAGATGTTTAAGCACTTCCACTTCATAAAGGAATGCCCCTAGTGTTTATTATAAAACACATTAACTTTTGAAATTTACACTTCCGTGTGATCATTTTTCCTACAGTAGTTTGAGAACGTGGTAATGGTAGGTTGCAGAGTCCATTAGCTCAGTGTGAGCCAGTTGCTTGATTTCTGTCTTTCTGGGTGAACATGAAGTGCTAAGTGAACGTAAGTGTGTAATGGACCGCCTTTCATCACCTGTAGAATTCTAAGCACATTTTTAAAGTCTAAAGAAAGCCAGGAGGCTGGGAAGATGGATTAGCAGTGAAAAGCACTGCTGCCTTTCCAGAGTACCCGGGTTCGGTTCCCAGCACCCACATATTGGCTCATAACTGTCTGTAAGTGTAGATCCAGGACATCTGACACCCTCTTCTGGTCCTCCAGGGCACCAGGCATGAAATGGTGCCCATACAAACCTTCATGCCCACATTCATCCACCTAAAAACAAATTTAAAAAAAGAAGAAAATTAATTTAATGGTAAAAAGCAGAAACCGGGTCTGTTTTTATAGCGATGGATTTTGCATAGGAGTGGCTATTACTAGAATGTTTGTACATTTTGATAAGTCCTGACATTGTTTCTCTCTCTCATCCAGAAAGATGGAGTGCTCGCCTACATTGCCAATTTCCGCCTGCTCGCTGAGCTTTCCAGCCCCTTTGTTAACCAGCGGTAGGTTACAGAGATTACCGGTTTTGAAGTTGTGTAGTTTAATTTTAATTTGTGGAAACCTTTTCTCCAAGATGCTGAACCTTTGATAGAAAATGCAAGGAAATCTGATATAAATTATTGTCACTGTTGCACAAGTGAGGAAAATGGGCCCTGGAAGGCTTCTGAGGCTCACATTTCCATCGTCTCTTCAATTTTGTAGCACTATCCGTGAAGTCCTGTGAATCTTACACCTCGAAGATTCCCTCCATATTTATTTCCAGGATTTTTGTATTTGATTTTCCATTTCAGTATTTAATCCATTACACATTTGCCTGTTAACAACTTTCCTTACCAAAGGCTAGCTGTTAAAGACAGTGGCTCTCAACCTTCCTAATGCTGAGACGCTTTACTACAGTTCCTCGTGTTGTGGTGACCCCCAACCATAAAACTATTTTTGTTGCTACTTCATAACTGTAATTTTGCTACTTTTATGAATCACAATGTAAATATCTGATCCACAGATAGTCATAGGCAACCCCTGTGAAAGGGCCATTCAGTCCCCAAAGATATTGTGACCCATAGGTTGAGAACCACTGTTTAAAAATGTGCCAGGCACTGACACCTGCCAGGCACGAAGACTCCAGACTTCCTGTTAGTTTCTTTCTGTTCTGGGAGCCAGTCCAGAGTGTCACACTGTATATGATGTCTCTAATCTAGACATGCCTCCATTGTCTCTTTCATTCATAATGGCTTCTTGTCTTGTCTTGTCTTGATTTTACTCACGTTGATGACTGGCCGGTTTTCTCATTCAGTGTCCCTGATTTGGGCTCTCTGGATACTTTTCTCATGAAGAGAACCCTGAGCAGATAGGAACTCCTACTGTCTTCTTATCAGGGACGCTTGCCAGGACATCATGGCCATGGCTCATTCATCACCCGGGAAAGGAGAAGTTTTCCTGGCTCCCCCACTTGAAAGATTTTTCTTTTCTATATTCTGTTCTTTGAAAGCAGGTCTTGACCTGAAGAAAGAGAAGACATCCACCCCCCTCCCTCATCCTGCTTCCATTTTCTCTCTTCTGTTATTGTCAGTGACAGTGAAAGCTTTCACGTTAAATATGTCATTATTCTCAATTGTGTCGCCTGAACTGTTTAGCTGTCCCTTTCTGTCCACACATGTGCTTCTGGATCCAGCCTTCAGAAACTCCATGGTGGGACACTTCAGAGCTATCTATCCTGTGGTCCTCTTTCAATACTAGTTTTCTTACTCAAAAGCAACCTGTTCGCAGGTCTCTCTGCTTTTCAGAGTTCTCTATGATGTGCTCCATATGTTGTCAGCTTTGTTTCTAACTACTCAGCATCAATTTTGAATCCTTCTGTCTGCTGTGCCTGTGGCTGTTCTCAACTTTCTTCCTGTAATTCCCTCATCTTTCGTGTCCTCCAAATCTGAGAAAATCAACTATCCTCCAAGTCTTCGGTCAGAATCCCAAATCCACAGAAAGCTTGTATGATAACATGTGGTGTTGTGAGTTAGCACAGCAGGGATAATACAAAACTGGGTCTCCAATCAGACACATGTTAGTTATGAAGCTTACCCCACATCAAGCCTTGGGAATGAGTTCATGGGTACTGGTGGCCATGAGGCACGGCACATCCTTTTATGTAGTTCATATTATTGGCCTAAGAAGAGGAGTTCTCTCTCTTAGTATTCAGATAGTTACATAGCTTCTGTGGCATTCCCCAGAGGGTCAGACCCACATCCATACTCTCCTGAATTGTTGGTTATAAGCAGTCCTAGATGAGGTGGATTGCTCTAAAAGCATCCCACACTGAGGCTGGTCTGCTATAAATATCTTTAATCTGCTTATTGGGAGATCAGATATTTGTATGTTTACAGGTGATTAGCTTGGATTTCTTTTTCTTTTCCTATACAATGGGACAGAAGGTTGTCATGAAATTGCAGAAAGTTAACATTTTATCAAGTACTATATAAGTCTTTCTTTGTTTATCAGTGTTTCATATATTTTAATCTCATTCCAGAAGATTATCTGTTTATTAGGCTTAGGCCATTTATATGTTTTTCAGTAGAGGTTTTTTGACATGGGCTTGGTGGTATAGACCTTTAATCCCAGCAATGGGAACTAGAGGCTCAGAAGGTCAAGGTCATCCTCAGCTACATAGTGGGTTGTAAGCCAGCTTGTAAATCTCATGTGACTCGTACCTGCCGAGGAGGGCAGCACATCTGTAGACCATTTCCAGGGTGTAGAAAGTTCTTTTGGACAGTGCTACTTGAGAACAGGTGGACAGGCTTGAGCTGAAATGCCACCACACTCATCTAATTCAATGCTGGCTTTCACCTGACGGTCACAAAGCCAAGTAGCTGAACCCAGGACATCCGGTCTCTAGACCTACCACGTGAACGCCCACACCCTTCTGTTCACGGGACAAGTTCACTGGTCCCTGCTGCAGACCACTGACCCGCCTCCAGCCCTGCCCCCTCTACTATCATCTTGCACAGTGAAAATGATACGCCGCACCTTGCTGCTTAGAGGATAAAATTCGAGCCCTTTCATGTGGCACAGAAAGAACTCTTTCCCAGCTGGGGTTGTCCTACCCTCTTCTGTCACATTTCTCCCCAAAATTTCCATCTCCGTCTTCTCTACTCCATGGCAAGCTGTCCCTGTCGTCTTCCTCACTCAACCCAGAGACGTCTGCTCCCCTGAACTGGCTTGCATATCAGCTTTGGGTCGCATCTATACCGAATTTTCACCAGCTGGATCGTGTGCCGTGAATAAGGAGGAATAGCTTTGTAACCTCTAAACTGCCTTCTAAAGTGGCTGCATCCTTCTCCCTCTTATTTTATTGCCATTTCCCCAATGATAGACAGTGTTGGACATGTTTGCTTTTGATTTTTTTCAGCATGGTGGTTTGTTGTTTGTGTTTGAGAAAGGGCCTTATCACGTTGCCCAGACTTATCTCAAACTGCCCAGGCTCAAGTGACGTGGTCTCAACTTCCTACATATGCTACTGGGCTTCAGGTATCTTTTAGTATGCTCAGTTTCCATCTGCATGCCATGGCTCTTCTGTAATGGGATGTTTAAGATCACTTACCCTTGTTATAATTGAGTTATCTCCATGCTGTTGCGTTCTAAGTATTCTTTATTTTATATATGGTGTTTTATCACATACTGTGTTCACATGTCACATTAGTGTGTTAAGCATTTTCATCCACTGTGGTTGTCTTTTTAACCTCTTTCAAAGTGAGAGATTTATTATTTGTTTGTTTTGTTTTTCGAGACAGGGTTTCTTGTTTGGAAAGCCTGGCTGTCCTGACACTCTTTCTGTAGACCAGGCTGGCCTGGAGCTCAGAGGTCCACCTGCCTCTGTCTCCTGTGTGCTGGGATTAAAGGCGTGCACTACCATGTCTGGCCTCAAAGTGCAAACTTTTAATTCCGGTGAAGTCCAGGTTATCAAGTTACCAGTCGTGTGTGTGTGTGTGTGTGTACATGTCTGCATGGCTTACACTTTAGTGTTATATCTAAAAACTTTTGCCAAACCTTTTCTGTTTTGTTCTGGAAGTTTTATAGTTTTGTATTTTACACATAGGTTTTTTAATCTATCTTGAGTTAACTCCTGTGCAAGGCATAAAGTCTCTACTTAAGCTCATTTTCCCACCCATGAATATTTGCAGTTTTGGGGGAAAGGGATACTTTTTCTTTTGAGTTACCTAGTGCCAGTGTCAAATCACTTGAGTGTGTTTGTGTGTATTTGTCTCTGAGGCTTCTGTGACATTAGTCTGCTTCTCTCACTGACGCCATGCTGTCTTGATGGTGTAGCTTTGCAGGGATTTCCCAGAAGCAGTTAGCAGGACTCCCACAGCTGTCTTTTGTTGTAGGAAGCAAAAGGCACTTTGCCTCTTGATAGCAATCGTTCTGTGTGGGTGTGGTCACACGCACGTGTGTATACCAGAGGTTGATGGCCAGTTGTTTTCGTAAGTTACTTCTCCACCTTTTTTAAACAAGGTTTCTCACTGAACATGGTTTTCCATTGCAGCTAAATGAGCTGACTGGTAAGTTCCCTGGATCTGCCTACCTTCAACTCCTGTCTCCCTGCACCGGTGTTACAAACATCTGTTTGCACATCAGCTTTTTTTCACATGAGTGCTGGGGAGCAGAACTCAAGTCCTCATACTTGCACAAAAGACACACTTTATCCACAGAGCCTCCAGATAAATTATTAGATGTTTCTTGAATTTTTCCTATAGCCTAGAACATGAGTAAGATGGGGGGTTCCCAAGCTGTAGACCAAGTGTGATGTTTCTTTAATTCTCTTACCAGGTGGTTCTTTGAAACCCTGAAGTACTCCAGGGTTTCCAAAGCCAACATCATCAATGGAATTCTCATGACAGTGGTCTTTTTCATCGTGAGGATCATTGCAATACCTCCTTTGTATTTCTTCATATACTCTGCATATGGAACAGAACCCTACATGAGGCTTGGATTTGGAATCCAATGTACCTGGATCTCTACCTGTATTGTTCTGGATGTGATGAATGCCATGTGGATGATCAAAATTACAAAAGGATGCCTCAAGGTCATCGCTCTCATCAGACAAGAGAAAGCCAAGGCTAGCCTTCAGAACGGGAAACTTGATTAAAGGCGTGCTTCATCAAACACTTTGCTTCCATAGCCATCTTCATTCCTCCCCGAGTTGCATCTACTAATAAGCAGTTCCTGGCATGCTCTTGTGCTGCTCTATTAGTTATGATTGTTATTCAGGTTTCAGTGTTTTCTTTTCTCTCTCTTTATCTCTAGAAAAGAAAAAATAAAATTTAGTTTTCATTCCAAGTTCTCTTTTTTCCTTCTGCATTTTAAGCATGGGTAGAAATTGAAAGGTTTAAATAAAAGTTGTAAGTAGAGTGGAGAAACTTTCCCGAACTCCTAGTGTACGTGGGGATTATTCTCTGCAGAAAACGACTGGTAATGCGGCCTAGATACACCACCCCATTTTGCTGAAGGAATGAGAACTCCTTTTAAGTCTGTAAGCAAACTCCGCATACTGTGCGTCATTCTTGCCTACTGTTGATGCCTGCGTAGGGTTTAATTTCTGAGTTGCTAACATGTCCGTTTTCCCAGGCCATCGGAAATGACACATTTGGATCATTTGGGTACGCAGTCACCTATTATGATGGAGTATTTCACTCACTTTGACAATATCATATTTGAAAATACTTCATGTGTTTTGAGCCTTCAGATGTTGCTTTATTTCTATCTTTAGTGTTTTATCCAATTATTTTTTAAAATTTCGTAGTCAGGCAAGACTTGAGACCCATGGTGTGGACCTTAGGGATGACTGTCTTCTAAAAGTGCATGCTGATAGACTGCTCATGCAAGCGGAGGGCGCGTTGGGAGTGCGTCCTCAGCACTACCGCATCCTCTTCATTAACTTGTATTTTTCCCATGAAAAATATATTTCTTCTTGAAAAATCTTCCCTGAGTTCAAAGGCTACCACCGGAATACCAGGATTTTCTAGAATGTATTTGTCATGCTTCTGAACTCGGCCTCGTATTAGTGAGACCAAAACCATAGACAAGTCAGTGTTGGCGCTTTAGTCAGATTTTACTCAGGCTTGCTTAGTTCATCTTTGCTTTTTTATTTTTCTTAAAGAGGAGGAAGGAAGGATGGATCAATGGAAGGAAGGAAGGGAGAAAGGAAGGAGACTTAATCCAAGTATTCTGAATGTCAAAACTTACCATTTTGTATGAAGAAAGTAATCTTTGTGTGTGTGTATGTTTACTTTTACTTTTGTTTTTGCAATCCAAATATAGAGTTATGTATTTAGCTATTATTGCTTTTATTTATTTTTTTCTGAAGTACTTGACTTTAATGATTATTCTTAAGTAAAAAGAGACTTAATTCAATTAGTGGTGAATACTTGAATTTAACTGAACCTAAACCAAAAGATCTAATCCATTTAGAGACTCAGATTGAAGGAGAACGTTTGACTCTCTTTCATTATTCATCTTACGGTGATGAAAGGCTAGTGGAATGTAATCAAAAACTTCTAATGTAATGTAGTTTAACTGTCTAATACAGATTGAGTCTGGCAAGTTCTAATGTGCTTAGAGATGGGAATTGAAATTTCAGCCAGTCAAATGATAAAATCAGGCTGATTGTCTCATACTTGGTATATTTACTTTTGAAAGATAAAATAATGTAAAAAGATAGGACTTAGTTTTTAAAGTAGCTAATGTTACGTTGGTAATGGCTTGGTAAGTTTATCACTGTCCTCATCATAGGCACTCAAGCGTGCACTGGTTATCTACAGGGTGAAGGTATAGGAAAGTAAGTGATTTTATATTGTTTTTGGCTCTTGTACAAGAAAAGTGGGCTTTTTTTTTTTTGAAAGGAGACATTTATATTATAAAACTATTTTAGAAATTCACTAAAAAAGGCATAAATCTTGAGATAAATATTTTTGACTCTCTGGTTGCTACAGTTCTGAAATGATGACAGCATGCAGTTCTGAATCTCCATGTAGGCAATAACTGTTTTCGTGCTTAAAAGGTCATTTGTATTTCAGTGTCATTACTTTTCATTGATTGGTGTAGTCAGTTACCAAAAATAAGTATGTTCAGAATATCAGACGTTAAATTAAGATTTGTCATTCCCTTCATCAGCAGTTCGTATTTGATGCAACATTCAAAAGTCAACTCTCCATTGTCTTTCAGAGAAGAGAGATGCAATGGAAATGTCCTGCAAACTGCCACTGCAAGTCAGACCTCCACAGGGGCTCTATTCTGCTGTTCTGTGATCATATTTATCAACCTAAAGTACAAATACAGAACACCGTATTTATTAAAACAATGAAATTTTCATTTATTGAATGACAAATTTTTGCTAGATATTTTAGATATTAAGTATTTTGGCTACAGGGATTAATTTAAATGAGTCTATTAGGCATTCTGATATTTAACAACTCTTAAAAATATTTATAGAGAATAAAAAAAGCAAATTGGTATAAATTTTTAAGCAATTCTATTTTTCTAGAAAAGATTAGTGACAATCTGAATGTGTAGTGTTCTAGAAAATAAAAGTTCTTGCAAAACTTTAAAAAAAAGAACAAAAATCAACTAATAGCATGCAAGATCGTAGATCCTGCATTCAATATGTGATGTGAGACTTTAAAATTTTCAAGCTTGGGTTTATAGAATTTGCATTCTTATATCTAAAATCATTTAGAGGATTGTTTGCATTTATTTAAAATTCAAAATGAAGCTAGGTATGCATGTGAAGAAACTAACTCAAGCTTAAATTAATCTATGATATGTTGGCTTTTAAAATTTTAACTGTTTTTTTCTTTTTTGTTATTTCATGAGCCAGTTATGTACTAAGGGGAGTAATGGTAGGTTGCTACCATTTCTGAGAGTCATTTGCTGTGTTATGGATAAACTGGGTCCATAAGGGTCTAGTTGGAAAATTGCCTAGTTTATAGATATTTGAATGAAATTCTTTTCATAAATTTTAATAATTTGTTTAATTCCAAGGTTTTGTTCAAGTGTCAGATTTTTTAATTGCTTCCTCTGAGACCCTGGGCTTTTGGAGACAAACTCTTCATGAGGCTCGACTGCTGGTAGCGTTTCCCAGTCATTTGCCATGGAGGAGCAAAGGGCAAAGTACCATCATTTCCTTTTATTTTTAAGAAAGTCAACATGTCCCACAAGACCCTACTAACGCATCTGGATAAGTTTGTTCCTACATTGCTGTTAGCTCCAAATATGCAAATAAGCATCTTAAAGATTGGTTTGTTTGCACTGCTATGTTTTAAGTCCTTTAGTGGTGTGTGCAGTTGAAAAGCCCACACAGTTACAGGGCATCAGCGTTTCATAGAAGCTTCTGCATTTTTGTGTTTTGAATTCCATCGAAAACAGACATTTTGTCAGAAGAACGGCACAGTGTTTTTCAGCAGCTGTGAGCCAACACACCAGTGAGAATCTTCCTGTGTGAAGAGACTCCGAATGCGGGCACACACACTTCTTGGCCTTAACCACAACTGGCTCACCCTAAAGCTACTGAAAGCCAACCCCCACATAAAACTTTTATGATGTGTGCAGAAATGAGAAAAGGCCTGCAGGACCTGGAGTGGGGGAGATGGCAAGATTTCTTTTCATTTCAAAGTTGATACTTCTTCCTCTCTATTAATTGTTTCCTCTCTGAGCTCACCTGGCTTGCCCGTCTCTTCTCTCTGATGCCCCCACAGACTTTCAGCATCCCCTTTCCATACGCCAGCTCCTTCCTGCGTCAATTTCTGAGACATCCTCTGTCATTTGTGTGCTTCTCACTCTTGTGGCACGTTTCAGTGTTTACCAATAAGTCTTTCCATAGAAACAAGCATCAGAGGAGGATTAATAAAGATCTGGCAAATCACAATTTATTAAGAGGCTACAGGAATCAGCATTTAATAGTACCTGTTTACAACATGAAACAAGGGTAATTATGGTATTATGAAATATCCATAAGCTCTTTAACTGGTTTAGCAATAAGAGTTTTATAAAGTGCTTCAGCTGGGAATTTATTATAAGTTGTACAAATGTTCTTTATAGACCCCATGGCAGTATTGAGGTTGCAAAACCGTGTTGTTTTGATGACGGCAGGGTCTGACTCGTGGCAAATTGGTTTAGAGTCTTGCTCTTCAACAGAAAAAAACTGCTGCAGTACTGTTTATTTAACAACAAACTTCCTATCTCAGTTATTTAGTGTTTCCCTGAGTAGAACACCCAGGGACTCGAGCCCCAGTACCTTTGTGGCCCAGACTTCAGCTTCTATCTGCTTGATAGTATGGTTTTGACAGCAGTAGGCAGCTTCTAAAGGTGGGTTGGTTTGCATTGAAAACGTTTACATTTATTCACTCTGAGCAGCAGTTTTGATATCAGGCCCTACATACAAGACCAAATGCAATGAAAACTATTTCTAAATCTAAGATTTATAAGCTCTATACCTCTGGCTGGAAACTTATTAGACACCATCTTTTTTTTTTTTTTTCTTTTCATTTTTATGTAATTCTGTAAAAGTGTGTTACAATCATTTGCTCCTTTTTGGTTAACAGAACCTAAAAATACAGCTATAAGGAAAATGTGCTCTGTATTTTTGTTTCTTGCTTGCTTGGTTTCTGTAGGATTATGTCTGCTTTTTACTTAAGGATGTATGTAGATGATATTCTTAAAAGTAGGATAAGTTATGAAATTTTTAATTATTCGAATTTGTAATAACATTTCAACATAGATCTTATTTGCAAAAGCCACTTTAAAACTTCAGTACATGCATTAGCTATAGTGATATGTACAATTTTTCTCTGATAACTATAAGATATACTATTGTCATAAAGACTTTTGAAGCCTCTCAAAATACACTTAATTATTTCCACAAGCGTGAAGAGTTTTATTTACAAAACATAAAACCAGATAATTTATAAATCACTGTTACTAAGGCATATCAGTAATTAAAATACAACCTGTGTCTTTGATTTTGGTTTCTGGTTGTGCTTTGTTTGAAGGGACAATAAGTGTCTTTTCGGTACTTTTCATTAAAATTTTAAAATGTTTGTATACTCTGTATATGTGCCACTTTAAAGTTTATGCAAGTTCTAAGCAATAACCTGCATGTTCTACCTGGTCAGCATCCTTTGTTACGACAGTTTCCTTTAATACTAAGAATGATACAAATCAACATTGTATAACCCTCCCCTCTCCCAGTGAACACCTTGGGATTTTCTTGTGTTAAAACACTACTATAACGTGGTGCAAAACTTTGTATTTTGTGAAAAAAGAATAAAGTCACAATTATTTACTGCAAAAGTTTGTATGGTGTATGCTTAAATAGAATTTAGTGAGCAGATTGATGAGATTGTGTTCTTCCAATTGAATAATATCTTTTTTGTATCTCCCACCCCCTCTCTTTTAGTTTTTTTGAGACATGGTGTCTCAAGATAGTCCTGGATGTCCTTGAATTCAATCAGTAGACTAGGCTGGCCTCACAGAGATTCACCTGCCTCTGCCTCCCCAGTGCTGGATTAAAGGTGTGCACCGCCACCTCCTGGCTGGGATTTTATATCTCAAGGTCCCTTCCATTCTCCCAGATGAAGATTCCAGAGAAAACCAGAAGGTGCAAACGTTTTAGGATTGGAGCTATCCAATCAATAGGCTCTTGTAGATTAAGTGAAACCTTGGCGTTAGACTCTTGATTTCCTTTCTTTGCCCCTCCAATCTCTCCTGAGCTCTCCAGTGCAAAAAAAAAAAAAAAAAAAAAAGAGAGGTAAAGCCAAGTGTCTTGGCTGAAATTTCCTGCTTCTCAAATTGCAAGTGATCTGAATCTTGCATCTGGGTCTGGAATATCAGTAGAACAGGAAGCTGAGCACTAATTGAATAGAATACTGAAATGGTTTCGCCTTTGAGAGTATCATGAGTCATGCTTCTAAACATGCCTGAAGTGTCAAGACTGCCAGAGAAGCAGCTGGATTTCAGAATGAAAATAGCAGGCCCAGCTGTCCGGTGGTGAGAGGCCACAGGTGGAACTGAATGGGTCAAAACCACTTGAAGCAAACAGAAAGGAGTCTCCCACACTTTACTATCTCTGTTGGAATTCACTCTTTGCCAAAGTCTATTTACTGCTCCCCTTCCTCTGGATGCCCCCTGAGCGTGCCTAGAATAAGTATGAAGTGGCTGGTCTGTCACTTTCGCCTATGCAAATAACCGATAATCTGCCACATGTAACAAGGTTCTTCATGGAAGTTACTGAGTGGCTGGTGTCCATTGCCATATCTGGCACGGTTCTCTGAACTGCTTGCACATTCCATCTCCCTCCAGCCAAATCCGTGGCCACATCTCTGGTCACTGAAGCACATCTTTGATTGTGCCAGCAAAGATCACCTGAACTGTCAAAGGGGGTTCCCAGGAAGTAGTGAAAGGTCACACGGACAGTGGGTACTTTGTTGAAGATAAAGGTCAAAGTTAAATGGGTATTGGGAATTAAAAACACAAAGGGAAATGACTTCAGAGAATAGGGAACCTTTAGTGCATATATTACTATTTAGTTGATAGGAAATTAAGACTAATGAAGTTCTTATGGTATTACGCTATAAGAGATTCTGTAACCTCACTATTAAAATGCAGTATGTACACCTATGTACTTCTGTCTTTGCAGGCCACACTGTTACCTGAGGTTTCAAAATCATTCATTCTAAAAACAAATGTTTTCAGTATTCCACCCACTGCTAATGATCAAACTAGCCTCCTGGCAGAGTGGGCAGCAGAGCGAGCCACGGACCTGGTGGTTTGCCCTACAAATGAGCCCAAGTCTTGATCCATTCTAGTAGTTAGCAAAACCCCAAGCAATACCCACAATCAAATTTCCTAGAAAGTTCTGTGTCACCAGGCAGGTGCCCTGTGGGAGGATTTAGATTAGAAGGCAGAATGAGCAGTGTTGGTGCTGTGTGTTGGACAGAAAGGATATATGAATATAGGAAACACCTTAGGGAGGGCTCTGTGTTGTAAGCTGTAGAAGAGGGATTTGGAAAGCGTGGTGCCTGAGTTATGGTTATCAAGACTGTTTCTCCAAGTCTTTATTTTATCATTAGTAAAATGTTTGAAGTGTCCCTGACAGTCCAACTCTCCCAAGCTATTAGGAAGAGCTTCACTTTGCAACAAGGCAATTAGGAAGGAACAAGCTTAGCTCTGAGGGTGGCTTAGTAAGGATGACTTGAATGGCATCTGAGGGATTTTCTCAGCGTCGAATTAGATGAGTGAAGAACAGATGTAGGTTAAATGACAGAAAATGGCTAAAACGACAGAAAATTGCTAAATAGTTAAGCCTGGTAGCAAAGGGAGAGAGAAGAGAGGGTAGCAAGGGGGAAGATGAGAGAGGAGAGAAGAGGGGGCTAAAAACAATTCGCAAATAGGGCTGAGGCACTGAGCGGAGACAGGTGCTACTGAGCTGCTGAGCCGCAGACTTTGGAGAGAGCTGGGTGGCAGCAGCTCTTCAGGAGACCCCGAGCCTCAGAGGGAAAGGGACAAGTCAGAATCTGAGGCTCTTGCTATAAATAATGAGAAGGTTTAGCAGGTGGAACAGAGAGGGATCCAAGACAATCCTTTAACAGACCCACAAGGCTATGTAGAAACAAATTTGGGAGAAGGCAGAGCTTTCTTCGGGTCCCACCCTGCTGTTGTTTGGACTGCATTGCCAGCCCCTGTCTTGTCTCAGATGTCTGAGTATTTTAAGATCTTGACCAGACCGTTTTCAACCTGCTGAAGTTCCTTGCTGTGCTGACTCATGGCTGCCTATGGGGTCAGCCCAGCCCATCAAGTCAGAGTTTTAGAAAAGGCTGGAAGTCCTTGGCAGACTCCAGAGTTTTAGTTGAAGGTCCTGTAGATGGGGACTTCAGTGAACCAAGGAGACCCCAGCCTTACTGTGATTGGCTAAGTCCCAAGAGGTCCTGAGCAGGTAGAGCCTTCATATCATTTTGTTATTGTCCTTGCTCAGAATTTCCCATATTCTGTGTCCAAGTTGAAATTCTTCACCCAAACTTAGGGGCCCTGATGATATCACATCTGCTAGATTTTATCATCTACCTTACCTGCCCTGTGCCTTCTAGCCTATATCCCTTTCTCCACAGAAGGAGGTCTGTGTCCTCCTTCTCCTCAACACCACATGTGAAGGGGGCTGGTTCTTTTTTCCCCCACTAAAAAGTAAAACAGAAATATAGGTTTATGGGGCTGGCAAGATGGTTCAGTGGCCCTTGCCGCCAAGCCTGACAACCTGAGTTCGAGCCCCAATACTCACACGGAGAAGGGCGTGCTCCTCCTAGATATCCTCTAACCACCACCTGCTTGCCATGGTATGCATGCCCCCTCTCAGTAAATAAATACAATACATTAAATTACGTATACTTTCTAAATGGAAACGATGGAGACAGCTCGTTTGTTTTAACATTTGTGGAGTACTTGCTAGCTGTCAAGTGAGTCATTAGAACAGCCAGATGGGTTCATCATCCCCGGGACTGGGACGGCAGTGGGAATGCAGACTGAGATTTGGAATAACAGATGAGAAGAGGCTTCATCTGGGTGTGTGTGGGGGGTCTAGATACTGACATTCCATTCTGTTTCTCCGACACGCAGGTGACCGACAGTGTTAGGTGTTTTCACCCTGCTGATGTTTGCTTTTTCATCTGCAAACCGGGAATTTGAACTGTTCACTTTCAAAGTCCATAATTCACTCACTTATAATAACTAGAATCAAGGTGAGGAATTGCTCAAGGCATGGCAGGCTATGAGCATGGATCCTGTCAGAGAGTCCAGAACACTCTTTTTACTTGTGTATGTTTCTGGAGTTAGCCTAAGTTCTAATATTTTTTAGTGTATGTGTGTGTGTGTGTGTGTGTGTGTACATGTACACCCACAAGTGTTTGTTTTCATGTGTGTGAACGAGGGTCTGGTTGTGTGGCTCTCAGAGGACAACCTCATGTGTTGGGCGCTGTCTTTCACCTTGTTTGTGGCAGCGTCTCTTGTTTGCTGCTGCTGTGTATGGAAACTTAACTCATCCTTGAACTTCCAGGGATTCTCCTGACTCTTGACTCCAACCTTGCTGTAGAAACAATGGGATCATAGACACATGCTACCGTATCTGCCTTCACAAGGGGACTTGTCTCCAGGGACGTGGACTGAGGTCCTCATGTTTGTTTGGCAAACGCTTTACCCATTGAGCTATCTCTCCAGTCCCAAATTATAATTTTCATTGTGACATTTTTGGCTAGGAGTGAAGCTATTTGTTATGATTCTATGTCCATTTCTTGGATAAGAAGAGATGGTAAGGGTTGCAACTGATGAGCATAGCCAAAAAGGCTAAGTGCTTCAACATTCTTAGGAGAAACATAAAGTTTTAATGATGTACTTTCCCAATATACTTGAAATGCAGTTGATTTTAAAAATATTAATCTTAGCATTAACCTTTGGAAAATATAAACATCTTTATCATGTTATTCAAATATAGAGCCAATTTTCTTTGTTTACCATAGTAAAATATCATCAAGATGAGAAGTGGATGATGAAAAAGAATGTAAATAGTAAGTTATTTATTCTTCTCCTATTAAAACAATTTGAAGCTTCCAAGATTATGAAAGGCCAATCCATCACTAATGGATCAGTTACCTTGGCTGACCCAGTATTGGGTAACCAGGACTGTTGATAAGACTCCCTTGTTCTTTGTGTGTGTGTGTGAGAAAGAGAGAGTATGTGTGTATGTGTGTGTGTGTGTGTGTGTGTGTGTCTAACTGTAGAACACTAGAATTGTTGGGTCGACTTTGTAGAGAGTCAAAACCAGGACAAATTGGGTTGGGGAATTATTATGCCCGTGTTTGTTGTTGCAGGTGGTAGATCAGTACACTTGTTCCTTGCAATGTCATTGGTCTCAGTCTGACTGCTGATGAAGTTGTCTCCTCATTCTAGCCTTCTACAGTCAGCATATAGACTGTCTAACAGGAGCACTTTAATATGAAATAAAGTGACAAAAGGAATAAATGTATTGTTTTAGAAAGATAAGAATAATATGGTATTGAGTATGAATGGGCTAGGCTGGATGGCTAGCAAGCACCAGGAATTCACCTATCTCTTCCAATTGCAAACATGTGTCACCAAGCCCAGGCTTTTACATGGGTGCTGGGGATGAACTCAGGTCTATGTTTGTGCAGCAAGAACTTTAATGACTGAGTTATCTCCCCAGTCCTAGCATAGTGTTTGCATTGAGTAAACCAGTCAATCAAAAAGACTTACTTGCTATATACATATACTATACGGTGGGCTGCATTTTAGATTCTGGAGACACATCAGCAAAGGAGACAGACATAGCTCTGTTTTTTGGGGGGACTCTATTCTAGCAAGCAGAAAGGTGGCAAACATGTCTGAAGAACAGAAATGAACCAGCAAGTTTCAGATAGGAGTCAGCAAGGAGACAGACAGGGCTCTGTTCTCTTGGAACTCTAACAAACACAGAGGAGGTAAACAAATCTGAGAGGCAGAAGCAAATCAGGCAGTTCAGAATGGAGTTGATGCCATAAAAGGAACAGAAGAAAGTAGGGGTGAGGGGGGGAATTAGAAAGGGTACTTTGTGGAGGTAACATTTGCCTTAAGACCAGGAGGAAGCTAGTACAAGGGGAAGCAATTGCAGAGTCCCTGAGATGGGGATACTTGGGTGTATGGCAGGGAGACCCAAACATGGCTAGAGAGAAGAGTAAGAGATAGAGAGGTGGCGGGAGAGCTACCAGATCGTGTTGGGGCTGTTGTGCCCACTGAATGATGCTTGGCTTTTCAACATGGGTGGGATAAGCATTCCAAGATTTAGGCAGTTCAGTGAGAAATATGTGAGCTTAAATCTAGGTTTTCTCAAACTTTTTGTTATTATTATTTTTGGCCACAAGTGATATATTTCATGAGTGACCCAGCACAAAAACACATACACATAGACAAAAATTCTACAACATAGTACCCTAACCATTGTGGGGTTTGAGACCCCTGACGAATGTGAGACCCTTGACACTAGGCCCAAGTTACAGGCAGAAGCCTAACAACAATTTCTGTAAGAAATACTTTTTTTAGACAAACAAGGCAGCTAGACGACCTTGGGGCTGGAGAGTGGGCTTCCCCCTCCTGCAGGGGGCTCATAATCTTGGTCCCACAGCCTTGGGCTGAGGAGTTCCCTCCTCCTAGTTGCCCGCTACCTTGCTATATGCCAGCACCAACCAATTTAGAGGTTAATTGGCCCTAACCTATCAAAGTGGGAAAACAATTTAGAGACCAATCAACTTGTACCAACTTGGTCTGTGCTTAACTATGCAGCCCCTAGCAATCGTTTCAACTGTTGTAAATAAAAAGGCTTGCTTTCTGCCGCTCGGGGCCGCTTCTATCCTGCATGTTAGAACGGTCCCAGTATACTGGAATAAAATCCTCTTGCGTTTGCATCGATATCCCGTCTGTGAGTCTCTGTGGGGTTGCGTGTCCTGGTTTGGATCTCAGAGGTCCAACACCATGAGGGATGTACCCTGAGATTTTGATCTCCCTTTCTCTGTAGAAGAAGAAATGCTAGTTGTCACCCAGATTCTGTAATTCATCACTGGGTTGCAGTTCACACGCTCGGTAAAATGTTGGTTCAGGCTAAAGTGCTGGCAACAGAGATGAAGAGAAATGGAGAGATTCAAAACGGATCGAGGAAGGAGAACTGACAGGGGCTCTTGGCAGACTGCTCGTGTGGGTGGGGTGAGTGGAAAGCCAGATAAATGATGGTTTCTGTGACTGCAGCTTGAACAAACAGGAAGATACTGTTCCTATACCCTAAGAAAAGGCAGACAAAGGAAGTGAAGGCATGAAGGGAGCAGTGGAGGGAAGATCTTAAGTCTCTGAATATTTAACGGTTCTGATTAAAATATGTCTGTGTGTATAGATTTGTGATGCTCCTTATTAAATTACAATAGATATACGGGAGGTTTCTGGAGAGATGGCTCAGTGGTTAAGAACACAAATGGCCGTAATAATTTTGGTTCCCAAAATCCTTGTCAAGTGCTTCACAACAGCCTGAAACTTCAGATTCAGGGGATCCATCTCCCTCTGTCGGCTTTTTGGGGAACTGGCCATACATATCTCCACAAACATACACATTAATAAAAAAAATTTACAAAATAATTTATGTGGAATTTAACTACTATTTTTTTAAACCAAGTATCAAGGAGCATGGTATAGCCTAAGTTGAGGAATTCACTATGTAACTGAAGATGACCTTGAACTCCTCCTGATCTTCCTGCCTCCACCTACAGATGCTAGGATTTATAACTATGCCCAGTTTATGCAGTTCTGGCGTTCAAATTTAGTCCATCCTTATGCTAGGCAAGTACTCTACCAAATGAGCAACTCCTTAGACCTAAAACTACTTAAAAAAAAGAACATAACTATTATTGTGTGTGTGTGTGAGAGAGAGAGAGAGAGAGAGAGAGAGGAGGAGAAAGAGAGACAGACACAGAGAAAGACAGAGACACAGAAAGACAGAGACAGAAGCAGAAGGGCACAGAGAGAGACAGACGAAAAAGAGAGAGGGAGGTTTTAGTCCCACAGAGTGAGAATAAAACCACTACTGTAGGACGCCATTCCAAGATGGCGCCGGTTTTCAGCCAGCTTGGTAGTAAACAATAGCTTTGCACATGCGCTACAGTTGAGAACAGCTTGGCCCTTTAAGACACACCCATAACTGCCCAAAAACGGTTATGCAAATGAGGTGCTACAGAGGTGACCTATCAGCATGAACCACAGGGTATATAAGCGGCTTGCTCCTGGGGCTCGGGGCCATTCCTTGCAATTCTCTCTTGTAATAAACTTCCTGATTAAACTGCCTTGAGAAGGAACCAGTCGTGTCGTGTCTTCCTTGCTGGACGAGGTCGGCGCGGCGCAGTTGGTGGCCCGTACGGGGACAGTGACGTCCCGGGGTTCCAGAACTCTTGGCGGTCAGGGCGATCGATCGGTAAGTGCCTAGGTAAGTAGGCTTAAGTTAAAGTCCTCGGAAAGAGGTTAAGTTAAAGTCCTCGGAAAGAGGTTAAGTTAAAGTCCTCGAAAAGAGGTTGAGCTAAAGTTCTCGGTAAGAGATTTAATTAGAGGGCCGCGAAAAGGCGGTAATAGTGAATCTGTGTGCCTGTTACAGATATACAAATTTAAAAGACAAAACTATGGGTGCCTCACCTTCCTGTCCAATGAAATTGGCTTTACAAGAACTTCTCCGCACTCGCGGAATTAAAATAAAAGATAAAATTATAGCTCAGTTTTTACAGGAAGTGGATACCGTGGCTCCATGGTTTGCAGCTACAGGCAAAGTAACTATTCCAAGTTGGGATAAATTGGGAAAAGATTTAGATTTTGCTTGGGAACAAAAAACCTTAAAGGGAGGAGTGAGGAGAGTTTGGAAAATGATACGTAGTTGTTTGGAAGACGAAGATTGCCGAGAGGCTGTACAAGCCTCTGCTGAGGCATTAGAGGCAGTAAAAGAAACACGTTCTGAAAGGTCATCCATGAGCGGAAAAAAGGGGAAAAAGAGAGGACAGCTTTATCCAGACTTAAAAGAAGAGTTACAGAAGGTCGAAAGTGGTAGTGAGAGTAATTCAGGAGAAAGTCGCTCTAGTGATTCCGAAAAGAGCTGCTTTAGTGATTCTGAACAAGAACTAGAAGAAATGAGAAAGGGAGTTAAGACACTGTTAAATGAGATGGAGGCTTCATTGTTAAACGGAATTGGTCGTGGCCGTACCCCGAGGGAACGTGTTTCCCTTGCTCTTTTTACTTTAAATTTTTTACAACTAGATGTGAATGGATGCTCTTCTGCAGAACGTCATGCTAATTGGCATGATAATAAGAAGGGTTATGTTAAATGGAAAGATGTTTTGACTGGACAATGGAATGGACCAGATCCTGCTCTGGCCTGGACAAGGGGCTCTGTTTGTGTTTTTCCTCAGAATCAAGAAAATCCAATTTGGGTACCGGAAAGACTGACACGGATCGTAAAGACAGTTCCTGATCATCAGGATGAAGATGCACTCCCTGATTCGAATGGTGATACTCTTATTGATGGTAATTCAATTGAGCCATAATTTGGAGCTTTGGGCGGTGGCCAGAACATGGCCAGTGCCAATGCCGGTTCATAGTAAATCAACTACGATGCCGGCTTTCTTTTCTACTAACTGCCTTGGAGATGTTCCTTGTATTATACCTTCGTTAGAGGAGAAATCTTATTCTTCTACAAATTTTTCTTTAGTTGGTACTCTTTGTTTTCACATAAAACATGATAAGTCAAAATTGCCATGTATTCAGCTTACAAGAGGAGTTTTAGCACATTGGTTGGATCCTCTTGGTAAGAATAAGAATGATTTTGCTACAATTATTGATACGATGAAAAGAGAGAATTTGGGACAGTTTACAGGAAAAGGTGATATGAGTATGTATGATAAGGTTACAGCAAAAACTACTACATTGATTTTACTTCATAATGGAACGATGCCTGTTAGATCTAGTGCTTTCCTTCCAAATTCCACTAATAGGCGTATACTTCCTTATTGTGCTCCTTATTTAGAGTTTCCTCCTGTGTTTTCTCCTTGTCAGACCAAAGCACATAGACTTAGGCAGATTTCTAAAGGATTTGAATTTTCTCCACCTGTACATAGATATATGCTCAGAGATAATGATAATTCTGGCAGAGAAAATTTATGGCCTTGGTATCAATGGATATTATCTAATGAAGCAGGAGCGTTTACTAGTTTATCAGCTTTTGCTGGTTTACAAGGACAAAGTTTTGAATTAAAAAATATATCTGCTGTAAGACTTTATGATGCTTCTGGGCCAGTTCTTACACAAATTCGTCCAAAAGGGACGTTATTTAATATTTCATATGCTCCTCAGGGTGTATGTGTTAGACCACCATTTTTCTTTATTTTAACCAATAATGATACTACAGACCAGATTAATTGTAATCAAACTGGAATTATTTGTTATTTGGCTGAATGTTGGAATGGATCTTTTGATCTTGCTTTTGTGGTGAAGCTTCCCACTTTTGTTCCTATACCTGTGAATGCCGATCCAAGAAATTTTCCAATTACTAATTTGTTGAGAGATAAAAGGGATTTTGAAATTACAGCTGCCATTATTTCTGCTATAGTTATTTCTGCGACAGCTGCTACTACTGCTGCTGTTGCTATGGCTAGTCAAGTTCAAGCAGCTGAAACTATTAATTCGGTAGTGTTACAAACAGCCACTGCCTTGACTACACAGGAAAAAATTAATACCCATCTTGCTTCAGGCGTTTTATTGGTCAACCAGAGAGTTGATATTTTACAAGAACAATTGGATGAACTTTATAATATTGTGCAAATGTCATGTGTCTCCTCCCTTAAAGGATTGTGCATTACTCCTTTGCATGTTAACCATTCTCAGTTTATTAATCAGAGTCATCAATTGTCGGAATACCTTAGAGGAAATTGGTCACAACAGGCGGAACAGATGACCAGAGATTTACTCTCTCAGATTGCCACCCTAAATGGAACTCGAGTGGATCCCATCACCCTTGGAGATTTCACCTCCCGAATTGCTAATGCTTTCTCCTTTTTTAAAGAGTGGGTGGGAATGTTTTTATTTGGGGCTGTGTTTCTTGCTGGTAGTTTCCTCTGTATTTGGCTGCTGTGTAAGCTCAAGAAGAGCCATGACAGACATAAGACTGTTGTCTACCAAGCACTGGCTGCCCTGGACAAGGGAGAATCTCCCCAATGTTGGCTGGCAGCCTTACAAGACAATCAAGTTGTTTAATTGCAGCCAGGGAGTCAAGTGGGTACTTGACTAGGAGGATACATGACACATGGTCTTCCTGGAAATATACCTGATTGCATGGAGGTTTGATGACACAAAATGCCTCCCCCTGAAAAAAGGTCATCGAGACGGGTATAGGAGGTATGGCCTCTGGTGCACCGACAGGGCAAACATCCTATTACAATGTCTCATTCTTTCCATATGGGAGCACAAGGGATCAGGTCACTGTTTCCCCCTCTGCTTGGAACAATCCCTTGATCGAGACTGACTCCAACAAGAGGTTTGTCTCTTGATCGGGAATACATTCTTCTTTGTCTTTTATACAAAATAGGGGGAGATGTAGGACGCCATTCCAAGATGGCGCCGGTTTTCAGCCAGCTTGGTAGTAAACAATAGCTTTGCACATGCGCTACAGTTGAGAACAGCTTGGCCCTTTAAGACACACCCATAACTGCCCAAAAACGGTTATGCAAATGAGGTGCTACAGAGGTGACCTATCAGCATGAACCACAGGGTATATAAGCGGCTTGCTCCTGGGGCTCGGGGCCATTCCTTGCAATTCTCTCTTGTAATAAACTTCCTGATTAAACTGCCTTGAGAAGGAACCAGTCGTGTCGTGTCTTCCTTGCTGGACGAGGTCGGCGCGGCGCACACTACCACAATTTGAGCCAAGTTGGAGCAAGCTTATTTTTTATTTTTTGGGGTGCACCAAGAGCAGGCCAGTGACTGCCTCCTAGATCAGGTTAAAGACAACAGCCACGAGTAAAGCCACATGCAGGTTTTACAGAGTAAAACAATGGCATAATAAGAACATACAGAAAAATCTCAAAAAAAACTCAAAGGAGTGGCCATGTGGTGATAATGGAGGGAGGGTCTTGGAAGGTGATAAGGGAGGGTCAAGGTGTTCTCAATGCCAAGGCCGTGGGTTGGGGTAGGTCAAGTTCCAGGAAACAAACTCAAAAAAGCTACTTATTTTTAACAGTACAGTATAATGGCTCCTGCCTTAAAATGGAGTCAGGCAGGTTCCTCAGAGAGAGAGAGAGAGAGAGAGAGAGAGAGAGATTTTAGAGAGCATGGTGTGTGTGTGTGTAAGTAAGAAATGGGTTCTGTGAATCAAACTCAAGTAATCAGAGTTTTGCAACAAGCAGTTTTACCCAACTGAGCCATCTCACTGACCCATGAACCTACTTTTTAAAAATTACTTTAATTTTAATCAGAAATAAAAACCTGCTTACCAAAAGAAAAGAGAAAGAAAAGTGACCCATAATCCAGTTACACAGAAATGCTATTTAGGATTGGAATCACATACGCAGCATCTTGTCACATCAAAATACTGTAACAAAATACCTTAGATTGCACAGTTGATAGAGTTTCTGTTCCAACTGTGGGGAGTGAAATCCTTTTCGGTGATGACAGGGTGGCTCTGGATGTATGTGCAGCATAGGTCATTATCACTCTTGAAAATTAATTTCTTTGGAAGATCAACTTGATTGCACCCCCTCCTGCCCAAGGCAGATCTCCCGGTGTTTGTAGGTTGTGTTGTTTTCTTTGGGTTGTCACACGGAGTGAAATGAAAGTGATGATGCCATTTCCTCTGGAAGCTCCGAAAGAGTGATACACACTGGTTGGGTATTGCTTCAAACCTCCACAGGTGTTTGTTCTGATTGGTCTGTCGTACTCACCAGAGCGGTGTCATCTGGTGACCTGCAGCCTGTCCAGGAGCCAATTGGCATCCCAGAGGACTGATTTAGGATATATGAAAGATGGCAGGAGTTTCAGATTTCTTTCTCCTTTTAAGATTTCAAAGTTTCAAACTTGTAACATTGATGGAGTTTTGAATAAATGTTCTTATAGAGTGCTTTTGATAAGCATATATTTCTATTATCAGTCACAAACTCAAGATTTTAAATTTCCTTTGGTTATCTTCTAAATATAGACTTGAAGTGCTTCTCATTGGGCTAAAATTACCTCCATCCAATTTATATATCTGGCTTTCTGGACAGAGGAAAAATGTTCATGCTTTTTAACTCAAAGCCATAGCTTTTGAGAGGACTTAAGGGCATGAATCTACTCCAGCTGTTTAACAGACACCTGTTATTTGGTGTCTTTTTCTACAATGGGGATTTCAGTGCTGAAAATTCCAAATGTAAGTTTCATGAACTTTAACTTCTGTTCCTAGTCTATATCTATCCCAGCAGATTTCCACTTGGAGAACAGACACCATCCAAGAATTAGCTGAAGACTACAAACTGCTTCAACTGCTGTGAGCCCTGAATTTGCTGAGGCTGATGTAGACCAGTCTAGCTGTTGTGACTGCTTTCTGTTCCTTCAGCTGGGACAGCTATCCAGATGCATCTGATGAACACTCCATTGCAGGGCAATCAGAAGTTTGAGACTGGCTTGGACTATACAGTAAGACTCAGTCTCAAACACCTAAAAAGAAAATATATAAATAAATAAACAGCAAAAATATTAAAAGTGAGACTAGAATTCTATGTTGTATCTGTTAAAAACTGTGACTATAGCAATCTGAAACCCAACAAATTATTTTCTCTTATTTTCTGGATCAACACTTATCAGGCACTCTGTGAGAGCTATTTTTCTAGATTCCATGTAAATACCTGGAAGAATTTGTTATTATCTTTAAATTCTTGTCTTTATCAAGCAATTTTCCAAAAGCAAGTCCTTTATTAAAATTACTTTCACCTTTAAACATACATACAAACAAACAAAAAAAAACCAAAAACAACTGTGCTGATAGTTAGTGCATGACTCAGTTTCCCCTTTAATTAACATCTTACACTGACAGGGTGCATGACTTTATAATTATTTTAATCATGCCATTTAAATGTCAGAATCTTGAGTGCTGGATCACTTTCACTTGATGAGCATTGCTGCACAGGGAGTCAGTTATGCCTTTCCCGGTGCTCAGTTATTCAGAAGTGGAAACTGACATGCAGAAAGATCTTAAGTGTGTTGGCTAAGATTAGAATTTAGAATGAAACCATCCTTACCAGTCATGACTGAGGCTGCTGAGTATCACATGATTATTTTTCATCTCCCAGATGCTTTGGGGTACAGAGAATGATAATAACTTCATATAGCCAACCAATACTCATGAGTCCCCATGTAGCATCTGTAACTGCCGTTGGTGGGGAAACAGCAGTAAACCCAACCAGTTTCCATCTCAAGTTTACTCTGTTGGTACTGGCAAGTTGGGGCCAGAGGATGAAAGGACACTGAGTTTCTTCTGCCTTACCTTGCTGAGGGTCAAGGGCAAAGTGTATTGGAAAATAGGAGCCAGATCATTTCAGAAGATCGGTGTGCCAGGCTAACTAACGCCCCCTGAAAAGATATCTAAATGCTAGTTCCTAGAACTTGTGCATTTGTGACCACACATATGACAACTGACATGATGTATATGGCTCCCTGAGGTTCACTAACCAGTCACTCTAGCCTACTGCTTAAGCCAATGAGAGATACTGTCTCTAAAATCAATGTGGTTGGAGACTGAGGAATGGTGCCAGAGTTTTTTCTCTGGCCTCCACATGCATGTGAGCACACATGTACACACACACACACACACACACACACACACACACAGAGAAGGAATAAAATCGGGGAAGAGGTGAGATAAGGAGTTTGTGCTGAGACTTCCAGAAGCCCTGCTGACACCAAATTTGGACCTTTTTCAGGTCTTTGGTTTCTGGAGTGCCCTGAGAACGAATTTGTCTTGTAGGAGTCACTGAAGGTGTGCTGATTCAGTTCAGCAGTGGTAGGACGTTGGTGAGTGGACTGTTCGGACACTGCTTTGCGTATATGAAACAGGGTGTCTCTCTGTGTAGCCCAGGCCGGCCTTGAAATCACAGAGCTCTGTCTGTCTCTTCTGCCTCTTGAATGCAAGAATTAAAGACGTGTACCACCATGCCAGGGTCAGGCATAGGATTATAGAAAGCTATGCTCCAAAGCCTATCTACAATAGCTTCACGTTTTAAGTAGGAAAATAATGAAGAAACAACTTATCTGCCAACTATTTCCTGTTAAAACCATCTTTTAGATTCAAGTCATATATGCATGTGCCTGATTCATGCTAGCTCCGAACTGGAAACAACTCAAATGCTATCAATAATGGAGCAGAAAACCAAAATGCTGTATATTCTCACAAATGAACTCTTTTTTTGTTTTGTTTTTGTTTGTTTGTTTTTAGAGCTAGGGGTCTCTCTCTCTCTCTCTCTCTCTCTCTCTCTCTCTCTCTCTCTGTAGTCCTGGCTGCCCTGGAACTCATTCTATAGATCAGGCTGGCCTCCCACTTAGAGATTTGCCTGCCTCTGCCTCTCGAATGAGTTCTGGCATTAAAGGTATGTGCCACCACTGCCTAGTTAAACATTCTATTGTTGAAAAGCCAGATGCAAAAGCATTAATACCACGTGATTCCATTTACAGAGCTACAACACAGGCGCAACTCATCTAGAACGCTAAAGGTTGCCTAGGAGAGGTACGCATGGGACGGCTGGAATGGGGTTCTGGCAGTGTTTGATCCCTTCATTTCTCTGCTGGTTATGTGGGTGAAGTTACTTTGTAAAAACCTGTATGATTTCTATTAACTTTTTCAAGTTAAACATTAATAAAAAGTTTGCTTACAACTATAGGAATGTGTGCAGTCTCGGTGGTTATTTTAACAGTAGTTCACTGTAAGAGCAAAAGTTATGTTTTAAATTTTAATTACTGTGCAATTAAAAAAAAACCAGTAGCATTTATATCACCTGAAAGTATGTAAGGTTAGAACAGAAACAACGAGTGTAATTTTCTCTTGGGCTCTTCCCTGATCCATGACCCAAGAGAGACCTAACACACTCCTGACTTTTGAAACCAGATAGACAGTTTCGAAAGACATTTGAACCACTTATGTATATTTTAACTGGCAATCTTTTTCCCCTCAGGATGGATAACTTTCAAGCTGGTGTTTTAAAATAATATTTAATTGTGGGTAAGTAACTTTTGCTGGAAAGAAAGTCTTAAGTAAATTAAAGGTAAATAACAATTTCTTATGGTAGCTCTCTGGAAGAGTGAGCCTGGCATACTTGCAATCCTGTCTATAAGCTCCCTTAACCTGGAACAAGCCTCAGGTTGAAAGCCAAGGTCAGTATCTGCCTAAGGAAATCTTTCATACTAGATGTTGTGATTGGATACTTTGCTGATATTTAAAGAACGCCGAATAATTCCTGTATTAAACAGCTTCCCGTTGAAATAGAATCTAAACAACAAACATCTTCAACAAATAAGCATTTATTTGTGGCTAATAGTTAAATTGCCTGCTGGAACTTCTTGTGCTTCAGGAACGTTAACTCTACAATCAAAATTGAAGTAAGTTCTTTCTCCATTGGCAGAAGCGCTAGCTCCTTGTTTATTGTAGTTTTGAGGTCATTGGCGTGTACTTCCAGTGTTCGCTTATCTCCAGGAAGACGGCTAAGAGCCAGGTCAGTACTTAAAATTCTCAAAGGACTTATAACAAGATTACTCCTGCACGAGGTTCTTGGCAAGTATCATTGTGACCTCTAGTTTTCCCCCTTTTTAAAAGAATTTTCCGATTTACCTCAGGCTGAAAACACTCAAAAGGGTGAATGTAATTTTATTTCACAGTTTTAAAAAGGTCCAAGTTAAAAAGTCAAATGTTGCCAGTGCAGTTTGATCTTTCTCCTTTTATTGAAAATATTTTTTTTCTTACATAATATATCCCGATTATGGTTTCCCCTTCCTCCACTCTCAGTTCCTCCCCACCTCTCCGTCTGGATTCACCCTCTCTCTGTCTCTCATTAGAAAACAAACAAGCTTCCAAAGGATAATAACAAAACAAAATAAGATAAGATAAAACAAAAACTAATATATTGGTATAGGACAAAACAAACAGTAGGAAAAGAGCCCAAGAAAAGTACGAGGAACAGATAAAACCTCAGAGACTCACTCATTGGCATCCTAAGGAATCCTATAAAAACACTAAACCGAAAGCCATCATATACATGCAAAGGACCTGTAGGGTAAAAAGAGGGAAAATATAAAATAAAATAAAACAAAAATAAAAAATAAGACAAATTTTTAAAAAGGCCACGACACGACATTATGAGACAAGGAAACTCAAGTAAGGCTGGTGAGTTCATTTTCTGCTGACCATCTTTTGCTGAGGATACAGCCTAGCCTTAAGAGAACTTAGTTTCCCCAGTGAGACTCCCTTGGAGAAAACTGAATTTTCATTTGCAAGTGATTATCAATTGGAGATAGCTTCTGGGTTAGGAATGGGTGCATGAGTCCAGTTCTCATTTTAGCTCCAGAACTCCATCTGGGACAGACCGGCGCAGGCCCTGTGCATGCTGCCTCAGCCTCTGTGAGCTCATATGTGCATCCATCCTGTTGATTTGGAGGATCTAGCTTTCTTGGTGTCCTCTGTCCCCTCTAGCTCTTACAGTCTGTGTCTTCTTCCACAGGGTTTCCTGAGCCCTGAGGGGAGGGATTTGAAGGAGACACCCCATTTAGGACTAAGTGCTCCCCTTATTTCAGATCCTCACCAGCATGAGCTGCCATTTGTTTTATTGATCTTTAGCTGTCTGACTAGTGTAAGAGGAAATCTCAAAGTAGTATTGATTTGCATTTCCCTGTTGACTAAGGATGTTGAACATTTCTTTAAGTGTTTCTCAGCAATTGGAGTTTCCTCTTTTGAGAATTCTCTTTTTAGAACCGCACCCCAGTTTTTAATTGAGTTATTTATTTTCTTGAGATCTAGTCTTTTGAGTTCTTTATATATTTTGGATAGTAGCCCTCTGTTGGATTTGTACTTGGTAAACAATCTTTTCCCATCTCTAAGCTGCTGCTTTGTTCAAATGATGGCGTCCTTTGCTGTACAGACACTTTTCAGTTTCTTGAGGTCCTATTTATTAATTGTTGCTCTTAGTGCCTATGCTAATGGTGTTTTGTTCAGAAAGTCTTTTCCAGTGCCAACGAGTTCACAACTATGCCTCACTTTCTCTTCTATCAGTGTATCTGGTTTTATGTGGAGGTCTTGGGTCATTTGGAATTGAATTTTCTTCAGGATCAGTATGAATAGATCAGTATGAGTCTGTTTGCATTTTTCATATCCGTTTGACCAGCACCATACAACAAACTGTTCCTTCTGTTTCTATTTTGTGGAATAATTTGAAGCACACTGGCATGAACTCTTCTGGTAGACTTCTGTGCTAAATCATCTGACCCTGGGACTTTCTTTTGTTTGTCTGTTTCTTTTTCATTAAGGGTTATAGATCTGTTTAAATTGCTTATCTGATCTTGATTTAACTTTGAAATGTAGTATGTATCAAGAAAATTACCTATTTCTTTTAGATTTTCCAATTTAAAAATGCCACAAAAACCTGTGGCACATAGGTTTGTAAAGTGTGTCCTCATGAGTCTCTGGGCGTCCTTGGTGTCTGTTGTTATGTCCTCCTCTTCATTTCTGATTTCTGTCTTGTCTCATTTTTTGTTCAGTAGAGAGCTGTTCAGTTTCCGTGAGTTTGTAATCTTTCTGTTGTATCTGTTGTTGATATCCAGCTTAATCCATGGCGGTCTGATAGGATACAGGAAGTTATTCAAATTTCTTGTATCTGTTGAAACTTGTTTTGTGACTGAGTACGTGGTCAATTTTGGAGAAAGTTCCCCGAGGTGCTGAGAAGAAGGTATATTCTTTTGTGTTTAGGTGAAATATTCTGTAGCTATCCATTAGGTCCATTTGGTTACTAACATCTGTTAGCTCTAGTATCTCTCTGTTTAGTTTTTTTCTGGATGGCCTGTCTATGCCATCCAGTTAGTGAGAACTGTGTATTGAAATCTCCCACTCTCAGTGTGTGAGGGCCAATTTGTGATTGTGCTGTAGTAGTGTTTCTTTTATGAACTTGGGTGTCCTTGTGTTTGGGGCATAGATGTTAAGAACTGAAATGCCTTCATGGATTTTTTTCCTTTATGAATATGCAATGTCCTCTATGTCTTCTGACTAGTTTTAGTTTGAAATCTATTTTTCCAGATATTAAAATGGCTACCTCAGCTTGCTTCTTAGGTCCATTTGCTTGGAATATCATTTCCCATCCTTTTACCTTGAGGGTGTCCGTGTGTCTTTCTCTCAACATCCTTCAAGTCCCCCAGTTCCATAAGCATCTGCATGAGTGTGTTTGGCAATTCACTTGTATAGAGGGCAAATATTACCAAATCTCTGTAGCCAACAGAAAGACACTTGGATTGAGCAAACTGGGTTTGTGACTCTGGCAGCAAGGAATAACAACCTGTGGGCCACAGCTTGAGTGGTTCAGCAATACAGGTTTACACAAAGGTCTGCTGTGGGATTCTGGCTCATTAGGAGTGCTTTGGGAGATGGTTTTGTATAGGGGTGGCTGTTGTCAGTAACTGAGGTTAGTCTTATGAAAGGAGATCTCAGTAAACCTGTTCTAGAAGAGACAGAGGCTATGACTACTTGATAAAGGAGCAGCAATCACTCATGGCAGCCAGGATAGGAAGGCTTTTTTTTTTTTTTTTTTGGCCTGAACCATGTTCATGTTGGGTCTGTGTCCAGATGTGATTATGGAATCACCTTGTTTCTGTCCTGACCCATCTCTGTCATGGGTTGACCTCATTTGAAGGTATTGCATTATGAAATTATGTCTGACAGAAGAACTCCAAGGTTTCCTGACAGGATCAGACTGAGCTTTTTTACTTCTCAATGTATTTTAGAGGAAAACTATCATTAGACTAATTTAACACTTTGCCGTTACATTTATTTATCTATTTACTTATTTATTTTTTGTGCATGTGTATGTATCTGGGTGCACACCTGCCATGCACATGGATAGAGGTCAAAGGACAATTTATAAAGGAATCTGTTCTCTTCTTCTATCATAGGGGACTCCCAGCGAATGAACTCAGGTAGTCTGGCCTGGAGACGAGACTCATGGAGACATCTCATGGACTTTAGCTGAACTTTTTTCCTTCTCGGAGTAGTCTACAATGGAAACTTATTTGGGAAATGATCCTGTGAAAAAATAGCAACACAAATGTTGGGATGTGTTTTTGAATCACATAAGGGGAACGGACCATGGTCGGCAGGCTGGAGGAGAAGAGACGGAAAGGAAAGTGTCAGCGGTTATTACTGAACAGGCACTGTGTGTTGGGGGTGGGGCTAGACTGCAGAGCCACAGAGGGGAATGAGGCAGTGCTCCCTCACAGAGCATGTGATCTAACCTGGAAGATATACCACGTCCAGGCATGGCGAACTGTTGCAGCATTTATTTTTAGTTGTGTTTAAAATAATTGTTTCTGTGTGCTATTGGAAAAAGGGATGCATAGGCCTTGGCATTTTATATTGTGGGCAGGTGTTGGATTTCTGTGGGGGGTGTTTGATTGCTTATGAGCTGTACCTGAGGAGTTCTGAATGAATAAAGACACCTGAGCTCAGATGCTCCGTGTTGCACAGGTGATTAAGTTTGGCACTGGCCAGGATGGTGGTTCCCTCTGCTGTGGTCTGGCAGGTTTGCCACATATGCAAAGGCCTCCGTGTCATCCTTGCTGAGCTGCCCCATCAACCTAACAACTACAAATGGAGCCTGCCACATGGGGTAGGACACTGCACAAGTTAATTCTATGTGGAGACAAGGAAAAAGAGAAAGAAACTCCAGACTTCTCAGAGTTCAGTAAAGCTCAGAGAAGCTACCAGAGGACAGAGATTAAGGTATTAATTGAAGGCTCCTAAAGGAAGAGGAGAGAGAGAGAGAGAGAAGAAATAAGCCTCTATGAAGAGAAAAGGTTGTGCAATTAATAAATAAATGAGGGAAAGTCTCTGAGGTGAGAGTCATAGCATGGAGGCCCTTAGGGATAAAGAATTCAACTATGAGCAGGAAAAAGCAAGGTTCTTACTGTTTTTCCTGATCATGGAGCTGACTCTCCCTCCTGCTGTTGGCAGCAGTCAGGGCACAGGAAATGGAAGCCAGAGTATACTGTTCTATACACTGAGTTTGTTGATTTTTTTGTGTGTGTGTGTGTGTGTGTGTGTGTGTGTGAAGCCCAAGTAGGTCTTGTATTTGAGGCCTATGAAGGTTATGTTTCTCCATAGTGGTGGCAAAGGGAAATGCCAACACCCCCCAGGACTTTTTGGCCAGATATTCTTCCCACTGGCCCAGGAACCCTGCTGTTGTGGAAGCTTTGGCTTAGAACCAAAAAGCCCCCTTGGTTAAACTGACCTTTTTTTTTTTTTTTTTTTTCCCCTGAAAACCTGACTAAGAGAAAGACAAGTAGTCCCAGGCATTGGTGATGAGAACTCCATCTACCAGGGGTCCCTTACTGCGGACAAAGGGACCAGTTATTTTTCCAGCAAACCAGATTCTATCTTAAAATCTGGATAGTGTTTCCTCAGGTTCAGTACAAAGAAACTATCTTCCAGAAATGGCCAAGGTTGTTTGCTGGCAGCTGAAATAGGTACTGTAAGAGTCACCCAGCTGGTGCTGGTTTTGAAGGCATGAAGGGGTCATGGAGAACAAATGAGGCTTGTGATAGCCAGGTGAAGCCATTGGTAAAAGTACAGCTTCAGTAGTAGTTGAAGGCCCAGATGAAGGGGTCATGCAAAGAAGTTGAGGCTTGGCACCACGAAAAGAGCCCAGGAAAGGCTATTGGTAAAAATGCAGCTCAGTTACAGCAACGGACCCCAACAGTTTTGGAGATGCCAGTACCATGGGTGACCACAGCAGCAGCAGTGGAGTGGAGCCAGCTGGAGTCTGGAGGAGGGCTGCAGAGGGCAGAGCCAGATCCAAGCCCTTTGGAGGAGCCCAGAAGACCGTGACTGAATTCCAATAATTGGATATTGATAATGTTTTTATGTTGTCCAAAGACATTGTGAAAAGCTTGATAGACATTCGGTTTCATTTGGTCCTGTGCATTAGCAACTGGTGATTGTTCCTCTTGTAAATGGTTTTGTTGATGTAGTGTTGAATTGTGCTGTAAAGGTAAAACAATTTTTTTTTTTATACAGAAAAAGGAAAATGTTGTAGAAGTTTTTTTGGTTATGTTTGAAGTCATTTTGTGAACTGTTGGGTGAGGGTCTTCGAGGGTTTCTTATGGTCTGCAGGTGTTAGGTTTCTGTGAGAGGATGTTTGATTGCTTGTGATTTGCACCTGAGGAGTTCTGAATCAATAGAAACACCTGAGCTGAGATGCCCGGAGTTTCACTGTCCAGTGTGCTGCTGGTAAGGACTGTGGTTCCCTCTGCTGGGGTCTGGCAGAGTTCACACCTATGGTTATACCTCTCTGTCCTGTTTGATGAATTGCCACAGTCAATGTACTGCCACAGCAAACCTATCACTGTGATCAGGCACTGGAGGAGAAACCTCTAAGCCAGACTTCAGGATGCTTCAGGAAATTGGGAACATTTCCAACCAGAGGAAATAGAATTGGAATACTAGAAGATATCAGAAGGCAACTTGCTAAGTCTTAGCCACAAGTGCCAAGGATCTAAATCACTAGAAAGATGGCCACCAGTGAGAATAGATTTGATGAGTTAGTAGATGGAAATGGGCCACCCAGGAGATTCTCAGTGTTCTGCCTAAGTTAGTTCAACTATTAAGGTAGGGAAAACAGAGTTTCTTTGTACATGCCATGTACTTTGGGAAAATACAACCATTTTCAGATGGGCCAAGTGTGATGTCCTCTGGAAAACCCAAATGAAATTTAGAAGGCAAGTGGAGGCAACGGAGGGGTGCTCAGAATTTTGGGCATTTGTGTGGGAGAAACTGGATTATAGATGATAATGCCACAGATAGGTGGGGCTCATCTAGGGAGCACAAAGTCTTTAAATGTAACCACATTAGGCAGAGTCGGAAGGACTTACGGGGCTCATGCGGGCACCACAAGCCGAGGATACACTAATTCCTATCATTTAGTTGTCTTTGTGGCATTTCCTTGGAACGCTTTTGATCAGCAGCTTTGAAGTTGTTTATTTAGGCCAGGTATGGTTTTCCTCTTCAGATCCACCTGTTCCCTCCAGTGGCCTCTGTAAAGCCGGTTTAGTCCTCAGAACTTAACTCTTAATCATGAAAACTATTAGTTTTCCTTAAAAAAATTATTTTATGTGTGTGTGTGTGGATATTTTTCCTGTATGTATGTCTGTGTACTGTGTGCATGTTTGGTGCCCAAAGGGGACAGAAAAGGGTGCCAGATCCTCTGAGATTGGAATTATAGACAGTTGTGAGCTGCATGTGAATGCTGGGAATTGGACCCAGGTCCTCTGGAAGAGCAACCAGTGTGCCTTAATGGTAGAGCTGTCTCTCCAGCTTCCCCTTTAATTTTAGTAGATAGTTTTACTATATATATTTAATAGATTTTAATTAATTTAATTAAAATTTTAGTCATTTTAATTTTTAATTAAATATATATGTATGTGTATATATATGCAAATACATATATACATATTTACACATTATATATACATATATATACATATACATATATATTTAATAGATAGGTTTACAATGGTTGCTTTCCAGATCTTGGAATACATCTTTCCAGGCCCTTCTGGCTGTAAAAGTTTTTTGTTAAAGAATCAGGTGTTATTCTGATGGGCCTGCCTTTCTCTCCTGGAGCTTTTAATGACCTTTCTTTTCCCATGTTTTTAATGTTTTAACTATACTATGTTGTTGGAAGTTATATTTCTGGTCCTATCTATTTGTAGACTTTTTGTGTTTGGATAATTGTGACATGATAAGACAGTGCAAGAGGTTCCTCCATCTTGTATTCTTGCTGAGGTCATATCAAGTTTAACTAGAATTTGATCTCCTTGATGGAGAGTCCCACGGAAAGTCACCAAAATCTATTCTAGGAACATGAGGTCAAGATGCAGCAGCTAGCTTATCTTAGCTTCTGTTAAACTGCTTGCTTGGGTAAAGGCCCATTGCAGTTGCCAAGCGAGATGACAGGACATGGTTTAAAAAATCCCATGCTCTGGGCACTCAGGATTACACCTTGGTCACTAATACCTGAGTGTGGTCCCAGCCAGCTGAAATAAAGACTTCAATTGGTCTTATAAACTATATAAACTGTATATGAGTGATCGTCATTGATGGGCTCCCTGTAACATAATCATCTCTTTTCCTAGGTTTAGGAAACTTTCTTATATGCTTTTGTTATGGTATTCTTCTTCTTCTGTGACTATAATCCAAAGATTAGGTCTTCCCATGTTGTCCAAAGCTCTCCCATGCTCTGCATGTATGCATACACACACACACACACACACACACACACACACACACACACACACACACACACACACATTTAAGTTTATCACTGACATTTATTGAGTGACCCGGTTCCTGTACCTTGTCTCCTAGCCTTGAGTCTCTGTTTTCTATGTGATCTGTTCTACTGGGGAGGCTTTCCTGTAGAGGAATATTTAATCATTTGTTCCAGCAACATGGCTTCTCTGCAAAAGGATCACATTGTAAGGCCTGTGTGATAGGAAGGGATCAAATCCAAGGGCCTGTATGAAAGGATCACATTCAGAGGTTTGTGTGATCTTGAGGGAATGCAGAAACAATGTCAGTCAGACTAATCCTATCCTCTGTTTGTGTTAATGCTAGGTGAAAGGGACCGTGGTTAAGGCAAACATAGCATACACCTTTAATCCCAACACTGGGGTCCTAAAAAGAAGCAGTCAGTTCAGAAGTAGGCCATGGCTCTCAGTTCATGTTTACAGAAAGAGCACACACCTTTCATCCCAACTCTGAAATGGAATCACAGTGAGAACATGCCCAACTCTCAGGATATAAAAGCAAGCTCTAAGTTTAGAGAGACAAGGGAGTTCAGAGAGACACAGAGGCAGTTTGAGACAGAGGCACAGAGGCAGTTTGGCAGAAGAAATCATTATCAGATGGAAAGAGAGAGTCAATTTGAAGCCAAGCAGAGCAGTTCAGTCAGAGAAGTTGCGGGATTAAGCCAGAGTCAGAAGAATTCAATCAGAAACAGTCAGCCAGCTCAGGTCAGTTTGAACCAGAACAGTGAGTGAGTTGCATCAGCCAACCAGAAGAGTCAGTTGAGTTCAGTACAGCTCTGTGTTCACAGGGAGCTAGCAAGAGTGAGGCTAGGTCTGGGCTTGTACCTTGAAGATTAGATTGTATGGAGTTCAAAGCCATCTAAGGACCGGAGATTGAATTAGCCAAAGAATAAACTAAAGAGATGAACTGTCTTTTGTGCTGAATCATCACCTACACTTTCCAATGAGACTTTTATTTGGCTTATTGAGTTTTTCATTTCCAGCATTTCAGGTTTTTTATTTTGTGGGGGTGGGGGACTTCTTCAGCAATTCTCTCTGCTGAATTCTATTTTCATATTTTGGATTAACTGTCTTCATTAAGCTCTATTTCTGCTTGCATATATTCATGTCTTTTTTGAGTTGTTTGAACACACTTATAATTGTTCTTTTGAATTCTTTGTCTGGAAGTTCTTTCAGGCCATTATTATGGGATTTTGATTTGTGAAGGAGACGTTATTTTGGATTTTCACATTGTTTCTGGTTTTGCTCTGGGAGTTGATATTCTGGAGAAGTTTGTGGATTAATTTTCTCTTTCTTTCTTTCTTTCTTTCTTTCTTTCTTTCTTTCTTTCTTTCTTTCTTTCTTTTTCTTTCTTTCTTTCTTCCTTCCTTCCTTCCTTCCTTCCTTCCTTCCTTCCTTCCTTCCTCTCTTCTTTCTTTTTCTTTTCTTTCTTTCTTTCTTTCTTTCTTTCTTTCTCTCTTTCTTCTCTCTAGTGATAGAGATTGAGTGCAGGACTTTGCACATGCTAGACAAATGCTCTACCACTGAGTTTCCTCTCCAGCAGTAAGGACATTTTCATATGAGTTTATAGTGTTCTCTAAGCATAGCCCTCCCTACTGTTTCTCCTCCCTTCCCCACGAGTTCCCTTTAGACAGTTTTGCATATATGTGGGAGAACACATGATATTTGCCTTTCTGAGTTTAAGATAGTGAGTCTTTAATACTTAAAAAAGACTCTACAACTTCCTGCTTTGCTTGCTAAGACTAAACTTGGATAGATTTCATCCAGGAAGTTAGTGACTTGGTTCATACTTTTCAATTCGCATTACATGCTGACAGTAGCATAAGCTGGGAGCAGCCGAGCCGAGGTTCTTAAAGATAACATTGAAAGTGTCATAATGCACATATTTCCTCCCTCTAGTCGTGAACATTTCAATAAGCCAAGTCAGTCACTCAGTGGAAACTGCTTGGAATAGTGATTCAGATGATACTGAAGCTGAAGTCCTGGCTCAACATTTTCATTTGCTGCTTTTCATTTTCTGATGTCTGCTTAGATAGCACAGTATCAGATGGTTTCTTGTCCTTATAATTAGTGTTGGGAATGGAGAAAGAAAGAAAAGGAAAAGCTGTCTGTGAGAGGCAGCCATATTCCCAGGTTCTCCTATCATTTGAAGTGAGACCAAATGGCTTAAAATCTGTAAACCTCTGTTTTTTCACCCATGAACTGAGAAAAATGTTAAACGTAATAAAATTTGAGAACTAAGTAAGATAACGTGCTTTTAAACGCACTTGCAAACTGTGGTTTCATTAGTTGTGCTCAGCTATGATTCTTAGTCTGCCCCTCTGCAGGGCATTGCCAGACTAGCATTTTGGTCTGGTGGTTTTTAAGTTGTTCAGGGCCCATGCTCCAACAGCAGGTAAATGTTTTAATCACTGTTATCTACGAGAGAGTCACAGAGTCAGCTTCCTCCTTGCTCTCCTGGCCATTTATGTACATTTGGAACAAGCTGGGTGTCTATTCCTTGCTTAATGAGAATGACTGAGATGCCCTGATGTCTGTGGGCATGAGCTAGAGATTTTCCTCGATGCATTTTGAAAGATAAAGTTTCCTTTTGCAAGAGATGTCCTGGCTACCCCCTGTGTCAATAAGAAGTATTAGATAGTCCTTCAGAGGGTACCCACAGACAGACAGGCCTTCCTAAATTCACGTTAGTTCTATGGGTGCTCATCTGCCAGCATGAACATTTAAGGTGGTGGATGTGGTTAGTATACATATAGCTTGCCCCCCTTTTCTTGTTTTCCTTTCAGTAAAATGCTACCCAAAGTAATAAAATCACAAGGAAAATCATGCCTTCTGGATAATTTATTGAGTCAGTAAGTTAGGCAACAGTATAGAGCTATTAAAAATTCAGGCTGAAGAAATGATTCTGTGGTTGGGAGCTCTTGTTGCTATTGCAGAGAACCCAGGTTTGATTCTCATATCATGGCGGCTCATAACCATCCATAACTTCAGTTCCAGGTGATCTGATGCCCTCTTCTGACTTTCATGGGCACCAGGCACATGTATCATACATACAGACAAAATATTCGTATGTATAAAATAAAATGAATACATCTAAAAATATTTAAAAGCTAACAAAAATTTTAAATTTTTATCATCATTTATTTAATAATTTTATCATGACAAATGCCCGTACTAGAAAAAAAAATTACATGATATTATAATGTTTTTTAAAAAGATGAGTAGTGGTTTCTCAAATACATGGATAAACCGAGGGTTTTGGCACCAGATGTGTAAACTGAGGACATGCCCGCTGCAAGGTGTGGTTGAAGGGAAGGTTTTTATTGTAGATACGAGGGAGAGGACATCCAGAGGCATCTGGAAGAGTTCAGAGCAGGGAGAGAAGGCAGTAGATGGATCAGGGCAGGGAGAGAGGGCAAAGTGAGAGGGAGACAGAGAGTGAGGACAAAGGAGACCAAGGGAGAGGGAGCCAAGAGAGAAGAAAAAGAGAGAGCCAAGCCAGTGCACAACCAAAATGACACGGTTATTTAGGAGTGAGAAGCTGGGGGGAGGGAAGTCCATGAGCTGCAGAAGTTTAGGGAAGGGGCCAGGTGAGAAGAGCTGAGAAGAGCTATGAAGAGCCACGGGTACTGGGTGATCCTGAGGCCAGCATGTGCTTGGGTATGCTAACAGGCATCACAGATAGCCATTCTTTGCAGTGGTGAGAAATGGCTCCTTTGATGTAGGGGAACAGGCCCCAGAACTGGGGAAGTGGAGTTTCCTTCGGACATGATAATACATTATAACTTGAAGGCATTTTATTGAATTAACTCCACTTTGTTGGAGAAATATGCTTTTTTTTTTTGGAAGAAATATACTTTTTGGAAGAAAAAAAATTTGCAATTTTTCAGTTACATTTTATGTTTGGTTTTTCTAGGTCCACATTTTTAGGCGAAGAGGTTAAATTTTGATTTACAAAATTATATTGATTGGCTGAGATTGAGTACCAGATTTATTTTATAATTGCAAATTTTTTATTAATGTGAGGTTTTTAGATTCTTATCTTTTGGTATTAAAAATTTAAATCAGTAGTGAAAAAAAAATCAAGGACATTGTAGCTTCTTTCTCTAGGCTTTGCTTTGAAGATCTGATTTCAACCACAAGGTCAAATACTCATATTCTAGGGCAAAAGTAGAGACTCACTGCACTGTTCCAGAAGTTCTTTGTGTGTGTGTGTGTGTGTGTGTGTGTGTGTGTGTGTGAGAGAGAGAGAGAGAGAGAGAGAGAAGGGGGAGAGAGAAAGAAAGAGCAAGTGCACATACATACGCCTGTGCCTATGTGTGACGTGCACACGTGTGTGCAGGTAGCTAGCACCTATTCTAGCAATTTTCTTTCCTTGGTTATAAACACTGTCCTTTGTTCTTATCCTGGAGGTGAGCTGTAACATTAGCTTTTAAAAACAATCGAATCCAGAGATCATATATACATATCTACACACACACACACACACACACACACACACACACACATAAAAAGGAACTTTTTACGTGATCATGAGTTACACATGAAAAATCTAGGACTACCTTGATTTCAATAGATTTCAGTGGTTGCGTTGTTACATGTCATGAGGCATACTCCGGTGATTTAACTTTTTTTGCTGTTTGCTTTTTTGAGACAGAGTCTCTCTATGTAGCTCTGGCTATCCTAGAACTCACTATGTAGATCAGGCTGGCCTCACCCAGATCCATCTGCCTCTGCCTCCCAAATGCTGGTATCCAAGGCATGTGCCACTAACCTGGCGACTTAACTATTTCAATAATAATTAACAAAGGACACTCCATCCTACCACAAGGACACTTGCTCAACTACATTCATAGCAGCTTTGTTTAGAATAACCAGAAATTTGCAACAACCTAGATGCCCTTCAGCTGAAGAATAGATAAAGAAACTGTGGTGCATTTACGTCCTGGCGTATTACTCAGCTGTTAAAAACAATGACTTCATGAATTTTGCAGGCAAATGGATGGAATTAGAAAAAAAATTATCCAGAGCGAGGTAACCCAGTCCCAGAAAGTCAAGCATGGTAATCACTTATACGTGGATATTAACTGTTGAGCAAAAGAGAAAAGTACTAATATCCACAGACCCAGAGAGACTATGCAAAACGAGGAGGGACTCAATGGGAACACAGGGCTCTCCCTGGTAAAGTGGAAATCGAACAGATGTTGTAGGTGGGCTGGGGGGAGGATGGGGATGGGAAGAGAATGGACTAGATGGGGGACGAGGGATGGAAGGAGAGAGTATATGGAGAGACAACCAGAATCAGGAACAATTAGGGGGTGATTAGGAGACCTAGTGCAGTGGAAACTCCCTGGAATCTATGAGAGAGACCCTAGCACGGACTCTAATAATCTAATCAGGGATGGGAACTCCTGTGGCCAGGTAAGGCTTCCAGGTAAGGGACCAGGACACAATCCCAGCCACAAAACCTCTGACCCATTATGGCCTGTCTGCCCAGCAGGATCTGCTGGGACAATGGAAGGGAAGAATCCCATGCCAAAGGAGGGGACCCCTGCCTGATTCTACAGGGGAGGCCAGGAACTAGAGTCTGGATAGCCGGGAGATGATTTCTAATAATGTCATGCTCTGCTCAAAGATCAATGCCTAACCCAGTCTTCATCACAGACGCCCCAGCCAACAGCTGATGGGAGCATATGCAGAAACCCATGGCCAAACATTGTGCAGAGCTCAGGGAATCCCAAGGAAGAGTGGGAGGAGGAATTGTGGAGACCAGAGGCTTCTTGGACACCAGGAGAACACCTTATAGTGTCAACTGACCAGCCCTCTTAGGGGCTCACAAAGACTGAAGAGGCAGACATGGAACTTGCTGGGTCTCCTAAATGTATCTTATGGCTGTTTGGCTCAGCGTTCTTGCAAAACTCTTGCAGGCTGGAGTGGAGGAGTCTCTGGTCCTTTTACCTGCCTTTTGTTTGCCTAGTCCATCCTTGATGTAGGGCACAGTGCCTGGCTTTGTTCCATCTTGTTAAGCTGTGTACTGTTTGAGCAATAACCCCAGGAGGACTGTTCTTTTCTAGAGAGAAACGGGGGTTAGGAGGTTGGCTGGTGGGTTGGGGCAGGGATGGATCTGAGGGAGAGGGTAGATGTGGGGATCTTGGAGGAGTGGAGGGAGAGGAGGAGGGGGGTCAGGATGTATTGTCCAAGAGAAGAAAAATAAATTAAAAAAATTAACATTAACGAGCACAGCATGAACATGGCACCCTAGCCACACATTCAGGTGGAGATATTTTATAACTCTAGCCTGGATCAGATGCCATGCAGCTTTTGATATCCATATGGGACGTAACAATACATAGACTTACCCAGCGAGTGACTTCGAGACTAGGTCCAAAGATACCCCAATTCCATATTATGTCTGAGCTCTAACAATCACCTTAGGATGATTTTTGCATATACATACGGGAAGTGGCGTGGCAACAGAGAACAAGGATTCAAGCGTGAAGTTACTGCGAAGGTGAGGTTTCCCTTCTCGTCAGTCCTGCATGTTGCTGCCAAATCCTTTGCCAGTCCCTGCTTTCTTTATTCCTCTGTGAATCAAAGACTTGGGCAGCAGACTGCTTGGTTACCATTGCTGTGTGTCAGTGTGATGATATGTTCAAGACATGAAATGGAGTAGCAATCAGAGACGGCGTGGTAAGAAGCACGAATCCTGTACCATCAAGGTAGAGGGAGAGGAAGAGAGCAAGAGAGGCTGCCACTAGGTGATAAGGATGTATAAAGGGAGATTCTCTTTTTCTATTTGCTTGACTTCTTCTCACTAAAACAGAACAACATAACAGTGAAAGCCAATAGGGAAATACAGAAACACTCCCACAAAAGAACTATTATTTTGATCCAGATTGTGGTTAAAAAACAAACAAGAAAACAATACATCTTTGTTCCATTGATGAGAAACACACCATCCCTGTGACATTCTTGAGAGGCAGGCAGGGGCTCATCTACTCCTGTGGCTTCCTGCTCTTGACCAAATGTGTTATCCTTCAAGTCCCAGCTCTCATGCTGCACTACAACCTCCAAGAAGCCTGTGTTCGGCCTACAGCTTCCCAAGAGTCGGGTGCAATGCTTAGCACAACAGAAGCCGCTCAACAAGAGCTTATTGAATGGCAGCGGTCTCACACGCAGCTCCCAACATCATTGAATTGGAGATATGAATTTTGGCAGACACAAAACTTCGCACTCAATCTTTTTTTCCTCCCCTCTGTGTTGGAAAAGCCTCCATCACAATGGCCCAGGTCCTAGCTCCCCTCTCTGATGGGGCTCCACACACATAGCAGGGCATCTTTTTTGTCACCCCATCACAGGAGAGTCTGATGTTCCAGATAGTCTAGATGTTGAACTCCTGGAGGGCAGGGAGGACTATGTTTCATTTACTTGTGGACTGCCTGAAACCTCACTCAGTGACTGCATGTAGTAGGTACTCAGTGAACAGCTAATTATAAATGTTTGTTTGTAGCAACAAATATTTACCGAATTTCAAATTTAAGAAATTTAAACTCTGGGTCTGGAGAGATGGCTCAGTGGTTAAGAGCACTGATTGCTTTTCCAGAGGACCAGGATTTAATTCTTAGCACCTACATGGAGGTTTACAATTGTCTGGAACTCTAGTACCAGAGAATCCAACGCCTTCTTCTGGCCTCTGTGGGCACTGTTCGCAGGCGGTGCATAGACATACATGCAGGCAAAAAACACATGTAGATAAAATATAAAAAGTAAATAAATCTCTCAAAAATTCAAACTCTGGGGAATCTATCTATCTATCTATCTATCATCTATCTATCTATCTATCTACTATCTATCTATCATCTATCTAGCTTTTGTTTTTTTGAGACAGGGTCTCATGTAACTCAGACTTGCCTTGAACTCCTGATCCTTCCACCTCTCAATACTAGGATTAGAGCATGCAATATCTGTCTATTTAGGGAATTTGTTTTACCGGAGACAGACAATAAGCAAGTCAGTCTCTATGTTTGACAACTGACTACTGTTAAGCCATACACTTCCATCTTTTCAAACTTCTGCTAGAAAGTTTGAGCATTTCTTTTGGTGCTAGTGGTTAGTAGTATTTGGACCATGGAACCCCCGGTGGTGCACAGAACTCTAGACTTCAATCAACCTCTAACCACAAAGAATGCCAAAGCTGTTTGACCTACTCTTTAGGACATCTTGCACTGTCCTGTCTTACTCAGCAAGCTTCAGCCTCTTAGAAACAGCCCTCTCCAGTTCCTCTTGGACCATGAGTCATTCTGAGGGTTTAGTGATGGTGGTAGGTTATTCATCCTATGATCTGCATGATGTCTGAGGATGTTCTATCAACACAGCTTGGACCATGTAACTGATAGACAGCACAAGTTCATTTCTCATGATTCTCAGGGCTGGGAAGTCCAAGATTAAGGCACTGGCAGTGATGGTTGGCTTGTTCACAGGTAGGCTTTCTCTCTTGGTCCTTATTTACTTGAAAGGGCAAGAATCTCTCTGGTAAGGATGTTCATTCCATTGGGAGGGATCCCCCCTCATGACATAGTCACCTCCCAAAAGCCATACCTACTGATACTGTTGTTCATTCCAAGAACTGCCCAAAGAACTGCCCATTCCCCACCCTCTACCCCACCTTCTATGAGTTGGCATGCCAAAGTCCTGTGTCATCTTTAATGGCTCCTTGTGTGTGCTCCATACCCACCCCTGTTGTGGAAGTTTATTTTTAGTTACATATAAAATAATTTTTTTTATGCACTGTTGGGTGAGGGGCTGCCCAGGTCTTGGCATTTTGTATTGTCTGCAGGTATTGGATTAATGTAGAGGATGCTTGATTAGTCATGATCTGCATGTGCTATCAGTAAAACACCTGAGGAGTTCTGTATCAATAAAAGCACCTGAGTCAGGATCCTTAGGGTTCCACTGTTTGGTATGGTGCTTGCCCCTCTGCTGAGGTCTAGCAGGGCTTGCACCTGTGAATATGCCTCCATGTCTTCTTTGGTAAGCCCACACAGTGGCTAACAACGCCCCCTTAAAAAGGGTTCCTTCATGCCATCTCAACACTCTTTTTTCCCTTTTCCTAGGCAGCCTCCACTTCGTGCCCTTCCCTACCCATCCCCCGCCCAAATAAATCTCTGGCATGGAATTCTGTTGCTTAGTGACTCTGCCCCTCCTCCACAAAAATCCTTTCATTGCTTTCGGATACCATCGCGTTCAGGCCATGAACTTGGAGAGGACACAGATACTGAGAACAGAGCATGGGGAAGCCACGAGACACAAACAACGTGACTCCAGATAACTGATAACCGTGAGAAAACTACGGCAGGCTAGAAAGACAGAGCCCAGAGTGGCGGCGTCAAGGGGAGGGGGAGCTTTGGGTCTACAGAATTATGTGACAACTTAATCTCGTGACCGATGCTGAACCTGCCGTGGCAGGAACAGCCAGTGTCTCTCCATGGCATCGCCCTTCCTCTGTAATAAAGACACGATAACAACAATGATAATTTCTTCTTCATTATTTAGCTGAGTACACGGTCTCCCTGATTAAAAATAGTATTGTTCAGATTCCCTTTAAACTGGGACATTAATAGACTGAGATGTAGCCAACGGCATCCGATTGGCCCGGGCTCTTCTGGCTGGCTGTGGACATGGTGGTTGGAATGCCTCAGGCCATCTTGGCCCACACGAAGCTGGGGGATTCAAGCTAGGACAAAGCCACAAAACAGAAGTTTGGCTTAGGACACTGACGTCTCCAGACTTGAATGTGTGAGAGAAACCACATGTGTGCTGTTAAGGCCAAGGAAGTTTAAGGCTCTGTGTGCTTCCTATCTGAGCCACTCCTAAGGCATAAATCCATTAAACATCCCAGGTCAGAACTTCTTAACTTCAGATGTATCGTCTTGCCCCGACTCTGTCCTCTCCAGTTATCTCTGGTGGGCTCCCTTTCCCTTCCCTCTACTTTTCTTACTGCTTTTCCTGGGCATTTTTCATAACGAAAATACCCAGAAGAAATGACCTATTGAGGAAATTTAAAAATTACCCTTTATTATAGAGAACATAAAACCTACAAAAGAGAGAATAAGCTACGCCTCCTTACTTGCCCGCCACGAGCCCGACCCACAGCCCCCAGGCAATTCCTGAGTAAACTTTCAGGCCGTTATCATTTAAGGTGAACCCACTTCCTTCATTTCTTCTCCACCTTGTGGGCTTTTCCCCTCACAGTTCCCCAGCCTCCCCCAGCTCTTCTCTCCTTTTATTCCTTGTCATACCCCTCTTCCCTCTTCTACTGTGTTTTTGTTTGTTTGCCTGTCACAAACCCAGGCTTTGCCACTCAGCTCTGGTGTTGCCCTCCTACCCCACCCCCACCCCCTCTCTTTCAGTCACTACCTCACCATAACAGCATCATTTGGACATTATGGCTCCTTTCTGAAAAGCCCTCAATCTTCACCTCAGATAATAAGAACTGCTTAACCCAGTCATATGCTGTGAGAGAATATGATTAATAAAAAGAATATATTTGGGATAGCAATTATAGTATTGGGTATTATTTTAATTAGACAAACTTTAAAGCCCGGATGGTGACAATGAGTTGTTAGGATATCACTGATAAGCATTAAACTGTCAGTGAACTTTGCCCCTGGGGACAGCTTCCCACAAAGCACGCTGGGATTGTTTTGGTACCATTTGTGTTTAGCGATCAAGCACAGGCAGGCAGCAACAGACATGTTGGGAGGAATACAGATTATCTGGACACGGTGCAAGCATATCTTTCCTCGTAATGGAAACTCTGGGTCAAATTCTCATAGAATTTAGTTGTTTCTATTTTGACATCATGGTAGGGGTAATTTTGCAACTTTGACCCTGTAACAGAACAGAAAGATCTATGACCAATTAATAGCACTGATTTGTGCACAATTGGAAACCCTACAAAATTCCTGAACATTACAAAATTACTTTTCTTCTGGCAAGTCGTGGGCGATAATGCGGTACACTCCACCCCCACCGCTTTCCAACTGGGTCAGGACATTGAACTCCACTCTGGGTAACAAAATGTGGCAGTTCTTATGCCCTCAACATGGTGAAAGAGCTGGTGACTGCTGCAGGTTGTGTTTACTTATCTAGTTGGAAGATTGAAGTCTGTGAAAGCAAGGACCTCTTGCTTCATCCCTGTATCTCAACAAACAGCTTGTAGAGTCAGGTCAAGTCACGGAGAGTTCAAGAGCATTCAGAGAAACGAGTGAATGCGGAAAGCGCTCAGACAGAAGGAGCTGCGAGACTTCTTCCAGTTAGATTTGCTTAGGAAGCTGGCCTCTCATGCCCCTCTTCTTCATTGTAGGGGTTGGGGATTGAACTCAGAACCTTGTGCGGGCAGGACTCAGTGCTCCGCCACTTAGCTACATTCTCAGCCTAGTGGTTTTTGGAAGTATTTTTAATGTTCTCAGATCATGATTTTTCTTATTAAATGCACTCAGCCTTTCTCAGGATACTAACATCTCACCTACCATAACCTGTGTAATGTTATTTTTTTGCACAAGTGGGTTTTGCCTTATGGTTTTAGACGCAAGCGTTCAATGTTTACTCATGTCTCTTGAGACAGTCAGTAAAGCTGTTCTGGGAAAATTAAAAGAACTACTTGTTTATGCAGACTTCCTGGATTAGTGGTTTTAAACCGGACGTGAGAGGGGACAACCCTTTCTCATTCTAGTCTTGGGGAAACCGTTTTAGGAAGAGCACACAGAAAGGGAATGTTGTAGCGAAATCACACACCGGTGCGCATATTTGTGGACGGTAGGGAGAGGCGGACTGTACTCTCACTGTGGACATTCATTTCACACTTAAATATTTAGAATCTCAGTAGCCTGTGACTACGAGAAAATTTATTACAAGAGAAATTATTACCATGCGGTAGATTCAGAGATCTGACATGTACCTGCTATTTTCATAGTGTGAGAAATATCACGCTGACATTACACACTCTCTGTGATGATTACTTCTAAATGTCAGAGTGCAAGAAACGCATTCATGGGACTTCAGAGTCTCAGGATAGTGTCAATTTAAAAGACATTCACATCGACTTTTTATTTAAACATGCTAAATGAAGTATGAAAAGCAGGTTAAGGAATCAACGGAGAAAGGAAAGCAGAGGAGAAACCCACTGACCAGAAAATTTTAAGTACGATAATAGATGGCTGTACTTTTACACCAATTTCCATGGACCCCTTGCTGACAGCAGGCACCAGTGATCGCCGCCTTCTAAGACTGCTGACAACTGGAATCATGCTGATCATGTCATTTCGTTCATATCACATGCTGAATTTGAAAAATTAAAACAGGATGAGGACTATTCAATTATTGTGTGAATCATCTTAACAAATATGACAAATAACCTAATTAATATTTTCTCACCACTTTTTGTGGTAGCATTGGACTTCAAACTGGATGATGCTGTGAACTAAAAATGTGTTCCGTCCCCTAAATCTTTCTACCAGCTAATTATGAACCCACTGAACTTGCGTGAACTGCTATTGTGGAAATAACTCAGAGGAATCATTATTTTTTCTTTCTTCTATTACAAATCGGCCACATTATAACTATGTGTTTAAATAAACCTTTATCTTTTAAATTATGTACACAGCATGGATCCTAATTGCTTGGGGTCAACGAAATCTCAGGGTATCCCCTGGGAAAGCTTTTCTTGTCCATCTTGTCAGATTTCCTTTCTCTTCTTGGAAGCCAATCTCTTTTCCTTTTTTAAACTCCCCGTTTAGCGGTAGGAATGATGCTGCTGATAGTAACACGGGTTAGGTAAAATTATTCAGACTCTTTGTAGAAGTCAGCGACAAGAGCCACTGTGGACACACTTAAATTCTTTGATGTACTCACAGAATGTTGTTTCTGATACAAACCAAAGGTGTGAGACCTCCCCGAGCCAGCAAACAGCTTCTGGGAGCTGCAGAATTTCAAATTGTTATTTGAAAAAAATAGAGACAAGTCAAACACGCCCAGACAGAACTACTCATCGCATGTAATTAAATTTGTTCACTAAAATCAAAGTTGGAACAGGGTGGATTACTGATTCTGTTATCCTATCGTTATTGCGCATGTTTTGAGGTCTAGGTCAAGATTCGAGGATGGTGATTTTACTATTAAACTCCAGGAGTCACATGGTAATAAGCACATTGTGTCGTATGCATCAAATATCACCCAAACCAGAGCAAACCAAACCCACAGAAAAGCTAGAGTTCATGGACTTGTTCCACACCCTAATAGCTGAGGAGTCTCAGTCCCCACTCTCTCTTTCTGCACCTTTGCAGGAAAGAGGTTGAAGGAATCCAGGCCTTGTCCCTAGTCCCGAGGGCCAGTGATCTGGTCAGCATCCTGGAGGCCATTACCAGTGTCTTTCCCAGAATTCCTGACCGCGAGGGTCACTAACAGCAACGTGAGGGCAGAGAATTCATGTTTCGAACACTGTGATCTCGGACACAGAGTTCAAAAGCCCTACAAAGGCTCACCTTGTTTGACCTTTTTTGTTTGCTTAGTTTTTTATTTTTACTCTCTCCATTCCCACATGGGCTGGTATAGACGAACCATGGTTAGTTCAGAGTCTGGGCGTTCCTGTAGAGGACTTGGGGCGTTCCAGGTCTCCCTCAGCTCTGGAAAGCAGCAGAAGGTCTACATCCTCAGGGGCTATAAAGCCCTGGAGTGAAGGAATATTCCATTGGCGTTAAAGAGCAGAAGGGCCTGGGCGGAGCTTCGAGGCATTCGCCCCGCCCCACAGACACGCCCTTTCTCCCGTCCGCCGCCCGCCGGACCCTAAGGCCGGGGCGCCCCCTCGTGGCCATGGGCGTGCTCTGCTTCGGGTGCCGGCGGAAGCGGCTTCGGGTCCTGGCCGGGCGGATATGGCGGAGGCGGTGCAGGAGGAGCTCTCGGCGCTGGCTGCGATTTTCTGCGGGCCCCACGAGTGGGAGGTGTTGAGCTGTTCAGGTGAATACCCTGCCTCCCACCCCGCGGCCACAGCGGGGAGCCTGGGGCCGGAGCCGTGTGGACGCGGGCAGGAGCAGGAGGCGAGCGGCCTGCGCTCGCAGGCTCTCCCCCCCCCTCCCCTGCACCCTTCCCCTCCTCCCCTCCGCTCTCCCGCGTCTGAACGGTGCTCGCTGCCCTCCCCTGGAAGTCAGCTCCCCCAAATTATTCAGTGGCCCCTGTAAGCACTGTGCACCACTTCCTTGATAACACTACACAGCCTTTGGTTATCTAAGCGAGCCACGCGGAAGGCAGTTGGGAAATGCCTGTTGGACTGGGTGAATGTTTGAATCCAGAGTTGATAGGCTATATTTGTCTTTTTATTTTAACGTTTTCCAGGCAACCAATTCCAGACTGTGCAGCCCACAGTCATGGATGCCTTCTTCCCTTCTAACATAGGCAGGGCACAGAGCTTGTCCTCTGGAAGCTTATAGTCTGAAAAGCTTTTTATTTTATTTATTTATTTATTTTTAAAATAGCTAAAACTTACTCGATTCTTGTTTTCTATTAAGAATCCCCCCAAAGAAACTTTTAAATTTAAAAGTTTTTGTTTTGTTTTTAAAGACAGGGATTTTCTGTTCTAACTCTGTCTGTCCTGGGACTCACTCTGTAGACCAGGCTGGCCTCGAACTCACAGAGATCTGCCTGCCTCTGCCTCCTGAGTGTTGGGATTAAAGGTGTCCACCACTACCGCCTGGCTTAAATTTTTGAAATTTTGTGTATAGTTTGAGTGTTTTGCCTGCCCGTATGTACCGCATGCCTTGTGTGTGCCTGGTGCACGGGGTGGCCTGAAGAGGGCGTTCAGGGGCTCGGAGTTACAGAGGGTTGTGAGCTATATCTATGAAAAATATAAGAGAGCTTTGGGTTTCCATAGGGTAAGCCATTGACTCACTGGGAGTTGGCCCTGTTTCTTTTATTTCTTCTTTCATTTACCCATCTACAGACATTCAGGGTGTTCTGTGATGTTCCAGGCACTTGGAAAATGGAGCTGCTTTCTTCTTTAGTGCCAAGACCTGTGTCTTTTTGAGACTTCCTTAAAACTCCTACGAAAGGATTTGTCAGGATTTGCTACCCTCTTCCGACTGGGTAGCAGTCCTAATTGGTTACCATCTCTGTCTCCACAGTTCTCTTTATTGATAATTGCGTCTGCCTGAGGCGGATATTTAAAGGGATCACCAGTGTCTCTGAGTTCTTGTGTAATGGCTTACTTGCAAATATCTGGGAGAAGCGAACCTGTGATTTCTGTCTCATGAGATCTTAAAAGATGGTGATAGTTTGCATTATGAGTTCATGGTTGACCATTAAATATTGCTGATAGGTCAGAGAAAACCCCAAAATGTAAGCGCTGAGAGAAAGAAGGTAGTTTCTTAATATTTGAGAACACGGTGGCCCTTTATCTGCTGTTAAATTGAGCATGACTCTCAAGCCATGCCTCCTAATTAATTTAATTCAGTGTTCTGGCATCAATAAGTAATTGAATTATAAAAGAATTCAGTGTAACAACCTAGGACATTTTGTTACTAGAAGGTTCATTGGAGAATAGAACAACTCAGCAATTGAAATAGGAATGTTTGATGCTCTCGACTGGGGTCTCTGAGCAAAATGAGGGCCTTCTCAGAGCAGACCGAGTGTAGCGGGCTGCTTGGGTACCACTTACACTGTCAGTGGCAGTTTGAGTTTGAGGGTGTAACTCCGTACCCCATCATTTCTTTCCTGACCTCTGCCAAATAAGTTTCTCCTGTCTTCAGTGGAATTAGAAGAACATTGCAGAGGGCCTGTATTTCTCTATAAGAAGTCCAGGAAGGCCCAGGCTGACCTACAGGCCAAACTATTAAGGCCCTGAATTGAAAAGGCTTGATTAAATGGGTTCAGTTTCATGGGTTTAATTTATGTTAAGAATTTGAGGGAATCTATTTGCATTCAGGGCACTTGGATGTTAGAGTAAGTTCACAGGAAGAGGCACTGTGTGTAACAGTCTCTTGGGTACAAATGATGCAGACGCCATTTCGCTAGCTGTGGGAAAAGAGCAGGGACAGACCAAATCAGGGATATTCTGTCCCTCTCCAGCCCATGTGTCAGCCCAGGTACCAGGTTTGATATGGTACCTGTCACCTTCCTGATCCTTACGTGGGTCTTATTTGATGAGAGTTTTCTTAGCATCATTTTGCATTGAAAGTCACTGATGATGAGACTGTTTAAATATCTACCAAGCTCCGCAGGGTTGGACTTGGCACTGTGTCACAGTCCTCTGTAGCCATGGGGCTAGTGCAGGAAAAGTTATTAACAAAAAAATAATCATCCCCTTGTTGAGAACAATTTGAGCACCCAGGACAAAGGTATGGGTGGGATCCATTTTATATTCTCAACAATCTGGTGGTGGTCGGGGGGCAGGATCCACAGGGTTCCCCTTCATGCGTGCATGTGTGTGGGCCCTTATGAAGTGGGTGAAGCTGACGTTCATTTTCCTGGTGGAGTCATGGAGAGCATATTGCTGCCATCAGTGCTCATTATTAATGGAGTTGCAGTTTGGAAATCGTCTCACAGATTAAAAAGTTGCAAAATGAGAGCAGCACACAATAGCTTTACAATAGCCTCCCAGGGGGTTTTTTGTGTTCTGTTAACAGTGATGTTCAGATCGGACTCTGCCCTCTTGCAAAATGGGTCATTGCAGTAGCTCATTGACTCGATTGTCTGCTGAGTGCAAGGGCTGAACTCACCCCTGCAAAATCGACGTAGCCTTGAACTTCACTCCGAAAGGATGAGATTGTCACTTTTTACCTTCCATTCTTTTTAGTTGTTTTCTTTCCTTCTATAAGGACATCTAAAACATTCGAAAATCCAGCTGAAGCATAAAACCAGCTTATGTATGCATATTTGTGGCGAGTGGCCTGGGAGTAAGGGCAAAGGAAATCCTGGTCTCATGAAGTACAAAGAGTGTGTGGGAGGCCTTTGAGTGCTTTTCTGTGCAAGGCCTTTGAGGATATGTAAAAACCGGAGAAGATAAAGCAAGTACAGAGAACGTGAGTTGGGTATGGTATGTAAATGGTTACTCAGTGCGCTGAGCACTAAACAAACCCTGAGGAACCCCTTCTCGCAGATTTTCTGTACTGTTCGCAGCATCACTGTGGCGGGACTGTGTATCTGTCCGGTGTTGTCCGGCAACGACATAGAGAGAAACCTGTAGACTAGAATTCGAGTGGAATCCGGGGTCTAATTCAGTTTCTGTAGTTTGAACTTCTGTCATCTGCACTGGGTTAGAACCCAGATTTCTTTCCTGTGTCTGTAAGGAAAGGTTAAGGTTTGATTGTCTTAATACAGAGTCTGCCTTTGTGACCCAGTCTGGTCACAAGCTCTAGATCCTCCCGTCTTAGCCTTCTAAATTCTGGGATCGTAATTGTGTGCTTGTGCTAGGAAGGGTGAGATTTGAATCTCAGTTTGAGGTGCAGTTCTAACGTAGTTATGTTGTTGTAGTTATGTTATTACAAGGCAGAATCACTTGTGCAAATAGCGAATGTGGCTATGATCTGGAGGTAGAAGGCACACCCTACATCTTTTGGTAGAGGGCTTAGACTAGGTGAAAGGAGTCTTGGATCTTAAGAAAATGTTTCTTTGCTAGGGCAAATGTGAATTCTTTAGGGTGTAGGCTTATCGAGAATGATGCTTATGAGCTTATAGCTGTCCTGGTGTGGGGACAGGGGCAAAGAGTAACACCAAATGTACAACTATTTTTCAGTTGTGCATTCTCTTGCTGAGCTGTTAATAACTTTAAATAACCTCAAATCAGATGATATTTAAAGCAGAACAGTTTTCTTTTTTGTTAGAAAAAAACAAAACTAAACCAAACCAGTTAGTTAGACTCTCGGTGAATGAAACATATGAAGATTCTGGAGCAGAAGTGGCCAGTTATCGCAGTGGACACTAAGGCAGACTGGGGCCAGAAAATAACAGAAAGAAAAAGGAAACTTGCTAAAGATTTGCGTGGCCTCTTGCTGCTTTTCCTGGGCTGCCTGTTGGTTCATGCATCACACTGGGCTGGACCATGCTGGCTTTTTATGTAGTGGAGGCTGGAGCAGCAGTTACCACAGTAGTCTCCCGTGCCTGCTGCAGCCGGTCCTGACACACGGGTGGCTTAGAACAACAATGTACTGAAGCTCTGAAGGGCACGAGTCCAAAGTCGGTTTCACTTGGATGGAATCAAAATTGTAGCAAGTGATGCTCTTCGCTCCCTCCAAGCCCCAGGGGGAGTCTATTTGTCTGCCTTTCTCAGATTCATTGCTATATACCTGTGCCCCATCACTGAGGGTCCTCTTTGTTGATCACCAAACTCCAAAGCAGAACTTCCTGCCTCAGTGGATATGTTTCCCTCTCCATCTGCTCCCCTTCCCCATTTTAAGGACACTGAGGATGGTGTTTCCAGTAATTCAGAGCAGTTTCCCGTGCCAAGACTCTTACTCGTGTCCGCAAAGGGCCTTCAGCATGTAGGGGAGTATACTGACAAGTTCTGAGGAGCAAGGTGCATGCATTCTTAGGCCTGTTACTTAGCAGGTTACTTACTACAGGTCCCAAGGACTTCTGCACTCATGTGATCATGGTTAAAAGCCAATGGCATAAATTTAAGGCCTACATAAATGTAAAAGGGGAGGGTGATATTTCTTTTAAAAAACTTGAGAGGCAGAAAAAAAGTTTAAGTACAATAGTTTTGGATCTAAATACCATAGTAAGTTCAGAGTCCTGTGGACGTTGTAAGGTTGGCGTCAGAAGGGTGTTGTGGTGGGAAAAACTCAACGATTTGCTACAAGGATTAACAGGACTCAGAAACGCTGTTGAACTCCGAGTTGCGTTTTGTTATATACTAGCAGGGGAGAGACAAATCAGTCCAGAGAAAGGTACAGAAGAATGTACGAGCAAGAGCATGTGGTCCTCGGCTTGTACAAGCATGTACATGTAAGCAGCACTATGGCTGTCCGTGAGAAGTGTCGCCAGCAGGAAAAGTGCTCTGTTTCCCGCACAGTAGCAGTCAGGAGGTGATTAGTAATGTTTGAGAATGAAGCTTCAGAGAATGTTGTGAATTATTATCCCTGGGTGGCTTCCTGGTCCTGCTGGCCACCTGTGGGCTCCAGGACAGGAAGCCGGGTGCTGGGAGTGTGGGTCTGTGATCCACCTGTTGATGGGAGATCTGTGAGCCAACAGGAATGTCCAGGATTCTCAGGAGAGTGTTGTCAGTGGAACATCTAGTTTATTGAAGCAAGGGTGGTTACATTTATAGGAAAAAGGCAGGGGAGGGTCTTTGGTACCCAGGGATGGGGGCCATTGGTGAAGACTGGGATACTGGAGTAGCCTCCATTTGCATGTGGGATTCATTGTCTAAGGGTCAATGCCTTCTGCATAAGGTGTGGTCCCACAGGGAAAAGAAGAAGACATCAGAAAATGGGGTCAGCCCTAGGCTTCCAGCTACTGCGTTCAGATAAACACCAACCAAGCCACTTTCCTTTGCCAACAACCTTCTGTGAAGCAGGCAGTATTTAGAATTTAGCTGAGTTTTGCTAGGGCTAAGAAAGTGAGGAGCAACTGAACTCCTGCCACTCTCAAGGTGAGAATTCTGGGGTTCAAAGCATGCTTTGACCCACTCTTAGCTCTAGGACAGCCCCACAAGAGAGCAGTGATGTCTAGTGTCTTGGGACACCAGAGCTCACCAAATGTGAGCTTTTATGGTCTCATAAGCACACACACCTGCATGGCTGACTCCACCCTCAGAGCAGGAAGATTCATTACAACTCCACAGTTAAGCATACATCACTCAGTCGGTCTGGGACCACTGGCTCTAAGCCTTCAAGCAAACAGAGCACACTCTTATCAGGCAGAATATTCTAGGACACAGGCTCATCTCTCAGTAGGTAGCCATGGACCAATCTTGAAGACAGGCCTTGCTTGAGAATGGGCAGGGTTGAAGCCACCCAGGCCTGCTAAGTTCTCTCCATTCTTCATAGTAGCATTTTAGAGGTCATGGGTCATGTTTGAGAATGGGGCTAAAGAGGGAAATGGCATAAGAAGTTACAATTTAAGCAGTTATGGAGAGGTCAGTTTATGAGAAAATCGTAATGGGTGGTTAGAATTATACTTTATCAAGGTTGGCAATGAAGAGGTAGAGAGAGAGGTCTGAAGCTTGTTGAGGAATTAGCAGCATTGGGCTTTTGCTGTGTTTTGGTTTGTTTTTTTAAACATTTTCTAAGTGAGAGAAGCAGGGAGGGTTAGAAAATGCACAAGAAGTTACAATGATTAGAATAAAACACTAGGGGTGGTAGGGCTTGCTGTGGAAGAGAAGAATAAAAAGGAGAAAGCAGTAAGGTAAATGAAATGTATATATGGCCAAGTGATTGTGCGGTTCTATACAGTTGCCAAGTGCAGCTTCCCCGGCTTCAGCAATAAGGCGACAGCGCCCCCTAGCGGCGATAGACAGTACTGCTCACTGCACATCCAGCATATTATATTTTCCTATTTCCACATCTCACCGTGAACTGTGAGCAAATACTTGAAGGAAAACGGAAGAGGACAAGGGTTCATTCTGGCTCAAAGTGAGAATGTAGTTCATCATGGTGGGCAGAGCATGGCTTCGGGAAGGGCTCCCAGCTGGGTCAGCAGTAGCATGAGGCTGTTTTCTCATTTCTAGGTGAATCAGGAAGCAGAGACTACACAGGAAGTGGGACCAGACTATAAACTTCCAGTCCCACTCCACAGAGACCCATTTCTTCCAGCGGGGCCCCACCTTCCTAAAGTTCCACAACCTTCCAAAACAGCTCCGCCCACCAGAGGCCAAGTATGCAAACAGATGAGCCTGTGTACAGGTGCATTTTACATCCAAACTGTAGTGCATGGGGTAGTGTGCAGGTCGTGTCCATGCAGAGTTGAACATCGTGGGTCCATGTCACAGCTGAGGGACCCTGAGCTTGAGAATCCCACATCTTCAGGAGCTCAGTAAATTTACCTTGATTTAAACCTTACAAAGTATCAAAATGTAATAAATACCACATAGATTTTAGTGTACATTTGATAAAAAAGATAAACCTTCCAGTTTTGTGAAAGTTGCTAGAATTTTTCTCAGCCTTTTCATTTAAAGAATATTCTATTTTTATTGTACTGGCCAGAAAACACCTGCTTTCCATTCCAAAGCAAAGCCTCTCAGCTTCCAGGGCTATTTGAGCAAAGGTATCAATGCTTTCTTCTCCATAGATACTGAGTGAGACCATGGGAAACCATTCCAAAGTACACACACACACACACACACACACACACACACACTTAAATCAGGTGTGATGCACACCTTTGATCCCAGCACTTGGGAGGGCAGAGGGAGGAGGATCTCTCTGAGTTCAAGGCCAGCCTGGTCCCCACAGCAAGCTCCACACCAAGGAGGGCTACACAGAAAGACTCTGTCTCAAAAACAAACAAGCAAACACAAAAAACAAAATGTGAAAAAAAAAATGCTTTATGTTCCTTTGAAGACTTTGCAGGTGCAGAATAGAAGTCTTCGATATATGTTTGCCCTTTATGTCATATTTTGAAACCCCGGGCTGAGCCATTGTGACAGATCTGTGTCTTAACCATTGTTTTCCCCAACAGCACAGTGCTTGGAGTTTGACACGTGCCCAGTGGGTGTTTGTTGAATGAGTGAAGAGCTTTAAAAATGATACCCGCCCTCCTTGAGAGATGTGGACACACCGGATGACTGCAGAAGAGTTTATTCAGTCTGATGATCCCGTGTTGTCGGCAGGTCTATAAAAGCCCCGCACAGCAAAACATATTAACTGAACTGATACTTTGGGAGCCTACTTTGACAGTAAAATATATCTTTAAAAAGATGAGCTCAATGAAAGAAGAGACTTGGAGCAGGTTCAGTGGGTAGAGGTGCTTGCACACAGGTCTGACAATCCCAAATCCAATCCCAGAATCCTCCAAGGTGATGAGACAGGACTGATTTCCTGAGCTGTTCTCTGATCAACAACAACAACAAGAACAACAACAGTAGTAGTATTAGAAGAAAAGAAGAAGAAAGGAAGGAAGGAAGAACAGAGATTTGAAGAGTGTGATAGGTTTTGGAACCATTTATGCTGTTACGTTTAGAAATTTTTTTTAATAGTATATACATTGCACGTGTAAAAGAAAAGATTATATGATCTTTGAATGGTTACTGCCTGTGAATCTGGATGGTGTCTAAAAACAGTTCGTTGCAGCTGGTATGGACATCCATTAAAGGGAAACCCTGTAACAGACTGGCTTGGTCCTGTCGAATCTGTCACAATGGCTTTTATATGCTGTCGGGATAGATGCTAGGAAACGTTCTGTTAGGTTCCTGAGAATGGGGATGCACTCTGGTTGCTTGCGTGCGGAGGAGATTAAGAGCCAGGCACACCGGAAGAAGGCAGAGAGGCAGGCTTGCCTCACAACCATGCATCTGCGCCCAGCCCCGCCCCCTCCCTTGGGCTCCCCCCCCCCACAGCTCTTCTGCCCACCCCCACCCCCGCAGAATGAATTAGCTTGACATTTTATCAACTTTCTGGAAAGTGGGGGGAAGTGGTGTGGAACACGTCAGAGTGGTGAAGCAGAGCAGATCTGAAAGAGAGCAGAATATTTCATCTCTCCTAGGTGTACTTCCCCCGTCTCTGGGAGCTGGCAGAGGCTGCATGGATGTCTGCTCAGTTTCAGTTCATCTTGTTGCCTCCCCGTTACTGTTTGCGTTGGAGAGCAGGTCCAGTCACTTTCGGTGTCACATCCAGCCATCAGTTTCTCATAACCCTGCCCCCACCTAGGATTCCACGTGACTTACCATAAGTAACTCGGAGTGGACTTCTCTATACACATTACTTCTCCTTTGGGCACCTGTAAGAGTTCATGATTTTCATAATTACCAGTGAAATTTGGCTAGGAAGAAATTATATGAATCAAAACTACTCTTTAATAGTAATTTAATAAAAATGGGTGATAAAGAGTTTAAATTGCAAGTACATTTGGGTGGTGCTTCTCATATATATTTATGGCAGGGGGAAATAGATCATGGCTTTCCTTGCATTGTGTGTCTCTTCATAAAATAATTCAGAGTTTACCCATGATAAATAAATTGAGATTTAACAGGGAAATGCTATCTTATTAGTATTCCATTGAGATTTAATTACGTACAGCTAATGATTATTTTTGGATGTCTTCCAGAGACAGATGGGGCCGTATTTAGAATTCACACAACAGCCGAAGGACTTCTCGGTGAAGATGTACCCTTAGAGTTGGTGTTCCACTTACCAGCCGGTTACCCTCTGTGTCTGCCGGGAATTTCGGTTAACTCCAGGCATCTGACCAGGGCCCAGTGTGTTACTGCGAAGGAGAAGTTATTAGAAGAAGCCAAGAAGTTTTTGTCGGAACCTATGGTCCATGAGCTGGTTCTCTGGATTCAACAGAATCTCAGACATGTCCTCAGCCAACCAGAGACTGTCAGCCGCAGTGAGAAGTGTTCCTTGTCAGAAAGCACCACGGCGGATGACGGACTGTGGATAACTCTTCTGCATATAGATCACATGAGAGCAAGGACTAGATATGTCAAAGCCGTGGAGACGTGGGCTGCAGAGTTAGGGCTGACAGGAAGGCTGATGTTCATGGGTAAAATAATACTGATTTTACTACAAGGAGACAGACGCAAAATTAAGGTGCCAGCAAATAATGTTGAATATGAATCTGCTTACTTTCTGTTGAACATGGTGTATGTTTAAGTGTGTTTTATAACAATGGGGTAGATGAAACATGGTGTTTCCTATTATCATGCTAATTGGCACTTTGGTTTCTTTTTTTTATTCTTTAGTATTTATTTATTTTATGTGTATGGGTATTTTGTTTACATGTATATCTGTGTACCATGTGTAAGTCTGGTGCTCACAGGGGACCAGAAGAAGGTGTTGGACCCCTGGGGCTGAAGTTGCAGATGCTGCAAGCTGCCATGTGGGAGCTGGGAATTGAACCCAAGTCCTCTGGAAGAGCAGTTATGCTCTTGACCATGGCGCCATTTCTTTAGCCACCCCTCCCCAGTTCTTTTTGTTAGTTCCTAACAACAAGTATAAACGTGCAAAGCTCAAGAATAAGTATAAGATTGCATTGTAAAAATTATGCCACTGAATGAAAGTGGCAGTTTTAAAAGAATATTTTTATTTTTTATGTGTAGTGTTTTGCCTACATGTGCACCATGTATGTGCAATGCCTGGGGAAGCCAGAAGAGGGTGTAGGATCCCTTGAAACTGCAGCCACAGGCATTAGCTGCCAGGACTGGAACCCAGGTCCTCTGAAAGAGCACCCAGTGCTCTTAACCTCTGAGCTCTCTCCAGCACCAGCAGCAGTTTTTGAAGAAGTCCCATGATATGTCTTAATGATAAACCGCAACGGTATAAATGAACACTAGCAGTTTGCACATACCAATTTTTCCATAGCTTGGCACAGCAAGGAGTATGTTTGTGAGTAGTCTGCAGAATTCCTAACTTGTAGGCACTTAAAAGTGCACCCTGACACTTGCGTGTTGTATCTGAAGTGCCTGAAAAGAAGGCTTGTCCCTTACAGTGGAGGAGAGCCGGCAGCAGCAGAAGCAGGGTCATTAGGACTGTCAGCTCGTCACCTCCTCCCGACTTCTTTCCACCTGACTTGGCTCAGCAGCTGCTTTCAAGCCGTCATCTTTGGGCTTCCACGCTCTCATCCCAGAGCCCCCAGCCTGTTTTATGAGGAGCCAAGACAAGGAAACCTGCTTATTATATTTTAAACCTTAAAAGGGCCGCAGCTCATTTAATAAGTTTTACACCACTGTCAGATAGACTGGGTCAGGCATAGTTACAGAAGACTTCATTTAATACAGATTTAGCACGAACAACCCCTAATCTTAAAGACATGCAGAATAACAGCCCAGAGTTTTTCCATGGTGGGTTCTTAACCACAAGCCTCTTTTGACATTTGCTTAACCAGGTCCGTGCTGGGTTCTGGTATACAAAAAATAAGAAGCCAGATTTAACCTTACAGACTACAGCAGGGCCTAAACAAGGAACCACAGGTTTTGAGGCAGTCTGTGTGCATCTATAAACTTTGATCCTTTAGGGTACTGTGCTAGCTAATGGAAACGGGTACAGGCTTTTCTTTCTCACATTTACCTACAGCTCTGATTTTCTGTTGCCAGCTTGGGCACGTTAGGATAAATACAGTGCTTTGTAGATGTTGTTACTCAGACAGAATCATGAATTACTTACGTATTTGTTCTCATGGCTACAATTCCACTAGTTCAGAGAAAAAAAATTTAAATAACTTCCTCCAAAATGTCATTTTACATGGATCTCTCTGTTAAATTTGTTAATAAGATTGTGAACTAAGATCAGGAACGTGCAGGTGCGTTTATAGGTGGGCAGTAAGTAGTCTGTGCCTGACGGCTCCACCCATGGCTGGCTTGGTGCAGCGGTGGTTGCTTCTACTGTGCAGTGTTCGGTGTTCTGGAAGGCAGCCCTTCCTGGAAGCACTTTGTGTGTCTTATTTCATTCGGTTGTCCCAGCTTCACCAGGAGGTGGATCCTGTTCTGGGTCCCGTTTTATGGAATCAGTTAACTACGTTATAGAGGGTTTGAGCAGCTAGCTTAAATAACTAGTTTAAATAACTGGCTTAAACAACAGAGGGTTTATTTTTATTTATTTATTTTTGTTGTTGTTTTTTTTTGTTTTGTTTTTAGAGACAAGGTTTCTCTGCTATAACTCTAGCTGGCCTGGAACTCACTCTGTAGACCAGGCTGGACTCGAACTCACAGAGATCCGCCTGCCTCCCGAGTACTGGGATTAAAGGTATGCACCACCACCTAGCACAACAGAGGGTTTAAATAACCTACTCTAGTAGCTGTCCAATCCAGATTTAGAGGTGAGCACTTTGTTTTTATTGCTCTTTTCACCTGCATTCACCAGAACAGTGTCTGCCACCTATGTAAAGAACCGTGTGACTCTCTTACTGCCCCATTCTGAGAATGCTCTGTAAGCAGGAAAATGCTTGTGGGTTGTGGCTCCTTTAGAACTGGACTGTGCCATTCAGAGAGAGCTCTGCACTTAACATACTGATTATCGTTTAGGAGTACCTGATCCTTCAGAAAACCTCCAGGGTAGATGTGGACTCAAGTGGAAAGAAATGCAAAGAGAAAATGATTAGTGTACTGTCTGAAACAAAAGCACAAACGGAACACAAAAGGTATAATTTAGAACTACCGCAGATGCAAAAGCAACGGAATGGTAATTATCCTCTGACAAATCTCAAGGCGTGTTCATGAGCCTCTCTTGTATGTGCAGGTTTCTGGCGTTTGAAGTCAAGGAGTATTCAACACTGGAGGAGTTACAAAAGGACTTTGAAGCTGCAGGACTTCGGGAGCTCTTCTCAGAATGTGTACTTGGGCTGGTAAAATGAAGTGAGTGACGGGAACCGTTGGTAAAACAGCAGCTCTGTTGTTGATTCCCTTTTGGGGAAGGGCTCATTGCAGTAGTCACAGGAGCAACTTAAAGTTTCTCTGAAGCAAAATCGTTCTCACTTCAGGAAGGAAAGAGATCTCTGTTTTATGGAATATCAGCCATGAAAAGGCCCCATATATTCTAATGTTTCTCAGAAAAGACTAGGTTCAATAGATGGGATTATCTGAAGGAGAAATAAAAAACTGTGATGGCAAACGAGCTGTTGTTTTTATATAGACAGTTTGTTTGGAAGTACGCAATTTTCAGGCTAATTTTCTTGTAATTAAATGATTTCTTAAAGTGATGTGCTTTCATGTTTACTTTCTCATGTTTACATTTTTTGCCATTTAATCACTGTTCCTCCCCATTCCTCTTATTATGTCTAATGTTTTAAGTTGAATGTTGAGAAAAATGTAACACTGATTTCTTGGTGCAATTGCACAGATCGTTGGATTAAATACAAAACAAAGAAGTTTTGCAGAACCCCGGTTGCTTTTCAGGGTTCCAGATGACATGCTATTGCTAGCTGTGAGACTACAAAGTATAAATTAAAATCCTTACTTGGAAAAAAAGTAATTTCTGGTTTTACAAGGGAAATGTGTTCAACAAAGTGAACCCGGTTTGCTTGATAGGGGAAAAAGCCAAAACTATAGGTATACAATTTTCATTGTGAAATCTTTCAAATAATGATAAAATACTATGACCAAGGGGAGGTAAAATTGCAAAATAATCATTTGTTAAAATTTATACTGAAAAGTAAGAGGACCTTTGTGTCTGAGAAGGGTATCTATGGACATAAAGCCACCTGGGCTTCTAAAGTAAGAGGCTGAGATGCAGAAGAAAGGCCAGGAGAATCCCTCCCCCCACACTCTGTCAAGACAACTGCCATCTTAGCACTGTAGTTGATGATGGAGTGAACTGAGCACAAGTCCATACATGTGTGGGCATGTATGTATGCACGTGTGTACTTGCCCCTGTGTGTGGATTTCTTCCTCGATTGCTATCTATCTTACTCTTTTTAATTAAAAAAAAAAAAAGATTTATGTTATTTTACTTTTTGTGTATGGGTGTTTTGGCTGCATGTATGCCTGTGTACCACATGTGTGCACGATCTGAGGAGGCCAGTAGAGGATACTGGATCCTTTGGAACCGGAGTAACAGGTGACTGTGAGTGCTGAGTGTGAGTAGCAGCCGTGTGGGCACTGGGAACAGAACATGGCTCCTGTGGAAGAGCAGCCAGTGCTCTTAAACACCGAGCTACCTCTCTAGCTCTTCGTCTTACTCTTTGAGACAGAGTGTCTCACTGAACATGGAGCTCACTGTTTGCCTACACTGGCTGGCCAGCAAGCCCTGAGCCCTCCTGTTTCCACCCCAGTGCGTGGGCTAAAGGTGTGTGCCACCATGTCAGGCTTTTGCATGGATGTTAGGGATTTGAATTCAGGCTGTCACGTATGCAGAGCAAACACTTTACACACTTGCCAGCCCCATGAGGAATGTTCCTTGGCTGTTCTGTGACCATGGTGCTTCAGTGTGACAGTCTTACTTTCTTAGCCTGCTGTTATTACTTGCTGTCCTCCTTGTGATCGTCTCATGGCACTCTGTTAACCGGAGGTGACTTTTCAGTTTCTTAAGACACGCACCAGGACACTGATTTCTTTCTTGAAGGATTGACAAATGCAGTTAGACTGTCCACAGGGGAAGAACACATGTGGCAAGTTGAAGATGCCCTACTTGGATATCCAAATGAGGAAGGACTCTCAAGATTCAGAGCTGACCATCATTACCCTTTTACTTGATTTACTGTGGTTTTAGTGGAAATTAAAATAGGGCAGAAACCAGAACCGAGAATTCTGTGCACCTGGCTGAGCTGAACTGAAAGGGATTGTGATACAATAACATTAAAGGTCATTGTCATCAGGACTGTAGCCCCGACAGCAGGAGGCTGGCTTTGTGCTTCATCACAGAAGAACTTCCGGTCCTCTGTCTTACCGTGACTCTTCGGTGCTGAAATGCCATCTGTCCCTTGCTTTATGGCACATTGTCAAGGTTTTATCTGCAGAGTTCACTCTGTACCCTGAAAAGGAACTTGGGCAACAATGACTCTTCCCACTTCATCCTGTTTCTGTCTGTGAAATTATGCGAACAGTATTAGTTATTGCTTTCTTATATATTTATGCCTGACTCTTTCAAAATACATTCACATCTAGAATGGAACACAAAATTTTGACAGTGTTTGAAAAATTAAACTTGACCTTTGGATAAATGGAAGTTTTAAAATTATATACCAAGAGGCTGTAAGACTCTCTTTGATTTTCTTTTTTAAAATTATATTTTATTTATTTGTGTGTGTGTGTGTGGGTGTGTGTGTGTAGCATGTGCTACAGTGTGCATGTTCTACACTGTGCAAATGGAGTCAGAGGATCGCAATCATTTCTATTGCTATTTTCCCTCAATATCATTGCTATCCCTTCAGCTTGCTGTGTTTAAACTGACTTCTGATTTTTTTCTTTTTCCTCTTCCTCCTCCTCTCCTTCCTCCTCCTCTTCCTCCTCCTCCCCACTTCTTCTTTCTTCTCTTTGATACAGGGTCTCTATTATGTAGCTCTGGCTATCCTAGAATGTGCTGTGTAGACAGGGCTGGTCTTGAATTTACAGAGATCCCCCTGCATCTGTCACCCAATTGCAGAGATTGGAGGCATGCCCCACCATGCCTGGTTACTTATGATCTCTTAAGAGCAAACCGGCTTTCCATAGAAGGAAACTAAAAGCAATATCAAATATTTCCAGATTATCAAGTCAAGAAGACAGAATCCTGGGAGGAAAGAGGAACTCCTGCATGGATACCTTAGCTAGTTTGGAAGTGTTAGCAGAAGGCTTGACTGAATTTTTGGCCAGTTTGAAGAAGTAGGAAGCAAAAATTTGGGCTCGGGGGAGGAGAGAAGGGGGGAACTGAGTCTCGGACTCCTGAGAACTGTGCTGAAGGAGGAAGGGTGACTCAATGAACCAGTTGCCATAGATAACAGCTGTGCCTTGAGGCTTCTGATTAGATCTGGGAACTTGGATTGAGAAGGTCTGTGATTCTAAAGCTCTCAGATCCCCTGAATCTTCTTTGGGGGGAAAAGATCATTCTTATAATCCTCAAATTTTATCTATGAATTATGTTAGAATTCAGAGTCTAACAAACAATGAGAGGTAATTGGATACACCACCAGACAAGCAATAGAAACAGGTTTGCAGGTAGAGCTGGAAAACACCAAGAATTCATGAGACAGTGTGATGATTAGTTTTTGTCTACTTGACACAAACTTAGACATACCTAGGGAGAGAGAATCTCAATTAAGGAATTTCCTCCATCAGATTGTCCTGAGGCCATGTCTGTGGGACATTGTACTGATTGCTAGTTAATGTTGTAGGGCCAAGCACACTTGGGATGGGAGGCACCGTCCCTTAGGCAGGTGAGACTGAGCTATATAAGAAAGGTAGCTGAGAAAGCCACTGGAAGCAAGCCAGTAAGCAGGGCTCCTCCATGGTCTCTGATTTAGTTCCTGCTTTGAGTTCCTGCCATGGCTTCCCTTGATGGCAGGCTAGAACCTGTAAGGCAAATAAACCCTTTCCATCCCGAGTTGCTTTTAGTCAGTGTTTTATCACAGCAACAAAAGCAAACCAGTGCTGATGGTTAATCTATGAAGGTCCACTTAGGAAATTAAATGACTCTAGATACTTCAAACAGAATGTCTTTAAGGTAGACATTGGTCTACCATGAATGAGGCTGGATGTGAGAAGCATACATCCGGTTTAGAAATCCTTAACCACTGAGCACCCATACACACACTTCCATGCAGCCTTAAATTTCTGCACAACAATAATAGTTTTATGTAAATGTTTTTTAAAAAACGTATTTAAAATGTAACAGTTTTTTTTTTTTTTTCTAAAAGGGGGTGTGGGCTTGGCTGTTCTTTGCCGTTCGAGTCTGGGCTCTCAAAAGCTGCTGTTACTTTTCTCACTGGCAACTTGACTCCCGCCCCTCTGTTCCAGGCTGCTAGATTTCTAACTTGTAATGTCTTTAAACCTCAGTTAGTTCATAGAGTTAGGAAGAAAAGGAAAGGAAAGAAAGGAGAAACCTTTACCGCCCTTTTCTGGCTGTTTTATTCTGTCTAAGTCTTGAGAACTGAACTAACTCTTACCCACCTGGTTCAGCTTCTCCCAGCACAGCAATTACTGAGAAGATCTAAATTGTAACTTTTCTAAAACCCCAGTTAGTTCATTTTTATCTGAGCCTCATTTCTGCCTGCTTCCCTATCGTCGTCAGCTTTTGTGCTCTCTCTTTCCCTGTCCTGCAGCAACTGTGCTATGAATATGCTGTAACTCTATCTCTAACTAACTCAATCTCTAACTCTAACTCTAACTCTAACTCTAACTCTAACTCTAACTCTATTGTTCCAACTGTCAGTGTCCCTCTTATACACCTCCTTCCAAGCTTTTCCCAGAAATCCAAGCGGCATGCAACCACAAAGGGGAGGGGCTTTTCCTTGGCAAAGCTTCACTCTACAGTTTTATGCTTGTATCTATTTATATATTTAACTATTTTTTTTTGGACACAGAAGAAATTCCCACCTTCTTCCAAAGGGAGATACAACATCTTAACAGCTACTGTTACCTTTATTAGAGTTAATTCTTCTAGTTTTAATTATAGTCCCTCCTGGATATTCTGTAATGCTAGCCATTACATTACCACTGACACTTTTAGCAGAAAGTGACAGGAGATGCAGATTTGGAAAGAATAGTTACTCTATACAAAGATATACAAGACAAGCAGTGAAGAGAACTTGCGTAATTACTTTGTGCTCTGTATAGCTGGTCAGGAAGCTGTCGTTGATGTTTATAACTTCTTTGGGTTTTTTCTTCAGTAGCCAAGATCTTCATTCTGGAACAGAGTGAGCCCTTAGTAGTTGAATTGCTTACTAACTCTCACTGTTAAATTCAAGAGTTTGATGAGACAACCCAGAGAATCCCTAGGTTGCCCTTGTTGGCTCCAACGTGAAGCAGCAAGCAAGCAGCTAATTTCCCTGTAACAATCTACTAGTCACAAAGCCAGTATGGGGAATCTCTCTCTGTGGTTTAGTGACTTTAGGAAACCCAGTACATCTGTCAGTCTTAACTTTCAGGTAACTTAAACCATTTTAGATTCCCTAGTAGAGACATTCTTTCTTGGTAATAATAAGAAAATCTGCAAGAAAGTTCCTGTGATACTGGAAACAGTCTTATTTTTATCTCTTGACTCTTGGCCTCTATGTTCTACAGGAGGAGTGGGTGAGATAGCATTTTTTTTGATGACTGGCTAAAGTGTGTGCTTTGCATTTTGTGTGACAGCACCTCAGTATTGGAGGGTCTTGTCTCCTTCTTGCCCTAATGACTGAGTCTGGGTAGGTGGTTATATGACTCTTTCGTGCTAGACACTTCTGGATCGTTGGTACCTGGAAAGACCTATGCATCGCACAGTCATGGTCTCATTGCTACATCGTTTTGTTGGGAAGTGAGTCCCTTGTTTGTCAGTTGCATTTTGGCTTGTGAGGGACACCATGTCTGTAAGATCAGACACGATCTCACATGTGATTTCTTCCTTATGTGACTTGGTGAGGAAAAGGCTTAAGGTTCATATCCAGAGTGTGATGGCAAATAACGCTTGTTAACTTGATTGGATCTCAAATGAGGTAAGAGACATGCCTCTGGAATCTCTGATGGAATTTCCGGGAAGGGATAACTGAAGGGAGAGCATCCCGCTTCCCCTTGTGGTGGGCAGCACCTTTTAGTGATGGCCCAGAAATAAAGGTCTGAGGAAAATGCAGTGCTGTTTGCTTGCCTACCCAACCTCACTTCTGGCTGGGGAGTGCATCTGTCCCACCATCCTTCACTGACATCGGAACCCAGATTCTTTGGCCTTCCAATGAGCAGCGATTCTCTCCTCAGGCCTTCAGCAGCAGACTGGGACTGCCAAGATATCTACTACCTTCGTGGGCTGATCCAGCCTTAGGATTTAAACCAAAGTCATGCCCTCCTCTTGAGTTATTTAGGACCCCACCTAAAAGACGGGGGCCGGTGGTAGTGGCACACCCTTTAATGCCAGAACTCGGGAGGCAGAGACAAGTGGATCTCTCAGAGTTCGAGGCCAGCCTGGTCTACAGAGTGAGTTCCAGGACATCCAGAGTTACAACAGAGAATCCCTGTCTCGAAAACCCAGAAAAAGAAAAGAAAAAGGGGGGGGGCAGTGAGATGGCAGTTTGCAGACAACCACTGTTGGTTGTGTAAGCCAGTTGAATAAATCCACTTCTATAACGTATTCATTCTTTTGGTTCTGTTCCTCTAGAGATCCCTGGCTAACACATAGAAGAATTATCTATCATGGCTGGGCCTTCCATTAGAGAAGGAAACCAGTGTAAGTCAGTAGTAACTAGGTAGCCGTGTTTCCCAGGAAGCGAGGCGTCGCTGGTGCCTCAGCTTTTACTCTTAGCAGGTTAGGCACTCAGGAGTGACAGTAGCAAGTTGAAATTGGTGAAAGGAACTTAATGTTGAATCCACATATAACCCCCATTTCCACTCAACTGTTAACTGTTAACATGGTCCCACTGAGCAAACCGAGTGCCAGGGAAACAGCCCGGTTGACATCACAGGATGAGTTATCATATCAGTGAGTTAGTGAGGGCCTTCTCTGCAGGGGTCACCCTTTGGCAAACGTCTCATGAGATGCAAATGTCCTCACATGTTGTGCTCAGTCTGAGACGCACATTTACGTACGTCTCCTATCTCCTGCCATCAGCCTTCTGACTGGATCCTTTCATTGTTTCTGACCTTCAGGCCAAACGTGTTAGCCATTTTTCACGGGACATTGTGGAGTCACACCTCTGGCTATCCCTTTACCTAAATAATGTGTATACTCAGAAGCACTGGTCCAAGGAATTCTACCTTCTAAGATTCGTTTTCACCCGTGTCTTTCAAAGGCACTTGGCATTGGAGTGATCACTGCTGAAGTGTATTGTGGAAAACCATATATAACACAGGCCTGAACTTGACCTTGCTCAGTTAATAAGGGATTGTGTTCCCCATGTGATGCCTAGTGTGGACTGAGGAAGAGGAGGCTGTTTAGGAGGAAGTGGAGGCTGTTTAGGAGGAAGCGGTGAAGATCACAGAGCCACGCTTGCTCCTACGGCTTTTCTAAGACCCGCTGTTACTGATCCTGTACACGCTCTGCAGATGCACAGCCTTACAATGCAATAGTATTCAGTTCATGCTATGAGGCTAAGGTTTCACAGATTCAGTCCTGAAATTGTTAATTAACTTCAAGTAGCTCCCAGTAGCACATTCACATTTCTCTTTAAAATTTAGTGTTTATTTTTCTGTGAAAATTTACATTTACTTATGTGCTTGCTTATTTATTTTATGTGTGTGGGTCTCAAGTCACAGGGTGGCTTGCACTGCAGTCTGGATCTGCAGTCCTTTCTCACTCTGGGCCCCACTTAAAATAGGCAACTTCAAGGGCTAACCAGGAAGTGGCTCAAAGATAGGGTCTATGGCTTCCAAATTCCAAGGGTTCCTAGGAATATACCCTAATGCTGAGAGTGTTGTGTGAAATAACTTCTCTACCACACAGACGAATCTGGGCTATTCCTCAAAATGCCAGGCCCCTGAACATCCTCCAGACTGGCAGGCTTCTGAATGTTTTATCGGTCTTAGCTCCTTCCCTCTTATAAATATGAGTCTTCTAACATGTTCAAAATGCCTGCTACTTCCTGTTCACCGGGTTCCACAGGCTTCCCAGTGGGATGTTAAAATGAATGAGGTCCTTGAATATTGAGTTATGACACAGAGCCAGAATGTTGATACAGTTTTAAAGTAAGACAGATTCCTGGAGAGAGAGTGTAGCTGTAGTTGCTTCTAGTGCTCTTTGAAAATTGATATAAAGAAGAAAAAATAACATTTTTTTTTCACACTAAGAGCTGGATCCCAAGTATTCAGAGTTATGCTGATGTGCTCCAATATAAGATTGCATTTGAGGCGTCTTGGTGTGGTGCTGTCCTCCAAACTAAACCAAACTAAACTAACCAACCAAAGAAAACTCCAAAAGTTAATGTTTAAAAACTGCCAGTGTTGCACAAAAATCACCAAGAAGTAAAGAAATCTTTATTTTAACTAATGTGTTTTCTTAGCACAGTGCTGTGGGTTGAACCCAGGATGTCATATTCCAGGCTTTACCACTGAACTGCCTTCCTAGTCATCATTCCAACTAATATGATGTCTCAGTCAGTCTGCCTTCCACCATTAATCCTTTAAAATATTCACTTATTATTTATTTGTGTGTGTGTGTGTGTGTATGCATGTACACACACCAGACCACATGTATAGAGGTCAGAGGACAACTTTCAGGAGTCAATTCCTTCCGTCCACCATGTGGGTCCTGGGGAATGAACTCAGTTCGTCAGGCTTGGTAGTGAGCATCTTTCCTCTCTGAGCCATCTTGCCAGTGCCCCCCCCCCACCACTATTTTGTTTTGACTACATAATCTTTTTTTCCAACTAACCTGGATTATAGGATTAATTCTGCATGCTATGTGAAATCATTTTGCCTTATTCTATCTTTTTATTTAGAATTCTCAAAAGAGTTCAAACCAATAGGTTTTAGAAGTAAAGAAGCAATAATCACTGTATGCACATACGTGTTTATCACTGGAGAGAAATATTCATACTTCTTTAAAGGAATGGCTTATGTAATTACAGAGCCTGTTAAGTCTAAAAACCTACAGATTGGCGTGGTGTGCTAGAGACCAGAAAAAGCCAATGTTGGGGTTTTCAGTCCCAAGTCTCTCAGGCTGGAGACACTGGGATCAGCTATCGCCACTGAAGTCTGCAGTCTGAAGGTGGAAGTACTCACACTCCCTTGGGAGATGATCAATCTTTTGTTTTATGTGGGTCTTCCATTGACTTCATGAGACCCAGCCCCAATATGGAGAGCAATGTACTTTGCTCAAAGTCCACTGATCTTTACAGAAGCATCCAGAATAATGTGTGGCCAAATACCTGGCCTATTCAAGTTAAAACCCGAGATCAGCTATTATACTTCCGAAGAAATAACCCACAAATGCGAAGAACATGGCTTCCATCTCCTACCCACCTAACACACTGCAGTCTCTTCCTCACCATGTTCTCACTGCTGTAAGACATCAAATACTGGTGGGATTTTGTAGTAGTGCTGCTAAGAAGGAAGCCATTATGGGTAAGTTAACAACTTGAAGCACCCTGGTCAGAACGGCTCTTCTTGAGTCAGAACTGGACATACGAATGGATTCCACAAAACTACATTTCTGGAAGCACGAGAGTATAAAATGTATGGACATTCATGATACTGTCTATGAACTTACATCTCAAGTTTACCACTCAGGTTCTGGTGTCTCCTGAACGCTGAACACCTGTTTCTGATTCCATCTACACGAGTCACATGTTCCCCTGTACCCAAAATCAACTTCACTAAAACAAGCTTATTAGCGATCTATTTCCCCTCTTGATGCTGTTGTTGTTGAAAACACTACCATTAGGTCCCAAGAATGAATCTTGAATTTTCCTTTGACTTTTCTCATCCCATTACATCCAATCAGTGGCTACATCCGGTTCACAGAGTCTTATATTCCGCCCTCTTTTCCATTCTCATGGCTTTGTTTTGCCTCAGGTTCTTTTTTTTTTTTTTTTTTTTTTTTTTTTTCTGGCCAGAGCTTTTTAGAGTCTCCAAAGTGGTCACCTTTCCTTTGTTCTTTTCCTTCCATCCCATCCATTGTCACAAAGGATGATCCCTCATCGAAAATGTTAGATGTGAGCCAGGTGGTGGTACTGCACGCCTTTAATCCCAGCACTCGGGAGGCAGTGATGATCACTGTGAGTTCCAGGCCAGCCTGGTCTACAGAGTGAGTTCCAGGCCATCCTGGTCTACAGAGTGAGTTCAGGCCAGCCTGGTCTACAGAGTGATTTCAGGCCAGCCTGGTCTACAGAGTGAGTTCAGGCCAGCCTGGTCTACAGAGTGAGTTCAGGCCAGCCAGAGCCACATCCAGGGAAACTGTCTCAAGAAACCAAAACCAAAACCAAATAATAAAAGAAAATGTTATATGTGTTTTGTAAAGTAGATTTGACTTTGACTTTTTAGATTTTTAGAAACATAATATGGTGAATGTACAATATGTTTTTACAAAAATATCTCCTAATTAGAAATTGTCCAGTAGCCCAGATCTAGTTATTTCTTCAGTGAGAGCCATACTGTGTAGAATGAAGAGGACAATAAATTCATATCAGTTCAGATTAAACTTGATGCCAAAAGAATTCACAGCAAATAATCTTTAAAAAAAAATAGTTTTGAGAAGCTGAGCTTGGTGGCACACTGTTTAATCCCAAGAGCCTTCAGGCAGAAATGAATTTCTGTGAGTTCCAGGCCAGACAGTGTTACATAGAGACCCTGCCTCAAAAACAACAAAACAAAACAAAAGGTTGGCAAAAAACAGCTTCATCTTTTGATTTTTAGAGCTTTTTGCTTTTTTTCCATTAAAATTTTTTTTCTTCTCTCGTATAATACATCTTAATTTCCCTTCCCCTCTCCCTCCACTCCTCCCAGCTCCCTCTATCTTCCCCTCTCCCCCACATCTACCCTTCCACACCCACCCACCCACCCACTTCTGCCTCTCCCCCGAAAAGAACAGTCCTCCCTGGGTTACTGCTTAAACAGGGCACAACAAGATGGAACAAGGCTGGGCGCTAATCCCTACACCAAGAGTGGGTTGGATAACCCAGCAGGAGGAAAAGGGTTCCAAGCGTGGCAAAAGGGTCAGAGACACCCTCTCACCTCCACCCCATTCAGCCTATAGGAGTTCTGCAAGAACACCAAGCCAGACAAACAAAAGACGTATTTGGGGGACCTGCAGGTTCCTTGTGTGCAGTGTCAGTCAATGATTGCTGATCAGTTGACTTGTGGGGCTTGTTCTCCAGATGTCCTTGACCCCCCTAGTTCCCACAATCCCTTCTCCCCCTCTTCTGTGGGATTCCACAAGCTCTGCATGATGTTTGGCCCTGGGCCTCTGCATCAGTTCCCATCAGCTGCGGGAGGAAGCCTTTCTGCTGAAGATCGGGCTAGGCACTGATCTATGAGCAGAGTATGATATCATTAGAAATCATTTCCAGGCTATTCTGGAAATGAATGGACTGCCCTGCAGTAGCAGGCATGGGTCCTCTCCTGTGGCATAGGGTTCTGCCCTTCCATTGCAGGGCAGATAGGTTATAGTAGAAGATTTTGTGGGTGGGATGGTGCCCCAGTCCCACCACTGGAAGCCCTGCCTAGTTACAGGAGATGGCCTGTTCAGGCTCCCTATCCCTCATTACTAGAGGTCCTTGTTAAGGTCTCCCTCATAGATTCCTGTGAGTTTCCACTGCACTAGGTCTCCCAATTACCCCCAAAATGTCCTCCAATTCTCATAGTCTCTCCATATAGTCTATCCTTCCATCCTTCTCCCTCAACATGGTCCCTTCTCTTCCCATTCCCATCCTCCCCCTGCCCACCTGCACCATCTATTCTATTTCTCCTTTACCAGGGAGAGCCCTGTGTCCCCCCTGGGGCCCTCCTTGTTACATAATCTCTCTGGGTCTGTGGATCGCAGCACCTTTGTCCTTTGCTTAACAGTCAATATCTACTTATAAGTGAGGACATGCCATTTTTGTCTTTTTGGGACTGGGTTACCTCACTCAGGATGATTTTTTTTCTAATTCCATTTGTCCTGAAAAATTCATGAAATCATTTTTTTTTAAATAGCTGAGTAATACTACACTGTGTAAATGTACCACAATTTCTTTATCCATTCTTCAGTTGAGGGGCGTGATAAATATAGATCTATTTACATTCTTCTAGATGAGGACATCCAATTAGACCAGCACCATTTGTTGAAGATGCTTTCTTTCTTCCATTGTGTATTTCTGGCTTTTTTATCAAAGGTCAGGTGTCTGTAAGTGTGTGGATTTGTGTCTGAATCTTCACTTCGGTTCCATTCATCAATGTGTCTGCTTTTATTCCAATACCATGCAGTTTCTTATTACTATAGCTCTTTAGTACAGTTTGAGATCAGGAATGTTGATACCTCCAGAAGTTCTTTTATTTTTCAAGATTGTTTTACCTATCCTAGGGCTTTTGCTTTTCCATATGTCCTTTCAAGGTCTGTAAAGAATTGTATTGGGATTTTGATGGGGATTGATGTTGAATCTGTATAGATTGCTTTTGTAAGATGTTAACCACTCCAGGAGCATGGGAGATCTTTCCATCTTCTGAGGTCTTCTTTAATTTCTTTCTTCAAAGACTTAAAGATTTTGTCATATAAGACTTTCACTTGCTTGGTTAGAGTCATCCCAAGATATTTTATGTTCTGTATCTATTATGAAGGGTGTTGGTTCCCTAATTTTTTTTCTCAGCCTGTTTGTCACTTGTATATAGGAGGGCTTCTATTCTTTTAAGTTGATATTCTAGACAGCCACTTCAGTGAAGTTGTTCATTAGTTGTAGGAGTTCTCTGGTAGAATTTTTGGGGTTGATTATATATACTATCATATCATCTGCAAATAAAGGTACTTTGACACCTTCCTTGTCAGTGTGCATCCCCTGCTCTGATCTCCTTCTGTTGTCTTATTGCTCTAGCTAGAACTTCAAGTACTGTATTGAATAATGGAAAGGGAGCATAACCTTGTCTTGCTCCTGATTTTAGTGGAACTGCTTTGAGTTTCTCTCCATTTAATTTGATCTTGGCCATGGGCTTGCTGTAAATTGCCTCTATTATGTTTAGGTATGTCCCTTGTATCCCCAATCTCTCTAAGACTTTTTATCATGAAGGGGTATTGGATTTTGTCGAAAGCTTCCTTGGCATCTAGTGAGAAGATCATGTGGTTTATTTTTTTCATTTGTTTATATAGTGCATTACATTGACTGATTTTCATATATTGAACCATCCCTCTATCTCTGGAATGAAGGCTGCTTGATCATGGTGGATGATCTTTTTGATGAGTTCTTAGAGTTAGTTTGGGAGTATTTTGTTCAGTATTTTTGCAGCTATGTTCATGAGGGAAATTGGTCTATAATTCTCTTTCTTTGTTGAATCACACATTCCTCATTCCCATGATATTGTAATTCTTTTATTTTGCTTTTTCAAATGTCTTCTCAGTTTGGCCTCAAAACATTATTTATTGTTTCACTCTTCTGCTACATATCTTTATTCCCCCTTTAAATATGGGTAACTATTGCTGTTTTTCCTTCTGGGCATATGCCCATGTCTGTGCTTTGTCTCAAAACGCCTTCCTTGCCCAGTCTTCTCCCACTAGTCTCCTGACACCTGTCCTGTGTTTCTATGTAAACTGTTTGGTCCTCTTCTGGGATCTATACTTGTCCTTGCTTCTTGTAGCAAGCTTCAGTTCTTCCATATGGATGATCAGAGTAACAACACTCTGTTTATCTCTTAGCCTTGTATTAGCTTAAACACTGTAGAACCACTAAGCACACAGCCACAGTTAACTGGCACAAATGTTTCCTGCTTTCTCTCTTCCTTCTTTTTCTTAGTATACACTGTAGCTGTGTCTCCTGCTCCCTCTTTTATACTCCTTCCTTCCTCTTCTGTTTTGTGGTGCTGAGGTTGGAATACAAAGCCAAGTGTGCACTCCATCACTGAGATACACCCCTATTCCTGTGCTTCATGTTTTATTTTTCTTTTAATTAAAAGAATTTTATGTGTATGAATGTTTTGCCTGCATGTACTTAACTACACTTTGAGGGCATTGAATTTGCTGGAGTTACAGATGGCTCTGAGGCACTGGGTGCTGGGAATCAAACTTGGGTCTTCTGCTAGGACAGCAAGTACTCACAGCTGCTGAGCTATCCGGGCCCTGTTTCAGTTTTAAAGGTATTTTCTCCCATTATAAATCTAAGGGTAGAATCAGGTTTATTAGAAAGATGCCTAGGATAAACTGAGTCACAGGGAGTGATTATAAATGGTGTTACCACAGAAGCTGCAACTGGCCCACCTCTCCCTTAGATTTGGGTTTGTGGAGGTTTGTAAAAACTGAAAGGAAACAAGTCCCATGATCACGATCATGTCTTCAGAACTCCCCATGACAGCATTCTAGTTGCCTGCCACCCAGGCTGGCTCCCGTGTAGACCCTCTCCTGAAGTATTTTCAGTGCTGCTATTCCTTTCTCTTTCCTCATTTGGAGATGGAATGATTAATTTTCCCAGGTAAGCTCTTTTGTGTTACACTTGATCCACCTTGTTTTCTGTGTGTTGTTAGTCTTGAGTTGTACCAGGCGAGGTTCTCTAGAAGAACAGCACAGATAGAATGTACAGTTGCAAGAGAGGATTTACTCTGCTGGCTTCCCGGGAGGTCCTGGGTCATCCAACAGTGACTGGGTGCATGCTGGTGAGGCCAGTTAGGCTCAGTGTGTAAAGCTGGATGCCACAGCAGTCCCAGTCTGGCGCTGAAGGCTTGAACATTCCTGGAGAGCTACTGCTCTTCAGTCCTTATTGGAAGGTCGAAGAAGCTGGAGTATGATCTTAGCAAAGGATGGCAGCCATAGCAACAGTAAGCAGCATCAGGGATAGACACCAGCAAGAAGGGGAGGCAGGCAGACAAGATTGCTTTCCCCCACCCCCGACCTCTTTGTATCTAGGTCACCCATCCATCATAAAATGCTGCCAACTCTGGGGGAATGTCTTCACCTCATAGTGAATCCTTTCTGGAAATGCTTTCCTGGGCCCCCTCCCCTAGAAGCATGTCTCTTAATTGATTCCAGACCCAATCCAGTTGACAATCAAGATTATCCATCACACGTGATGAAAATGCTCCAATTTTCCTTTATAAATAGCATCGTCTCTTAGCTTCGAGTTCCACTTTGCTCTGTTCACTGAAACAAAATCTATGATGTTATTATATAATCATCCTCTGCCTTTCTCTAAAAGATTGTGCTGCAAAATGCAGTACTCACATGAAATGAACAAAGTCTAACTGGAGAGATGCATGGTATTCCTTCATATTCATATACAGCAATGTGTGCCAGTAATGTTCCCGTAAGATGTTGCTTGCAGCATCGTAGCCATCTTGGTTTATGTAAGTACACTCTGTATAGTGATGAAATTGCCTATTGGTGTCTCCTCAGAATGTGTCCCCCTTTGTTAAGTCATGTACCAACATTTATTTGATATTTGGATAACAGTATTTTTCACTTTTAAAATGATACAAGAAATATTATTGTGCATATTTCTTGGTACAGCTCCAAATATATACACACACACATACATATATTTAAAATTATGTGTATGGGTGTTTTGGTTGCACATATGTCTTTGCACAAGGTGCATGCTTGCCTGGTGCTTGTGGAAGCCAGAGGTAGTGTTAGATCCCGTGGAAATGGAATTATGATGAGCCACCATTTGGATTCTGGGAATTGAACCTGGGTCTTCTGCAAGAACAGCCAGTACCCTTAAATGCTGAGCCGTCTCTCCAGGCCCCATATATGCTTTCTATGGAATACATGACCGAAGTTGTTTGTGTATCTTCAGCCGTACTGCACAGTGCCAGACAGTTTTCCCAAGCAGATGGGGCGATGTACACGTTCCCCAGCACTGCTCAGAGCCCTCACCAGATTCATGCCTGCATTTGGTACTGTCTTTCTATTTCTAGTTATTCTGGGCTATGTACAGTGGTATTGGCTATTAATAAAGTTGAAATTTCTAATCTGTCTTACGTCCTTTAGTTATTCTTTTCTCTTTTTTTGTGAATTCCATCCTGAAATTGATTTTTCTTTATGCAATTGGATGTAGAATTCCTTATTGGCTGTAGAATTCATTGTACATTCTGGATACGAGCCCTTTGTTGAAAACATATGTCTCAGGCAGTTTCTTTCATTCTGAGGTTTGGCTTTTTATTGTCTTTTGATGACAAAAGTTTTAAGTTTTATTTTAGTATGTCTGTATAAATAAAGTCACCCAATTTAAGACTGTTTATTGTTGAAATTTGACTAATGCACACTCTGCAGCCAGCACCCAATTGTAGGGCCTTACTATTAGACTGCTAGCTCCCTAGTCTTTTTCCATGTCCCAAGTTGGAAATGCACAGTGTTTTGCCCTCTCTGTGACTTGACCAACCAGTTTTCCTCAGTAGGCTTGAAGCCCAGTCAGAAGCATGAACATTCCTGGCAAAGCTCATTAGGCCACTGATGGAAACATCAACCATGGTAAACACATAGAACGTACCTTTTTAAACCCTCATACAAACCCCATAACCAGACCCCCTTTAATGGGACACCCCTCCTCTCAGTACTGCTCCTAAGGAGGTGCTGCGGCCTCCCTCCACAAGTCTATCCCTGAAAAGGCTTTGTATCCACTGCCTTGACACTTAGTGCTTCTGTCTTTGGAACTACAAATGGCCTGTTTGGAAGTCACTCTCCTACTGTGACCTCGGAGGATGGATTTAATCAGATGGGACCTCAGTCGAGATGCAGACTCTTCCCTCTCCCCAGAAAGTTCCCTTTGGGTCCCTTTGCTGTCAACTTCCCATGCTCTTCTCATCAGGTAACCTCTGTTCTGATTCTATCACCGGAGATTAGCTTTGCCGCACACAGAACAAAAGTCTTATCAAATAGCACACGTTCTTTGTATCCAGATTCCTTCACTCTCTGTGGTTCATCCACATGGTGTGTATCCGCGGTTCGTTCTTTCCGTTGCTATCAGCAGTTCACTGTGAGAACCTGTTTATTCACAGAATGACAGATGTTGTGAATAAATCTGTCTAAAATATTTAGGTACAAATCTTTTTTTATTATATAGATATCAACTTTTACCTCTCTAACTAAATATCTAGGAGTGGAATTTCTGCAATAAGTGTACACTTAGCCTTGTAAGACATAGACAAGATACTTGCAAAATGGCAGCACTATTGTATAGCCGTCCCACACGTGTTCTGTTTTCCCATCTTTCAATAACAACTGGGGTTACCTCTCTTTTACTTTAATCACTCTAGTGGATTGGATATCACAACAAAATCTTCAGGTGCTAAAATTTTTATTTTTAGTACCTGAAGGCTTTCTTTCATTAAGGTTTCATCAAGGAAGAAAAGCTATGAGAAGTTAATATGGGCAGCGTAAAAGCTCTGAGTGTGTTTCCTTAGTCTATGTCTGCTGTAATAACCGAATACCAAAAGCTGGGTGATTTACAAAGATGAAAGTTCTGTTTATCTCATAGTTCTGGATGCTGGGAAGTCTAAGGGCATGGACTCACCTGATGAGGAAGTTCTTGCTGACAGGGACTCCCAAGGTGGTACAAGTTACCATACCCAAGGGGCTCAGGAGAGGTAACCAAACTGGTTTTAGTAACAGACTCAGTGTTGTGCTAACCAACTTACTCCCTCATTGGGCTGGGTAGTTTTATGTCAACCTGACACAGCTAGAGTTATCTGAAAGGAAAGAATCTCAATTGAGGAAATGCCTCCATAAGTTCTGACTGTAGGACATTTTCTTAATCAGTGACTGATGTGAGAGAGTCCAGCACATTGTGGGTGGACTGGGCTGGTAGTCCTGTGTTCCAGGAGAAAGCAGGTTGAGCAAGCTATGGGGAGTGAGCCAGTAAGCAGCATTCCTCTATGGCCTCTGCATCAGCTCCTGCCTCTATGTTCCTGTCCTGAGTTCCCTCAGTGATGGGCTGTTACCTGGAAGTGCAAGCTGAAATAAACCCTTTCTTCCCCAGGTTGCTTTGATCATAGTGTTTTATCATAGCAATAGTAACCCTAAGTAGGACACTCAGTAACCCAATCCATGAATGAATGAACCCATTCATGAAGACAGAACCCTTATGATTCAGTGACCTCCCAAAGGTCTTACCTCTCAACATTGCTTCCTTAGTCCGTGTCCCCTGCATATGAAATCTGGGGACCATTCAAACCATTGTAGGATTGCTCATTATCACTCTGGTTTCATGAACCTTCATTTGTTTTTGTGTTAGTGTGAATGTACCAGTGCTTTATTTTACACTATTCTTTTACACCCATTTGGTGGCTAGTGCCATAACTTTTGTTTCAGTGGCCTTCTGAAGGTCAGAGCCATTGTAAGACCACCTACATGGCCATGCTTCATAGTGTCCATGAGACACTATGCACAGAGGAAAGTAATGATTGGCCAGTGAGCTATTGGGGTTCCTTACCAAGAGGTGAGTGGGCAGAATGACCAGCAAACCGGAAATGGGAATATGCGGTGCTTGCCTGCATGGAAACTGGATGTGTCTGTCACTGACTCTGGTCTGGGTTTCCTGGGACCTACTCTAGCAGTTGGAATACTGCCTCTGCTTTTGCCAACCTGATCTTTTCAGGTCGGTCTCTCTCTCTCTCTCTCTCTCTCTCTCTCTCTCTCTCTCTCTCCCCAGACTCTGCCATTTCTTTCTTTAAAAGTTTCTCTTTCAACAAGAGCCCCTTGAATTACAGCCCAGAGAAAATGATGTTCTTTGGAAAGACAAAAGGTAGTGATGATGGAGACTGCTATGTGCCAAGGCACAATTCAAATTTTCTTGGTCATAATGATAGGGACAGGAGGAGCCCCAGCTGTGATTGTAGCTGGCAGAAACCATAAAAAACTACCAGGTGTAAATGGTTCTACCCCACCTTCTTTAAGAGTAACTTCAAGGGAGCGGTAGAGAAGACAGCCATACACCTAATTTAGAACTCATCCCAGATTTCATAGGTTCTTCTCTAATTGGTCCTTAGCTTTCACCTGTTTTGCATATGCAAACCAAACAGAACTGATCTAATCTGATTAAGACCCTTAGACTCTGCCTCTTGTCCAACAACCAATTTTTTTGAGTCTCCTCTCAGCCACAGTGAGTCTTTTGCATGATATGGAAATGTTCTGTGTTTCATAAGTCTTATGTTTACTTTAAGATAACAAAAATGCTGTTAAAGAAACACATACATCAAAAATCTTTGAGCAGTGTTTATGTGTTTTATTTTATCTACAAAACTATCATTCGAGACTTAGAAAGACACTTGAGGTTTCCTAACTCAGTTTTCCACCCAATATAGTGATTTTTCAACATTATAACCATGACAGATTTTAGTTCCTGCTTGAAAATCTCCAGAGTCTGGGCTACCCACTCCTGGGACAGCTGCTGCTGACAGTGGACAGCACCGTCAATAGCAACCTCCTTTTGGCATCAAATCAAAACCTGCTTTCCTTTACTTCCAGCCTTTTATCATAGATCTGGCCCTTGCAGCAACTTAGAATTAGTCTACGCTTCTCTCTCCATGACAGCTCTTCAAATATTTGAAAGTAGGTATTATGACTGTCTTTATTCTTCACCTCCCCAAGTTGCTTGAATAATTTATCAAAAATTATAGCTTCTCCCATTCACCTGGACGCTTGCCTTTCATTACACTCTAATTGGTCAATGTCCCTCTTAAAATGTGGCATCTGCAATTGAATTCTACGTTATAGACACAGTTTAACCAGCCAGAAACACAATAGAACTGTCATAGGTAGTGGTCTGTGGGTAGTAATTTCTCAGAGAAGATTCATTCCTCAGTTAAACCCCTTAAAGGGTGTGGGGCTGAGGGTGTAGCTCAGTGAGAGGGCTCTTGCCTCAGATGCATGATGCCCTGGGTTCAGTCCCAGCACCCCACATGGGAAGAGGCTCCTTAAACACAGTTGATGCATGAACGTGTTAGGAGAATCATAAGGTGCCTTGTAAGTGAAGCATTTTGTTATGTGCCATTTTAAGGCTTTAAAAACAACAAATGAAGAATGTATTCCCACATATGTCTCTTACGACATTTTATAAAACGTTGAATTCAATCTTACTGTTTGCAGATTTAGTAAAAGGCGGCTTCTAGTTTCCTTGATATGAGTCTAGGAGCCCTTGAAATCCCAACCATTCTTCTAGAGTTCCGAGGCTTTTCAGAATTGAGTAAAATTTAAACAATGTAATTTTTGGAACATGTCTTTTGATGCAAAAATTCATAAAAATCTACTTATTTTTATTTTATGTGTCTGAGTGTTTTGCCTGCATGTATATGTACCACATGTGTGCCTAGTGCCCGTGGAGTTCAGAAGAGGGTGTTGCTCATCTAGAACTGGAGCTGTGGATGGTTGTAAGCTGCCATGTGGGTGCTGGGAACAGAACCAGGTCCTCTGCAAGGGAAGTAAAGTCTCTTAACTGCAAAGCCATTGCTCCAGTTCCCAAATGTCATTTAAGAAAACCTCTCTGTACTCACTTGATAGTAGAATTGCCTATTGAGAAAAAATGTTTAATACTTAGAACTATTTCCAAAGTAGGGTTTTAAATATTTAATCTGTATATTTTTCATTTTTATTGTGTACTTTCAAAAAACTACTTTTGGGTAGTTTTGGAATCATAATCTTACTAGGGTTTAATATTGTTAATTAACCATTCATCCTCAATTCTTTATTGAGTATTGATTATATGTTCAGGATTTGGAGAAGATGTTAATTTATTACTTATTCTTCCTTCTTCTTTAGAAGACTTTTTGAAAGGAGTAATATTTTTTTCCCTAATGTGTTTGGCAGTTTTTGTTTTGTTTTGTTTTTGCCCTGAATATTCTGATCAGGGATTCTAACATTCTAATTGTAGGTTATTGGCTGGTGAATATAAATGTGTATAAATATAATATATAACCTGTAAGAGGTTAGCTTACAGTTTTGGAGGCTGGAAGTCCGAGATGGGATGATTCTCTTCCATCTGAGGACCTTCTGGTGAAAAGTGTCATGGCAGTATGTACGAATATGTATGAGATAGAGAGAATACGTTTCAGGACAGAAAGAGAGGAAGAGTCAGCTTTGCTCTGTGTGTGTGTGTGTGTGTGTGTGTGTGTGTGTGTGTATGTGTATGAATGTGGTAGATGTATGTGTGTGTGTGCATACGTGTGCATGGGTGCTCCTGTGTGCTTGTGTGTGTGTGTGTGTATGTGCACGCCCATATGAATGTGGTAGATGTACGTGTGTGTCATGCATGTGTGCAGTGTTTTATGTAAATGGAACTGAACTCCCGTTCTTCTCATCTCAGCTTCTCAAGATGGCTCTAGGCTGGGGGGTGTTGAAGCTGTCTGAGACAGCAGCACTTCCCACCAGGCCAGTCTGAAGTGCTGAAGGACCTCCCAGCACCTGAGCAGTGGGACCAAGCTCCTAACACATGAATTTTTGGAGGAAATGCTCAAATTAAATCCAAATCTTAGCGTAATCGATTCTTAATTGATATTTGCCACATGGACACTGCATGCTGGAGGGTATTGTTCCTGATCTCGGCTGTGAACCTGGTGTAACAGCTGGACTTACCCCCCCAACCCCCCCATAGCTCTGTGTAGCCTTGTTCTAGGCACTTTGGAACTGTAGCAGTTTCAGAACTGATTTTTCTTTCAGTGAAACATTGTTTTTTGGTTAAAATAAATTACCATATTTTCTAAAACTTGACCATCTATGGTTTGATTAGTAACATGTGCCAAATACTTCGAAGAACATAAATTATTTAGAAATACATACGTATTTAGAATTAGTTGTCTACTGTTGTCTATAATGAGGAAAAATTTACCAAGCAAGTCACTCCCAGCATATAAATATAAAAGTGAAGGTACAATTCTGACATATGTTTAGGAAAATTAAAAAAAAAAAGAACCAGCCATTTGTTTGTAAACTTTAAAAACATTTGATTAATTTAAACTTTTCCTTCTAATTACAAATCTTGGCACTGGGACAGTGTACATTGGAGGGAGCTTGGGTTTCACAGCTAGATTTGGAGTTACATAATTCATATTAATACCATTAGGTCCCAAGTGTCTTCTTCTGCTGGATTTTCTTTCTTCTTAAATGTTTTTTAAAAATTGCTAAATAAATAGGAAAACCTTTGTAGAGAAAGATTGTGCCGCCTTTTTGTGTTTTATACAATTAATCTTCCTAAGCTAGGTATTATTTGGCTAACCATACAATATATAGATGTGCACAGACTAAAGAATTAGCAAGAATTAGTGATAGCATCAAATGGTTATTGTTTTGGGCCATATGAGTGTGTAGGCTTTTATATCAATATCAGTTAGTGTATTTTAAACTTCATAACATTTCCCAGTAGCAAAGAACTGTCTCTTTTTCTGAAAAGAAAAAAAAAAAAAAACCCTTGCTTATAAAATGAGGCCATTTTGCATATTAATTAGGAGGTCTTTGAACTCTAAGAATAAAATCCGTTAATGCTTTGGATATGGAACAAATATGCATTCAAGGACATTAATTTTATGCTAATAATGAGACAAGCTTTACATTTTTCTTTGTTTTGTTTGCATTTCCTAAAGATAATTTAATGCAAATAATCCATCCATACACCACGCGGAGCATGGCGGATGGTGTTCCTATAGTTAAGATTTTTATCGTTGCTTCCATTATAAATCTCTATTACCCATGCTTTATAATTTAATTGAAAAAACTCACTGCAGGCAGAAATTCAACACTTGGAGTTTTAGGCTGAAAGCAATATTTCTCTTTTAAAAATTGCCTCCTCTATTTAATTTCATAGTTAATGGAGATGTAAGAAGTATCATCCCAGAGCTGATTCTGAACAAAGTCAAACAGATCATTGTCTACAGCTGAAATCATTTCTAAGTAAAAGTATTTGGTATCTTATTCTTGGCTCGGTACTTCAGTGTTTAGTCATAGTAAAAAAAATATACAACAGCTGAATCTGTGTATCCTTCCTCTCTCTCCCTGTCCTTTACATACAAGGAGAACTAGAAAATTCTGTTAAGAGGAGACATCTAAAAAATCCATGTTAAATTACATGGGCTGTGTGTTACCTTTTTGTGTGGCTTCCACGTGCACTCTTGATTCTGTTCAGCGGGTCTGAGCTCCAGCTGGGGAATCTGCTCTTGTCAAACTGAGATAGGAAGGGGGCAATAGGGCAAGGGATGCGTGCTCCAGAATTCTTTATCTGCCATGTAAGTGTTCATCCTAACCTTATGCTTCAATTACCTTGACGGGATCCCAGGGTTAATTAACGGGCATACCGTTTCAGCTGGCTTACACAGTAGAATTGAGAAGATCAGGTTTTTGAAACATGGTGGTTTTGCCATCAGCTTTTGAACCCAAATCCTGTAGTGTAGAAAGGTTAACCTGCCAGCTAATACAAGCTCTCCAATCAAGCCTTCACTGTAGTTTTAGCAAACCCAAGGAGAAAAGAAATAGTGAGTTAGAATGAGATGCACTCTTTCCCGCAATCCACCAGCCTTTCTGTTTAATTTTTACTTGTAATGCTGCATGTGAAATGCACTCTGAGTCCTTAACCTTAAGTAGTCATGGGAACTTGCTTAAATAGATGACACCGTTTCTAAATCAGTTGTCTTGACACCCTAAGAAAAAACACTGAGGAAAATAATACAAACATCTTTTATGACATTTTGACATTTGAAAAAATGCATTAATATACATATTTTATTTTTCGAAAGAACTTGTCAATGCCATAATAATGCTGTTTCTATTTTGAGAGAAAAGACACCAACAGGATTAATTGAGGCAGAGCCATCAGGTATATTCATTATTAATGATTTAAATTTGAATTGCCTTTATATTTGCCATTTACAGAATACCTAGCACTAACAGTTACTGCACTGTATGTTTCTCTATGCTATCAAATTCAACCCTTGCATATACTTCATGAGGTACATGCAGTTCCTATCTCATTGACAAAGCCAGACATAGCTGCTCAGATGGCAGAGAAGGCCAAAGCTAAAAGAGGCAGCAACTAGCTAAGGATCCTGGGTAAACAAGCAGCCATCAGCAACTCACATTCCATCTTCAGTCTTAAGGTCTTTGTCCAGTATTCAAGTGGCTCTTTATTGCTTTTGAGATAAGTCATATTTTAAAGCTTGAGCAATAGAGCATAGTGAGATACTGGGAGTCCACTCTTCTTATACCTAGTCTGAATAATTTCTAAGGGATAAATTTTTACTTAGTTATTTCTTACAGCTTTGGATGCTGGGTAGTCTTGAGTTCAAGGCACCACCAGGTTTGGTTTCTGGTTAGGGCTCACTCTCTGCTTCCAAGATGGCCACTCATTGCTACATCGTTTCATGGTCATACAGGCTGTGTCCTTACATGGCAGAGGATTTGAAAGGTCAGTTAACTTGGAGCCCTCTTTTCTAAGGGCTTTAATTCTATTCACGAGGGCAGTGACCTCAAGAATTAAAGTCCTCTCTAAAAGACCACATTTCTCAATACTATCACAACGGGGATTAAGGTTACACATGAATTTTAGAATACATTCAAACCACAGCTGATACTGTGGCCAGAATGCCTTTTAGGTAATATCTGTTGCTAGAAGCCATATACGAACTTAAAACATTTCTGTCTAAATCTTAAGAGTATTCTATTGGATTAGATTCTTAAATAACAAGTATAAAGCCCAGATAAGATTTATATGCATTTGAGCTACACAATAAATCAATGATAAAAGGAAGACATGGGTTAAATAGTCCGTGGGTTAATTATTCCGCCCTTTATGTAAACCGTGTTCATCAGGTGAGTGTTTTGATTGTAACAGAAACACTACTGAAATAAAAGGGCAAAAGAAAACATTGTGTGAACTCAGATGAGTACTCAGTCTTCAGAGAATTTTGAGGAACAATAGGTGATTATTTTCAAGGATACTTTAACAGCAATGTTGGTATAATGAAGCAGGGAAGACACTGGGAATAAATGCCCTTAGGGTCGCTTTGACTCTGGAAGGTCGTGTGTGTGCAAAACGAAAGGCTGCCCTTCTTCTCATGCTTATAAATGATAACTTATAGTGTACAAGAATTTTAATTGAGTACCATCCCAATTTTGTTTTTGTTGATTTTAAACAGTTCAGATTGAAAATATAATGTAGATTTACTTCTGAATTTTTTTTTTTTCATTCCAAACGGAGTGGTCCAGAATCAGAGGTACTGTGAATAGTGTGGATACTGAGTTGAGGCATTTGAGTTCACGGCATTTCCTGTAATGACCCGACCAGTGTGTGTATCGCATGAGACTCAGTGTCCCCGTTCTCTCCTACCTGGTCACATGTAGTTGTTATCGGTTAATACATCTTGGTCTTTCCTGTATCTCTTCACTCCTCCAAGTTGAATTTGCTTATCCTTTTCTATTCTCTTGCACTAAATTCATCTTGCCCAGGCCCGCAGGGTCCTGCGAATCGCCACATCCAATGTAGCAATCTTGAGGTAACAGGTGGAAAGGTGATGAAGGTAAGTGCATGTTGAATTGGGCCAAGGGTCAGCAGGGCCGATGGGACTTTCTGTCCACTGTGGTCCACCTGGCCTCCCACACTGCTGCTTTATCTGCTCCTGCACCGTGGCATTAAGGCAGCTGGAGAAGATGGAGACACATAAGCATCACTGTGTCCTCAAGGCACGTTATTTATGAACACCGAAATTGGAACTTTGTATATTTTTTTCTGTGTATGTCAAAATTTTTTAAACATTTCTTTTAAAATTAATTTTTATTTTTATGTGCGTGAGTAATTTGCCCCTGTCTGTCTCTCCTTGCACCATGTGCATGCCTGGGACCAGCAAAAGCCAGAAGAGGGTGTTGGATCCTCTGGAGCTGGAGTTACAGAGTTACAGTTACAGTTACCATGTGGGTACTGGGAATTGAACCTGGGTCCTTTGGAAGAGCAGCCGATGCTCTTAACTGCTGAGCCACCTCTCAAGACCTTTTTGGGCCACATCAACATTTACAAATGTAAAGCCATTCTTAGTGATGGGTAATAGAGAAACGGTGACGACTTCGTAGGGCTTGGCTTCTGGGTTTTAGTTTTGAGATTCTTGCCTCAGGCAGACCTGGGTTTACACTGCAGTGTTTTTATTATCAGTGTTGTGTCCTTGGCTAAGTTATTGTACACCTCTGGGTTTCGGTTTTGTCAGGAAAATGGGAACTGTGTCTTCTTTATGGAGAATCTGTAAGTATTAAATTTGATAACATGGAAAACACATAGTACAGTAAGTATCAGCACTATGTACTTTGTAAATGGTAACTCAAGGCAATTTGAATTTTAAACCATTTTATTAATTCATTATATGTTAATGAATATAACTGATGGATCTTTCGTAATTAATGTTCATTTATATAGAGGTTTAGGGACATTGAGTAACTTGACCAAGATTATCATTTATGTAGTATTATTACTTTTTGAGGGTATCCCTTCTTTTAAACATGTTGTTGTGGCTGTTCTTGCATATTTTGGCCACAAGATGGACATATATGCCAGAAAGAGCCACATCCCATGCCCTGTCCCATGCTTTGCTAGGGGATTGGTTCATGGTTGACCATGTGACCCGTGTCTGCCCAGTCAGTGTCATTTTCTGGATCATTTTAGTTGAAACATCAGGGGAGCTCTTTACCTTCCTAACTGTGAAGCTTAAAGACTACAAGCCAGTGTTACCTATGGCCAGAGACTGGGCTTGTGAGAACCACTGGTAGAAAGTATAAAGCCACCAAGAGGCCATTGGGTGGCAGAAGAGAGAAAATCTGATGACACAAGTCCCTGGATCTGGACAGTTCTTTTTCTAAAATTTTTTTATTGTGTGTGTGTGTGTGTGTGTATTTATTGTGTGTATTTCTTGTGTGTGTGTGTGTGTATTTCTTGTGTGTGTGTGTGTATTTATTGTGTGTGTGTGTGTGTATTTATTGTGTGTATTTCATGGTCTGTGTGTGATGGTCAGAAGCCAACTCTAGGGGGTCAGTCTCTCCTTCCGTGTGGGTCCTAGTGATCAAACTCAGGTTCTTAGGCTTGGTGGCCTGTTACCATTTTACTACACGACATTTCTACTTCATTTCTGTATGCAACGGATTGGCTATGGTTTAGTGGTGAAAATCTTGACTAAATGCTTTTCCCCTACATCAGTTTTGTTTTTGCTCTGATTCACTTTATTTTGTTAACAGAGTTTTGACTATCTAGGATCAGATGAAAATCTAGACCTGGCTGACCCCAGTGCCTTGAGCTTCTCTTCCAACCCTGTTTAGAGATAACTATAGCCGATGGATTGATATTTTTCTTTGTTATTAAGAATGCCTAGACAAATATCTGCTCTATGTGAATGCTTAAATCTGTTATTCATGGAAAGTTTTCAAAGTTGGCTTTGCTAATTTATGCTTGCCCGACACGTATGTGTGCATATCTTTCATTGCCTCTTTCTGAACACCCTGGACTCTTCTCCATGCATACCTTTTCCTCTAACCTACTAGTGTTCTGGGAGGCTGCTATGGAAGCACTGGTTCCTGCCTTCTAGATTACAGTCTGGCTGGAGGGTGTCGATTCTCCTGGCTTTCCCTGTGAAGTTGTTGAGGGCTGGTGGCTTTCCTTGACTGGAGGTCACAGGTAGGAGCCTCTTGGCTCAGCTTTGCCCTTCTGCTCACAGCAGAGGGCAAGGCACAATCCACCATCAACTCCCTCTGGGTATGCACACCCTCATGAATCAGTCTGTGTAAATGCTCAAGCATTTACCCGACTTGAGTGTGCTCTTTGTTCCTGTCTGGACTTTGAGTAATACTGTTTGTATCACAGTGTCTTTTCCCTCCACATTTCATGTCAAGATATGGCATTACCCATGTTTTTAATCATTTCAATTCTCATGAGGGGAAAATGGCATCTTGTTTTAATTTATATTTCTTTGATTATTATTGAGTTTGAACATCTGTTCATATGTTAATTGGCCATTTGCATATTTCTGTTAATTGCTTGTTAATATTCTTTGCCCATTTTTCTTTGGGTGATCTCTCTCTTTTCCAATTCACATTATGAGTGGAATATTTTCTCCTATTATGTTTCCCAACAGATTGCTGTTACTTTAAGTGCAAACCATTGATTTTTATATTTTGCTGTTTATTTCTGTTCTAATGGATTTTATTTGATTCTCTCAGATTGTCTCATATCATTTGCAAAGAGTGTAGGACTGTCCTGTCTTTTCCAGTTGATGCCACAATTCTTTGTCTTGTCTTGCTGCTTTGTCTTGATCTTTTAAGACACTGACAGTGTCTTATGGGATTATGGGAATCACTAGGCAACAATTTGGTGCTATTGAAAATCCTTGTTTCATTCCTAGCTTGCTTTTCCCAGAGTGTGACCCACAGAATGCTGGCACAGGAGGTTAACACCTAGTGTCTTCCAAAAGCTTGGACTCACTGGGAAAGCACCACACAACCTTAGAAAGAGCCAGTGCACAAGAATGTGTTAAAGACTCTCAAGCCCTCCTTGATGTTTCTGCTCTTGCCTAATCTAGCTGTGGTAGTGAATTTTACATAGGATATTATCAGTCCAATATTTGCATAGGTCCTGGAGGGCCAAAATATAAACAAAAAATGTTTTGCAATAACCCAGCTAAACCACTATGGTTTTATGTAAAAAGTCTGACTGATGTCCTACCTGTTCTCAGGTCTGATTACTGCAGGCAAGTAAGCCAGGATCGCTTACATTTCAGGAGTCACATACATCGTCTTCCATTTGACTGTATTTTCCCTTCAGAAGAAACATTCAGATGAAAAAAAGCTGATTTACATGAAAGAGTGAGTAATAGGAAGCCATACTGTTCCTTTCCTTTAATACTTTTTGCTTTTTGCCTCCCTCCTCTCTCTCTTTCTCTCTCTCCCTCTCTCTTTCCCTCTCCCTCCCTCTCTTCCATAAGCAAAACTTCAATAAAACCCCCATCAACAGGATCCAAGAGATGGCCCAGTTTATTAAGTGCTTGCAGAGCAAGCCCGAGGCCCTGCATTCAGATCCCCAGTGCATCTAGTTGGGTCAGGCGGTTGTGTATGCCCTGGGGAGGTGGAGACTTGAGGAGCACTGGAGCTCACTGCTGGCCAGTCTAGCCAAACAGTGAGTTTCAGGTTAAGTAAGGTTTAGTTTAAAAAATAAGGTTTAGTTTCCAGCACCTACATGGCAGCTCATAACTGTAATTCTAGCTCCAGGGTATCTGATGCCCTCTTCTGGCCTCTGTGTGTGTGTTCACTCATGTATACAAATCCACACACAGATACATACACATAATTAAAAATAAATTGTTTAAAATGTAATGTATAGGGGCTGGAGAAATGGCTCTGAGGTTAAGAGCACTGGTTGCTCTTGCAGAGGACCCTCTTAAATTCCCAGCATCACATGGCAGATCACAAACACCTGTAATTCTAGTTCCAGAAGATCCACCACCCTCACCCAGACATACAATACCAATGCACAAGAAATAAAAGAAAAAAATATATATATTTGGTTTTTTGAGACAGGATTTCTCTGCTATAACTCTGGCTGTCCTGGAACTCACTCTGCAGAGCAGGCTGGCCTCAAACTCACAGAGATCCACCTGCCTCTTTTCTTCTGAGTGCTGAGTTTAAAGGAGTGCACCACCACTGCCTAGCCAATAAAAATTTTTAAAAAAGGAAGCTACAAAGCAAGAATTTGTTTCCAAAAAAGATGTAATGCATATATTATCTGACACATCATACAGTATATATTTATGGGTTGAGTGCAATATTTCAGGAAATGTATACATAGTAATGGTCAGATCAGGGTAATTGACATGCCCATTACCTTGGCCATTGTTATTTCACTGTGTTGGGAATATTCCTCTCTATTGGATATTGTGAGACCTACAATTAATCACTGTTACCTGTAGCTACCCACCATACTACAGAATTTTAGATGACCCTATTGCATCAGGTTTTAGCTTTCACATGTAAGAGAGGATATTCAGTATTTGTCTCTTGGAGATGCTCACTTCTAACCATGTTGTTAGAATTCAAGTGAAATTATGTCCCAATACAGAGCTGGAGGTGACATCCAGCAAAGACCTGGGAAATGCTCAAAAGTCTTCTCCTGAATGCTCACAAATACCTCATCTCCACTTGCTTGCTTTTCTAATTGAACCCATCATTCCTGGAGCATTCAAGAACCAGAAATCATCTTTTCTTCAATCTGACTTCCCCTCTCCTTTAATCACTGGTATGGAAACAGCTTCACTTCTGCTATGTGGAACTGGAGGCAAGTTCCTTCACCAACTTTGACAAGGCTCAGACGCCCTCTCCAGTGTGTTCCCAACTGTCTTGTCTAAATTTGCTTTTTCTTCCAGTGAATTCTATCACCCTTAGTGAGTTTAAAAACAACAAATGTTTATTAAATTGAGTTTTCATTTTATTTAATTGCTAGGATGGAAATAGTTTTGTTTTGGGCTATATTTCACTGAAATCATTTAGCCATGCTACCAGGGTAAGTAAACTTCTACAGATTCCTTTTCGGGATAAATCTGATCTCCATCTATTGCTTCTAGGGCATCGTCATCTTAAGTTCCCAAACCTGACATGTAAGGGGTTCTCAGAAAACAACTCGCTTGTAAGTTTTCCCGTGTAGTGAATGAAGAGCGCCAAGAACTGGACATATTTAGAATTTACATAATTTCCAGAATAGCAGAAAAAAATGCAGTTGAAAGAGTGGCATACCTCTAATAGCAGAAGGGAAGGCTCCTGTTCGTTCTAATGTTGTTGTATCTGAAATTTATCTTTTTTTTTTTTTGAGACAAGGTCTGTATATGCAGACCAGGCTGGCCCTTAAATCCACAGAGTTACATGTCTCTGCATCCCCAGTGCTGGGATTAAAGGTGTGCGACATCACACTTGGTTTGAAATTTCCTTGATTTTCCTTCTTTCCTGACAGGGTCTCACCGTGTAACCCCTGCAGCTCTCGAACTCACCACCCTCTTGCCTCAGTCTCCCGAGCACTGGGATTACAGGTGTGAGTGACGAGGTCTGTGTCGGAATTCCTATAGTTAGTTCAATTCAGTCAGATTTGTGAGTGTTAATGTAAATCACATTTCTAGGTTAATCTAGAATTATAGAAACTCAGTGAAATATTAATTTAGTCTTTATTCCATTGTTTTGGTCGTATATTCATTTTAGGCCAAGTTTTAAAAATTTTGAATTTTCAAACTGAAGAGGTGGCTCTGCAGTCAAAAGCACTAGCTCTTCTTTCAGAGGACCCGAGTTTGGTTCCCAGCACCCACAGGGTGGCACAAAAACTACCTGTGAAGTCCAGTCTCAGGGGATCTGATGCCCTCTTCTGCCCTTTGCAGGCACGAGGTGTGTATGTGATACACAGATATACATGCAGGAAAAAAACTCATACACGTAAAATGAAAGGAGAACAAGAAGTTGGGTTGAAGAGATGGCTTAATGGTGAAAGGTAACTACTGCTTCTGCAGAGGACCGGAGTTAGTTTCTAGTACCCAGGTCAGGTAATTCACAACCACCCGGCATTCCAGCTCTAGGGGATGTGTGTGTGTGTGTGTGCGCATGTGCGACACAGGCACACAAATAGATAATAGATAATAGAAATAGAGAAAAGTAAATAAGTAAATTATTAAAAAATGAATTTTGAATGTCAATCTCTAAAACCCCAGGTCTGTGACATTATATTAAATAGAATGTTTCTTCTAATATAACAGGGTTGAGAGTGGGGTGTGGCAGAAAGCCCCTTTTTTCATAAAGAGAATAAGAGAAAAATTAATTATTGCTAACGAATTCCGAGATTTTACTTATTGGAAGCAGTCAAGTAGTCTGGTACAAAAACACACATTGCATTTATGAACCGTAACATTACTCGAGGTTTGTAATATAAGAGCTGCTAAATATATTTTGAATATCACAAAAACTGGGTTTCTTGCCTGGAGCATGCTCTTTGTGAAAGCCTTCATCTCATATTCTTATCTTATTCATGAGGAGTAGGGAATCTCAATAAAACCCACGGATTGTGTTATGTTTAAAGGCTCCTTACGGAACCAATATGTTCCCAGATAAGATCAATAATATATGTGTAAACCTTTGAAATTTGGATTGAAGAGGAAGCTGCCCTAATAAAACTCTGCTACTGAATTTTATACAACATATAGCAGCCTTTTAATTTTATATTCAGGTCCCAGAGGGCCAAAAGATAAACTAAGCACACCTGCAATCTTCTGAATTCAACCATGATGGTCTTACGCAGAAGCCTAAAAGCCCTTAAGTTTTATGTGTTGGAGAGGCGATGCATAATGTCCGCTCATTCCATTTCTTTGTTAAGAGTCTTTGTTGAATGGTAAAGTTTTGTGTTTACACCTATTTTGTTGAACCGTTAGTTCAAGATGCAGGGAGAAGTGTTGTAGCTGTGCAGCATGTTTCCTTCAGTGCTTTTCTTCTTCTTTTTTATAGCCTTAATATCTAATTCTGTATTTGTAAGGCCATCAGTTTGCAAGCCATGCAAGTGCTAAATTCCTTTTGAAGCTTTCAAGAGGTATTTTAATTAAGTTTTCAAAATTGCTTTTGGATCATATTCACAATTCTTTGGTGCTTTATTTCCATTAGCAAAATAGTAATTAAAATTAAATTTTAAAGGAAGTAACCACAGTAGGTCATCTTTTTATTAACTTGAGATAGATAATGAACCTGTCCTATATAAAGAAGGAGCTAGATCTGCAGAGACTGGGGATAGTGTATTTTAATTAAGGTAATCCTTATTTACATTTAACAAACGGCATTGCTACTTAGACATTTAAGATCTTAGCAATGCATATTAGTACATCAACTCGACAAATCTAATAGAGATTTAATACTCGTGTTTTAAGGAGCAATTCGTCATAAATTAAGAGCATTCGCATAGTAAATTTCAAGGATGTTATTCTTTGCAGACTCTTCCATAATTAAGGAACACATTCGCGCATTAAAATTTTACAATTTTTTTTGTGATGCTAGAATGCGCTTGCTTTGTTATTAAACCCAGCCTAATTTTTAGCTGTGCGTGACCCCATGGAGAAAGTCCAGTTTTAATAAACACCTAATGAATGTGCTGGCGCTGGGTGCCCCTCCCCCAGTCTGAGCAATGGCTTGTGTGTTTACAGAATCTTTAAGCATGCAAAATACAACTCTGAAGATGTCTATTTGGTTGGATGGAGAGTATTTAATCATTTAAAAAGTAGGCCGAAGAGACTTACCCCAACCGCACTGGTAAATAGCTATGAGCTGCAACATATATAAATTAAGTGTTCACTAATTAGGGTGTGGATAGAAGCATGCTTTCATCAGCCAAGTGTTTACAGTGTTAGTATCTACTCTAGTTAGTTAAAGGCATTAAAGAGCCCATTTTAATTAAGAATGACAACTTTATTCTCAAGGTTCCTTTTATTTTGATGACTAATAAGATAATTTCATCACTTGCCTGTTACTAATCTAGAGAGACGGTTTTAGAAAATGGTTCAGGGAAAGTTTCAACAGTGGAGTTTTCCTGAGGTCATAAGAGTTGTTGATTTGTGATGACCTTGCTCATTTAGACACCTTCACCTGGGAGCGACTGAGGGTGAAGGGCTGCACTCCTCTCATTATTCCCTCAGCTAGCAAAATGCCTTCGCTATCCCAAACGAGAGGAAGTGACTGGGAGTGCTGACTACCACAGTGGAGAGTTCATTGTCTCCTCTGGGGTGTGTGTGTGTGTGTGTGGGTGTGGGTGTGTTGAAAATTTTCTCATCAGCAAGGAATGCAAGTGTTTATTTAAGAGGCATTTAATGAAGGTGGTATTTCAGAGGGGTCATCTGAATATGGAGATTGTACCTTTGATCACTGTAACAGTAATCTGAAGATCTCTCTCTCTTTTTTTTTGTTTACTTTAATCATTTTGGAACCAGTACAGAGGCATCATTTTATCCTGTTTTTACAAACTGACAGGCTTTCATGGTATACAGTTGTATCTTCATTACTCAAAACTGATTAAATGTCCAATAATTATAATATATTAAATTTGGGTCTATCTGTCAAATAATAGTAACAAAGTGATATTTAAATCCTTTCTTCATTAGAAGGAACTGAGTGGAGATGATGGGTAGTTCAAACCTCAATATTTTAGTTACTGAACTGATTATTTCTGGTCTCATTGTCTACATTTGTACACTGGACATAATGTTGCAAGGTGTGGTGGTTTAAATAAAAATGGACCCCATAGGCTCATAGGTTTGAATGCTTGGTCATCAAGCACTATTTAAAAGGATTAGGAGGTTAGACCATGTTGGAGGAAGTGTGTCACTGGGGGGTGGGCTTTGAGGTTTCAGAAGCCCATGCCAAGCCCAGAGTCTTTTTCTTCCTGCTGCCTACAGGTCCAGATATAGAATTCTCAGCTACTTCTCTATTCCTGCTGCTTTTGGATCCCGATGTAGAACTCCAGGCTACCATGTCTGCCTGTGTGCCGCCATGCTCCGAGCAATTAAATCAATTAAATACTTCCTTTTATAAGATTTGCCATGGTCTTGGTGTCTCTTCTCAGCAACAGGACACTGATTAAGGCACATGGATAAGTAGTTTCTCGCTTTCCTCACATTAAGAGGGCATATTAATTTGGAAGCTTACCTAGTTATTTCATGGGCAGTTTATAGCAGCTATTTCTCCCCCTGTTTTTACGAACATTGCTGACCTTCACTGTTACTTATAAGCCGAAAATTGAGGGCTCATAAGTTAAAGGGATAAATGTGGGGGCAAGTACTAAATAACAAAAAGCTAAACGTGAGGAACAGGCAACAATCAAAGCATTGCGGTCACTTAGCCAGTGGGATGAATGGAATATCCCTGTGTAGGGTAGGACACCGAGCCAGTCAAGGACGACTCAGAGAGATTCGTGCAAAGAATGCAGCACCCAATATGTCATAGGATAAGACCACTTTCAGGATGGTTTTTGGTTTGGGGTGCAGGTTTTAGATGTTCAATGAAATAGTGGTGGGAAACTGGTCAACTAACATTCTAAATTGAAGGTGAACTATCTGCCTCCCACTGTGACTATAAGCTAAAACTGGTACCCAAAACTTCAGCACTGGCATTCTCCCCATGTCTTAAGTAATGAGCTTTTTTGACATTTCATCTTTGTTTCCACCCCCCCTTTGTTTTTTTTTTTTTTTTTCCTTGAGATAGAGTCTCTCTACATAGCACTGGCTGTCCTGGAACTCACTCTGTAGACCAGGCTGTCTTCAAATTCACAGAGATCCACTTGCCTCTGCCTCCCAAGGGCTGGAATGAAAGGCATGAGCCATCGCATCCAAATACCACATCTTTATTTCCCCCACTTAATTATTACCACAACCTCAAGATCCTGGCTTTTATGGATGTGCCCATTTTTCTTATCAGAAAAACAAGGTACAAAGAAAATAATAGTCTACACAAGGAAGTCACAGGATCAAGGAGCGAATCCAGGCTACCTGGTGTCATGACAGGCTGCTGGCTCCATTGCTTTCAGCTGTGTCTATTCTGGGGGCTCAGGAGAGATGGCCTAAGGTCAGGTGTGGCGCCCTCATCTTTCCTTCCGCGTTTCCTCTTTGGTTTATGGTAGCTCTAGCAGAGAGCGCCTGTGGGAGAGGATCTGTGGAGTGAAAATACTTGTTTCACCTTGGAGTATTAAGACTTGCAGAAGTCCTGGTTTGCTCAGACAGCTACCGTTTGAAACTTAAGCCCTGCTTCGTGCTGAGTCATTTCAGTGGCCTCCCATGTCCTTTGCTTCTATGATTTGGGTTTTATGCTTGTGTCTGCAAGCAGTTACGAATTATACTCCTGGTGTGCACATTTTCCCTCATGTATGAAAGGTAAATATCTTCATGCAGGTGGATGCTCACTATATGACTCCCAAAAGTATTTTTATGATCCAGCTTTTTGCCTGTAATACCTACGATGACGTATTTTGGGAAAATTTTGCTAACTTTGGAAGGACAATCCTAACTGTGTGCTTTTATGTAGGAAGAGGTAAAGGAGTTCATTTATTCATTTTAATAAATACATATGTAACATCTACCGCATAGCAGGTACTGTGCCTGTTGTTTGTGTGAGAGAGCATGGAGGGGTGGTACATGTGTATGGCGTGTGAACACCCATGTGTGTGTACCTGCTTATGTGCATGCACAGAAACCAAAAGGAGACATCGGTGTCCTGCTCTACCACTCTCCACTTTATTCTCTTGAGATAGGGGCTCCACTTGAACCTGGAGTTAGATGATGGCCATGAAGACCCAATGACCTCCCGTCTCTGCTCCCCACAGCACTAGAGTCACAGACAGGTAACTATGCCTGGCTTTTTATGCAGTGCTGGGAACCAAACTCAGGCCCTGGTGCTTGCATAGCAAGTACACTTACTCAGCCATCTTCCCCAAGGCCCCCACCCCCCAGCCCCCTGCTTTGTAAAACAGAGTCTTGCTTTGTAGCTCTGGCTGGCCTGAAATTTGCTATGCAGCCCAGGTTGGCCTTGAACTTGTAGTGATTCTCCTGCCTCCATCCCTCCCCTCCTCCTAATTGTTGGGATTACAGGCAAATATTACCATGCCTGGCTTACATCTCACTTTAATGATTGATGAACAAAGAATGGAGGATTTTTGCAATGTTGTATTAAGATGGATTGTGACCCCCTAGCCAGCAAAACAGTACCAGGGGTTGGGAGGGTTGGGTGACAAAGGAGATGATGTGTTTGTAGTTTATTATAAACCACACATATAACCAAGATCTCAATGTGCATCCTTCCACACTAGACTACAGTTTAAAAATTCTTTGGAGATGTTGACTATTCTGGAATTTTCTCTAATGTATTAAATATTTATGTGTAGTTATATGTTATTTACATTATATGATGTTTTGGCAAATATCATCTCTAACTATAATGAATGCTCACTTTCAAAGGGAAATTATTATTTTCAGATATAGAACAAAAACATTGTGTCTGCCCTTTAGAAATTTGGGGTTTAAAACAGACAGTACCCAGCCAGGGCTACATAGTAAGACCCTGTCTCAAAAACAAAGCAAAACAAACAAACAAACAAACAAACAAACAAAACCCAACCAACCAAATAAATAAATAAATCAGACAGCACTAAGGATGAAGGAAGGAACAAGGTGGTCACCACAGACACAGCATTAGACGCGCAATCTGAATAAAACATTTTGTATCCCTTAATCAGCATGTGTGTTAGTAATTTTTGCTTTTTTTTCCCTTGTAAAACCAGAAAGGACTAATGGTTCAATTATACTGGGGAAAGAGCAAACATGTCACAAAATCATGCAGTTCTTTAAACTGCTTCCCCCGTTCCTCTTATTACTGTCATGCTCTTTATCTATGATTGCTATTCTAAAAAAATTAACCTTTAAAAATTCATTGCACAGTTGGTCATAGCACTGTGATCTTCCAAATTGCAGCATTCTGAATGTTTATAAGTTTTGGGGAATCCCCAAATGAGACTACTAAAATCTCTGAAGAGAAAGAGAAATTCACATCATCGTTTCCCCTTCTCGTTTTGTTCACAGACAGAACAGAACAAAACAGGAGCAAATGCCCAGAGATGAGACGGCAAGAAGCTACGGGATAAGGTGGCCCAGTTCTGCCTTGCTGAACACTAGCAGGACTGAGTCCAGTCGTCAGTCACCATGAGGTGTCTTGGTGTCTGAGGAACACTTGTGTGAACTGTCAGTTGAAGGCACTGACAGTGTTCCATTAGTAATGAATTATGGGAGTAATTTCATTAATTTCTTCACCTCAGTCAGTGCATATTAGTGTAAGTTACTCAACCAAATATCAAAGGAACCATTGCATTTTAACCTTTTGGTCTTTTATTGCGTAGCCGGGAAGAGTGAAAAATAAATTAATGTAGCATTTCTTTAAAAAAATGACTGAAGATAAGGAATGGACATAATTTTTCCTGTTTTTAATTTAATAGCAGGTTTATAGTTTTATGCAAAATCATTCACATTACATTTGACCCTCTGGGAACTGCTTTTTTTTTTTTTCCTGTGGATATAATTTTGAGTCTTTAATAATCTGTTGTTAAATCCAGTCTGAGTTTGATTAATGAATTGTGACGAACCAGCACATTAATTTGCAGGTTTGGTCTAATGCCCTAAAAGGCTGCTTTGTTGCTGGTGTTATTAGTGCTAGACTCTGCAGGCAGAGCCATTGGATGGCAGTGTGCCCCAAATAATGGGCAGCTACAATCCCTGCAAAGGTCCAATGCTGTAGCTCCGGCAGCAACTGTGGAGCAATGTCATAAAAAGAGAAAACCCTGAGCTAATCCAGAGCCCTGAAAAGGGAGCTGAGGATCCCTGGGTGTGGGGTGTCTCTGGATAAAACTCGAGGGAGTCTATAAATTTAAAGGGGGTGGTGACAAAAAAAATCTTCGCTTTGATTAACTTGTAGTAGCAATGGAATATTCTGTTCCATTACAAATGTATTCATCAGACCTCTGGATTATTCATCAGACCCGTGACTCTGTCAGTTCAGGAAATCGCAGATAGTTTCAGAATATATCCCATAACCCGAACACATTGCTTATGTTCCTCACTACTTCAAATCTACAGTGGTCATTAGGACGACTGCTCAACTTGTTATTAGTGTAATAAAGAGGTGCATTTACTATGTCACTCATTAAAAAAAAATAATATCACAATGCGAAGGCGTAATTCTGAGGAAGGGCATATGCCTTCTCCCCCATGGGACAAATCCTTTTGTAGACGTTGTACTACCATGTTTTCAGTGCAGGCTGATAATCTGCATATTTCTCGGGGTCTGTTCAAACATGCCGCCAGCGTGGCCAGCTGATGGCAGTGACAGAGTTGTGCTAACCTGTTCCACCTTCCTCCCCTGAAGCCACTGGAAGGTAGGAACTATTTGTCTTACTCCGTGACATTTTCCGAGCGCATATTCTATCACTCGACACACAGGAGGCACTTAGAAAGTAATGAACACACAATGTCTTTAGGAGGAAATCAATTATTTCTTTCTTCCTTTAAATGAATCTGGGTTTTAAAAATCATTTTTTAAAAAATGAAATAAAAATCTGGTATCCACATTCTAAAGCTTTTATAGCCTCATAAAAGGCCTTTACAAGGCATTAAAAATGTTTATAGGGATGGATGCTAAGTGGTTTATTGTCCAGCAGCTCAGTTTATCAGGGCACTGTAGACGCTCATAACTGATTTAGTTCAAAGCATTGCTATAATTAAACAAAGAGAACTGGGATTTTTCCAAATGCAAACACAGAAGCAGAACGATGAATTAGATGGAGGAAAAAGATTAACATGTGGATTGGGAGTGTGTACGTGTGTGTGTGTGTGTGTGTGTGTACAAAAAACACCTAACCTGGTGAAAGAGTCTTTAGGGCTGTTAGTTGCCTTAGAGATTATTTTTCAATTTAATTTAACAAGTATTGAAACTGAAGCACAAAGAGGTTAAATGACCAGTGACCTCCTAATTGCTAAATCCAATAAACCCTTCTCAGAACTTATCTTATTTGACCACGCTATTGCATTTCATGCTGTTTACCTCACCCTCGTTGCCGGAGCACACAATGAGGCTGTTTCTGCCACTCAGAACACCTTCCTCTCCCGCTCCACCTCATCCCCACCCTCCTCTCTTCTTCGCTCAGAAAGGCTCATCTTTTACATGCTTGTGATTCCTGCTCCACAGAGCCCTGTTCTGTTCACCGTTTCTCAGTATTTCCATTATCTCTTTCTTAAATAGTCTTTTAAAAGCTATTTCTCTACATTATTTTTCCTCAATTTTCTTTCTCTTGCCCCTTTTCTGGTGGAATTTCAATACCACAGATATATAGCGCATACCTATTTACATTTTGCCAACTATTGGGAAAAAAAATCATTACATATATAAGCCTTTTCCCACCCTTATCAAAAACACTTCTGAGTAGAATTCAAATGTCATCAGTGACTTCTATCTGTAACTATTTCTCTAAGATCAAGTTCCAGTCTTTTCCATGGGAGTTGCTTCCTCCCCAAATTCCTGTTGCTATGGAATTAGTGCTTTCATCTCACTTGCTCCTAACTGCAGGGGAGCTCAGCATACATGCGCCACTCTTGAGGGTGAACTGGGACAAACGGACAGAACGGACAAACCTTGCAAATGCTGCTTGCGTGGCAGCCACCACAGCTGCCAGTGGGGGTGGGGATGATGGCCGTCTCTGCTCTTGCTTTTGGCTGTAAATGATGATTGCGTTTGCTGGTCTTGGCCACATGTCTAATGGAGCATTAGTTTGGCTAAATGTGTCCTGAAACAGTGTGGGGGAAATGTTACTTCTTCAACTCTTATGTAGCTGCATCCTCTACTGAGAGTCAAGGTCAATTTGTCAATTTTTGCTTCACATTTTTGAGAGAACACAAATCTGAAAACTGTCATATCTTTGGGTAGATTAGCTTTTAAGCATTATTAGGAAATGACACTGTTTATGTTTGACAGTAATATTTACTGTTTTTTTTTAAAAACATATATCTTTTTTATTGGAGCCTTTCTGTGTCCTTATATTCAAAATACAAAGTCTGCTCCATAATATGGACTGTTAGTTGGTACTGTGGCTCAGTGGGTCATAGGCCCTAGGGGAGAGCCCACTGTTATCTATTGAATGGATAGAGTAATAAACTCCCTCTAAGTTCTTCTCTGCATACTCATAGATTATTGTATTTCTCAACCCTCATCAGAGAAGCTTCCTTTTTTGCAATTGCTGGTGACTAATACAGAAGACCCTCAACTTATCATTGTGTGGAGAATAATAGATTAAATGGAACATCTATTTCATGCCCCCATACGGGTCAGGGTGAGAGCTAGAGGGAGAGGATGTCTGCATCTTTGTTGGACACATGCAGTTGCACACATGCACTTATAATGGCTGACACTGCAAGCATAAGACCTGTACAAGATCAAGCCAGACAAAATCCCAGCATGGGTGGGAGAGGTGCTCATGAAGTGCCACCACTATCCGAGGAGCTATGGAAGTTGATGGTCATGCTCCAGCAGAGGGCCCCACACCCTTGCAAATGTAGGTAGCATTAACGGACCCATTTGGCTACTATATTATATTATATTATATTATATTATATTATATTATATATATATTATATTTTATAAGTGGGCACTGAGAGGACTCACTATATGGAGGGTTGAATATATATATATATATATATATATATATATATATATATATATATATATATATGCATACACACATACACACACATACACACATACATGTATGCATATATTGCTGGAGTTCAGAAGTAGGAATCAGGATGGGTTTATAAAACTTAAAAGCTCTTGATATTTTTGATGATTGAGTCAAACGGGAAATCATGCATATTGGTCTGACTCTTGGTGATCTTAAATATATATATCACATGAAGTTGGGAGGGGAAGATTGCAGGGAGTGAATGGGGGGATTAGGAGGGGGAGAGGTGGGGTTAATTCGAATACAATATTTGAACATACGAACATTAAGTAAAACGTTTAATGAAAAGAAGACCCTTTAGTATTTCTTCTGTTGTTGATCTGTTGAAAGCAAATGATTTCTTAGCATTTCTAGATGTGAGTAATGTTTTCACTGGATATAGAAAGCGACATTGACAACACTTTCTTTCAGATTTTTAAACTATTATTTTGCTTTGTTTTCTGGTTTCCATGGTTTTGTTGAGAACTTTGAAGTGCTTGCGAGGGTAATATTCTGTCTTTTTATTTGCTGTCACTAGGGTACCAGCTCTATATTTGCCATTTGGCTGTTTTACTATGACGTCAGCTGTAATGTGTTCATCCTGATTTTGTATTGACAACTTGCATGTCCTATGGAAAATTCTCAGCCATCTTTTCAAACATGGCATCTGCTCTGATTTCCTTTCTAATGCACTTCTGGGGCTTTGAGTACACTTTAGTATATTTGGGCACACATTATTAATATTATGCCACCTCATGCATGTCTCTTGTTTTCTTTCCTATTTATATCTTTCTTCTTTCTCTGGTGTTTGCAAGTGTATGTGCAGTTGTGTAGGAATGCATACATGTGTGCACATGTGCATGAAGGACAGAGGGCAACCGAGGTGTCATCCTCAGGTGCCGCTTGTGTTGTTTGTTGAGATGCTGTGTCTCACTAGCCTGGAGCCTGCTAGTGAGCTCCAAGAACCCATCTGTCTCCACCTCCCCAGTGCATGGATTAAAAGAGTGTGACATCACACTTGGGTTTTTGTTTGTGGGTTTTAGGGATCAAGCTTGTATCCTCCCATTTGGAAGGCAAGTTCATTTTTGTTGAGTGGTTTCCCCACCCTCTAGTATATTGTTTAGTTCTTGTTTGAGGCAACAAAATATATCATAAAGCCAACATCTTCTCTCTTTCCATTTTTGTATTCAACAAATGGAGATTAAAGTGGGCACTGAGAGGACTCACTATATGGAGGATTGAATATATATACATATATATGCATACACACACACACACACACACACACACACACACACACACACATGAATGTATATATTGTTGGAGTCCAGAAGTAGGAATCAGGATGGGATTATAAAACTTAAAAGCTCTTGATATTTTTGATGATTGAGTCAAACAGGCAATCATGCATATTGGTCTGACTCTTGGTGATCTTAAATAATTTCTCACATGCAGTCCAGTGAATTCCATTGCTGCTAGGTTAGATTTCCATGTCAAATCCCTCACTGTGGAAGGGATTTTGAGAACTGGTCACTTCTTACCTATTATTACTGGGATGGGAATGAGGTTCAGTTAGAGGAAGTGAGGCTCAAGAAGAAGGAGTGAGCAGTCTCTAGGCCTCCCTGTCTCTCAGTCTTTGTATTGTTTCTATCTGGAGAAGTGCCTTCTTGATCCCTGTTCCAGGAAAGATGTCAAACCAAGAAGTCAGACACAATTTCGTTAGAGGAGTTCCCAACCGATGTTTCTTCTCACTCTTACAAAAATCGTTCTCATCGGATCATCTTGATCTGATTCAGGGTACATGATTATGTCACAGACACTGTACATAAAGCAATCTGTGTTTTGACTGGTGATAAATTGATAATCACCTACCTGGCTAAGCCAGTCCGGAGAGAGGCAGTTAATATTGTGAAACTTCAATAAGGTCGGCTGTCAATGCGATAGATATTGCAGGTGAACACCCTGATCTCCCCTTGTAATCCTCCGAATCTCTGTTATCCATCACTCTATAATACATTTGTTTAGCAGGGAAATAGGCTCCTAAAAATCTCACCATCAAAGTAAACCTCCACAGCAGCAATTCTAAGCTTGACACACAAGTTGCAACAATGCTGTCAGAACACTGTTTAGCTTTCAAATTTAGTGAGGGGTTGTAAATTTACAGAAGTATGACAAAAGATTGAATGGTGTTCTCCTTTGTTTTTCTTGGACAATAAATAAGTCCCAGAAGCACTTGCTTCCCCGCTTCCCCTCCAGCCAGCATCTGAGTAGTGTGTTTGGGCCTTGAGTTTCCCCCTCCTTTGACAGGTCTTAATGTAGATTTTCAAAAGTTTCTCAGATTTTTATACTGCTAAAACCTTAAGTGGTATAAAGGGGAGGAAGAATTAGGTCAAGGAAGGTACAGCTTTCTTTCCATTTCATTTTCATAAATGGAAATAAAGGGCTGGGTGTAGCTCAGGGAGGGGAGGTTGCTTGCCTACTCTGAGCTGGGTCTTGGATTGACTCCCCAACACAGAAAAACAAGAAAATAAAAGTAGAATTGTTAAAAGCAAGTACTCCTGATAATATATTTATTTTTAAATTTAGGAAAAATAATATTTATCCACTTATTTTGCTATCTTTCAGTTGGTTTCACTGTCTCAGTAATTCTTCGTGTTCACTGTCTCAAGAGCAGAACCAGCCATGGCTCCAGTAAGCATTTCCCAGGTGAGACTTTGGGAAGAAGACATTTGCTTTTTGCTTGGTATATTTTGAATTTATATGAACATTCTAATGAATGATCTTATTGTGTGTGGTTCAATTTCCCGGGGGAAGAGTTTTCTTCTATTTAATCTCAGGAAATAGGATCAGCTCTGCCAAGGTATTATAGAGCCTAAGGAAACACTTCCCGTATTTAAATTAAGAGCTGAAAGTTGCCTAAAGGGGTCTCGCTAATTAGAATTCCAGTGGAGCAAGCATGGGAAGGCTGCAGACTGTATGTGCATCCACCTCTCTTCTACTCCTGGTGGGAATTTTGAAGGGATTTTGCATAGTTTCCCTAGGCGATCAATTACAGACCCTCTTTTCCCAGTAATTTTTGAATTCATTATTCTCAAATATCAAAATGCATAAAGGAAAATCTATCCTTTAAGCTATGGTATAAAACACTGTGATTCAACCAAAGGTTTCTTAGAGCTTAGAAAAAAAAAGCGAGGTTTTCTTGTCTTCATTCAGTTTGGCCTTAGAATGGAATCACGTTCTTGTAGAAAACCAAGTCTTTCTCGTGACACCAACCTCCTTGAGGACAAGGACACGTGTGCTACATATCCTGTTTAGAGCTCTGTGCAAAGTATTTGTTATACAAAATAGACGTGGCAAATAATACGTCTGTAATTAAGTGTGATAATTTCTATTTCCTTGAACATTATTCTCAGATATTTTAGAGAATTCAGGAAACCAGGGAGTAAAAGAAGCTTTTACAGGTGTGTTTCAGGGACTCCTCAGGTAATTTTCTTGCAAACCAGTTTTGATACCACCAGGACCTTCCTGGCATCAGTGTGGAGTATGCTGGAACTAAAAGAACATTTGTTTTCATTTTTTTCAACCTGTCCTTACTTAATTTAACAAAACAAATAGAAAGAAAGGTACCAAGAATAATATTTAAAACAACAATCGGCAATACATTTTATAGATGCTATATTATTATTTTGAAAAGGAAAATCATACCTAACCAGGTAAGTAAACAATTTCTTTTTATTCTTTGCAGATTTCTTGGAGGCATTGAATAATAATTTATAGGTATTGAAATAAACAAAGACTGAATTGCTCAGAGAAGATCCAGTAATGATAGCTAACATTTGTTAAACGCTTAGATAAGCTATTTTTTTTCACCCTGTACAAGAATTTCCTTGATCTTTTCAAGCAACATTGAGCTTGCCACTACAGTTAAAATTTTACAGATGAAAAAGGCCACTTACATATGGGTAAATTATAGATTAGGCAAGGAGGTAGATTTTATCAATATGGGTAATCCAGTTTATCTTTCTTCTGTCAGTGTCCATTTTATTTTTATTGTGATAAAGTAAACACAACATGAAGTTTGTCCTTTCATTGAACTTTAAGTTCGGTGGCATTAAATGTGTTCCTACAGTGTGATGACCACCCACTGTGTGACCACCACCCATCTCCAAACAGTTTTTGTTGTCCTTGGCTGAGATTCATCATTTCGCATTTCTCATTCTCCCACCTTTCCAGGTGCCAAAGACTCCATTTTGATTTCTGCCTCAATGAATTTGACAACTGAAGGTATCAGATTGCCAATATTCTGGGACTATTGTCTTCTAGGGCTAGGTTTCCTTTTCCATTCTTTAAATTCAGCAATTTACCTTTTTTTTTCTTTTCTTTTCTTTTTCTTTTTTTTTTTTTAGCAGGCAACCATTTGTATTTATGCCTAACATAAGTTCGAGCTTTCAACCCTGGGTATTTGAGCTGTGTTAATTTTATAGTCACATCAAAGGCTTTGGATCATTTAATAGCGTTTCATCAGATTTTTCCAAGATCTTGCTGGAAAGACTTTGCATTCCCTCTCCCTGCTAGTCCTCCCATGGGCTCTGTTCTAGGGCCTGTTTGGTCATTGTACTTTCAGAAGTTTGAAGAACTCACCAAGGTACCTTGTTTGGTTTAATGTTTCCAGAAAGTCTTCATGTGTAGTATAGAATTCCATTAATTTAAAACTCAGTGTCATTGCAGTTTAACAAGACCTGTCCCCAGGGCGGCCAGGGAAAGGTTCAGGAAGAATGAAACTAGGGCATCCAAAGAGGGACAGAGAGGTAACACACCAACATTGTTATTCAGGACACTGAGCATGGGCTTAGAGAGAATTTGACGTTCATACCCCTTTCATGTGTGTGTGTGTGTGTATTCATACAAAAACTTACTGAATTTTTGGAGAAACTATAGCTCCTGCAATCATGGGGGACCATGCAAACACAGGCATGAGCAGATGAACAAGAGAGGAAAAAAAAATGTCTTTCCTGTCTATTACCGTGTGGGACTAGTTCATAACAAGCTTCCCACGGACATGTGTGAATCAATAGAATGGCTATTAAGGACATTAGATCCACAGAGCAAAACCCTGACCACCTCAAAAGAACTCTTAATTGTATTTACTTGGCAGTGGGGTTAAACAGTGACTGATGCTTATTTCCTCAAAACATCCTTGTATTTTCTCTCAATCCTCCTTTGTAATAAAGAAAAGGAAGCCTGGGTGAATGGGATACTGGAGCCAACTATGTTTTCACATGACTTTTAAAACTGTCTATTCACTTTCCCATCCTTCATTGTACTCTTGTGTGTGTGAATAACACTGTGAGATAATAGTAGAAGAATCACTTTGATTTCTCTCCTATCAGGAAATGGAGTTTTTAACAGGTGAGTCCAATCTGTTTGACTAATAACCAGGGATTAGTTGTTTTCCATTTGTTTCCTCATGTATTCTTCTGCCCATCCCCACTAGCTGGGTTTTCTATGAGCAGTGGTAGATTCAGCAATTCTGATCTTAAACATTATTTGTAAGTGGGAAAACAGGAAGAAAGAGGGGCAGATGAAGACTGACTTCCTGAAGCCTTCGTTGTTGAATAGGAGAAGGGATGAGACCAGTGGGACCTGTTAAAATATAATGGAATGTTCCCGAAAAGGTCCCTGGGTGTCTCCTCCCAGGAAAGTCACAGGTAGGAGGATTCCTCAGTTGGCCCCTGCTTCTCACCAGGACTCACATAGCCTCAGCAGTGGCAGGACACCCCTGCCTGATCAGCATCCTTTGACAAGAGGTCACAGGTCACCGGAAACCCTCAGCAGACATGTGTCTGTATTTCTTTGGGCCAGGCAGGGATTTGCTTTTCTTTGTTTTAGGGATTTCCCTGTGACTACAAACAGCTGTTGATTAGCATGGTGAGGAAGGATAGTATTAAGTTCATTTGTTTGAATTCTCATTTTTTAGAAAAAAAGATTTGTTTTACACATTCAACTTCAAATATCAGCGAGAATATTCATAAATATAAACTGACTGAGTTTGGGACCATTATTTCCAGCGAGCCCTAGGATGTGAATAAAAAAGTAAGTATCAAATTATAAAGAATACCTTCGTAACTTTCCGCATTGAAAAACGTCTTGCCGCTGGGTGGTGGTGGCGCACGCCTTCAATGCCAGCACTTAGGAGGCAGAGGCAGGTCGATCTCTGTGAGTTTGATGACAGCCTGGTCTACAGAGTGAGTTCCAGGGCAGCCGGCATTACCAACAAAGAAACCCTGTCTCGAAAAACCAAAAAAAAAAAAAGTTTTGTCAAAAAATTATCTTAAAAGTTCAAATTAGCTGTAATCCTCTTTGATAAGCATCCTCCTGCCTGGGATGAAAACAACTCTTAAGATCAGCGGTTCTCAACCTGTGGGTCGGGGACATCAGGAAAACACATATATCCTGATGGTCTTGGGAACTGAGACTCCGCTCAGTAACAAAATTACAGTTATGAAGTAGCAACAAAAATAATATAATGGTTGGGGGTCAGCACAACATAAATAACTGTAATAAAGGGTCGCAGCATTAGGAAGGTTGCGAACCACTGCCTTAGACGACACTGCATCTAGTTACAAGAGCTGCAGAACAGGGGGCACCATGAGACCTTCACCTAAGAGGTCTTTACAACTGGAGGTTCAAACAAAGGCTCCAGTGATCTTGATTGGAAAGGCCTCCGCCCGTAGAAGCTCCTCAGTTCAGATTTACTCGGCGATTAAACTGAAGACACAGCTGAGTGCTTTTAATGAGAACGGTTTTGATGCTAGCTCCATGAAGGGTGATAAAGCCAAACTTAATTGCTGAGGAATCCTCAGTGTGGTGGACACCCGAGTTGGTGTGTGAGCAGCTCATGTCTTACATCTAGCTCTGCCTCTGCTGCAAACTCTGGTCTGTGGACAAGTTGTTTCACCTGGTCGGGGGTGGAGGGAGGTCAGGTGTCTCTCTGTAAAGGGAAGGGTGGTTAGCGGTTAACAAAATGTGACTTTTTCCCCCCACACTCACTCTTATAAACACGAGTAGTATACACAGCATGGAAGAGTAGACCGCCATAGGCCTGGTCCCAGGAAGCAGCCTCCTGCTAGTTTGCTTTGCTACCCTGTGGCCCACAGCACAGCTTGAATGCGGTTGGCCTTAATGATCTGCTAGGTCTCTCTCCAGCTGTGCCATCTGAGGGCAGTGTTACTAATCAGCGTTGTGAGGAGCTGTCTGGAGGCGTGTGGAGGACACTCAAGGACGTCTTTTGAGGAGCACTCCTTCAGAGCATCATCGTGCCCCTCAAACCTACTTTGGCCCTTGCAGACTCCCACTCAGGAATGCCACAACCTGTGTCATCTCCTTAACCTGAAACCTGGGAACTGGCCAAGCCTCCCTGCCTGTGGTCCACATCCGATACGTCACCAGCCCCTCTCAGCTCCAAATATTTGTTAAAATCACCAGCCTTATTTCCAGTCCTGGAACTCGGGCCCTTCTCTTGGGCCTTGGGGCAGTCCCACCAAACCATGATTGTCAGTTCCTCCTGGACATGTCACTCCTCTGCGTAGTGTCTACCTCAGTTTCTAAGACAAGCCCATTCTCCCCCTAGAGCACAGAGAATGTTCTCCGTGATGACCTCACTCTCCTCTCCAGCCTCTACCTCTGTTGCAGGCTGTCTCTCATGCTTTGGAGAGATCAGGCTGCCTCTGGTTCTTTGGCATACAGTTCTTTGACTTTTATCATTTGTGCTTGGGACCAGAAGTCTTTCAGACTTTGGAGTTATTTTTGGATTCTGGAATATTTATATAGACTTTACTAGTTAGGTATTACTAATCTGAAAAGCCTGAATCCAAAATGCTCTAAAAGCAGGAGATTTGAGTCATGTTGGTGCTCAAAAAGGTTCAGATTTTAGAGCATTTTGGATTTTAAATTTTTATATTCAGAATGGTCAACTTGTATCATGCAGCTTTATATCCTCATTCCTTGGGTCACGGTGATTTTTCTCTATAATTACTCTCTTCTGCCTCAGCCTCCAAAGTGCTGGGATTACAGGCATGAGCCATCACTTGTAGTTCTAATTTACAATATTTCTTTAAACTCTGTAGATAGCCTATGATGACTCTTGGCTAAGCTAAGGGCCCCAGTGTAAGGATTTTGTGTTATTACCATGCTACCTTGAAGTGATCCATAGAGAACTGTCTCTTTTACTACACTATAATTCATTGAATGATGCCACTTTCATTTACATTTTTTTCTCTCAAATTTATTTATTTTAATTGTCAGATAAAATTGTATCTTGTTCAGGATGAAAGAGGCCTCTGGGGCAAGCAGAAAGTTATTGTGAAGTACAATATTAAAAAAAAAATTACGAGTCAAAATATCAAATAAAATTTGTGTTTGTTATATTCTAGGATTATATAACATATTATATTATATATTATTATAGCATAAAGCTATAGTAAGCTTTGGATGATCTATTTTCTTCTCAAAATTCTTCATCATTTAAGAAGAAAAAAATAAAAATATGCAAGTGAACAAATTTGAACATTCACTCAAGGAGGCCTCTGGTCTTTTGAGGTTGTTCCTTTGTCTGAACACAGGCCTCTGGGATGGTGAATGTCTCAATGTCCCTGATGTGCTGGCACCCTCTGGAATCCCTCAGTAAAGCTGTCTTCCCAGTGATGCCGTCCTCTCTCCTTGTCTAGTAGAGAGACTACTTATAACCTACATAGCACCCTCTGGGTGATCCTACCCCAAAGACTCAGAGCCTAGCAAAGCATCTTGCCTTTGTGCTCAAAAGGTGACTCCAGAGATAGTGGAGCTGGATTTGAGTCCCCAGGCCAGGCTCCTTGTGGAGTGCACACACTACCTTGGGTGGGGCACACAAACAATGCAGTGTTTTTCCAGACATTAGGTGGTGACCTAAGGCTGCTTACTCGGTGGGAGAAAAGAGAATCACCACCTCTCTGGCAAACGTTTGGAGCTGTTTTGTTGTACCTTGCTCACTGTCCAGATGAAGCTGGACAGCGACACACCGACATACTGGAGTGTTTTCTGAGCTCCTACCCAGAGAAACTCCTCCTTTGTCACTTTGTTTGGCTTATTTTGGCTAAGTGAGGAAGTTGAATCTGTCACAACTCGAGCCAAACAAAACGGCGATTCTCCAGCCCACGGGTGTGGAATCTCTTCCTTTCGTCCACTCTGCAGTAATCATTATTAGAGAGCATTTTCTCGGTGGTTTTCATATATAAAATGAACAAGACCTTTGCTAAATGTTTACTGTTTAGTACACATATATTTTCCAGAGACTTCGGCTACTGACACTGGCTGAAATGACCACTACGAAGCACTGAATTTGTACAATGGGGCGGGGGTTCTGGTCCCTGACCCGTGGTGGAACGCTACACTGCGCTTTCATTTCACTGTGGAGCTGCTCAGCTGTGCTCAGACTGAAGCAGCCTCGGAGTTCCACCAGGGGCTGCTGTTGAACTTCTGAAAAAGATCCTAATTTGGAGAAGAGAGTGGGAAGTGGTGAATGGGGAGGGAGTCAAGGGGCTGGTTGGGGGGGAGGTGGTGGGGGAAAAAAAAAACAAAACTTGGATGCAAAGCTGACATTTCTGTCTGAGGTGAGGCGTACTTTGCTGATGCCACACATGGAATGTTTCGGAAGTGTCAGTAATAAATAGTTCTATCAGGAATCTTCATATTCCTCAGCTCTACTTATCATACCCCAAGGAGACGCATACAAAGACATAGCTGTCAGGGGCTAATTTGGGATCTGAAAACTATGGCGGTTGTCAGGAATCTTTCCCCATGTGTGATATTTATCTTCTCTCACAAACAAACGGAGTGCAGGGTTTTTAATTAATTTCCAAGTGTCTCCCATGGTAATTTTCTCTCTAATATATTAATGCGATGATTTAAGCCTTCGTTCAGGAGCAGACTTTCGGTTGAAAATCACCAAAGGCTTAGATGGTGTTTAGAGTTATCAATAAGCTACACGTTCGTTGGTTTGCAGGGAATCAATAAAGTTGCCCTTCTCTCCTGTTTATTTTTAGAAGCATCAATGGGGCTTTATCCCTTTTAAGTATATTAAGGAAATCATGAGCCTGCTGATTTTATTTTTCTCCTTTTGATTGGAGGGAGCTCTCAGTCTGTTTCTCTTTTTGTTTGTGGAAGATGTGCACCAGGAAAAACTCTTGATTTGATGACGAATGAATGATTTTTTAAAAGTATTCCCCTTCAGAAAAATCTGATTTTTTTTTTTTAAACAACAAAGGTCCCAGAAAAAGATCACAGAAAGGGTCACACCTCCGAAGCAGGTAAGTCAGTTAATTGAAGAGCAAGTGAAATAATTCTTTTCCCTGCCCAATATCCTTTTCAGTAAAATAGAATGAAATAAAAACAGCAACTTGGAGGTATACAGGTATACTATCTGTACAAAGCATGAAATAAGAATAACAAATTGAGTGCATATTCTTTCTCAAACTGTGTATTTCAAGAAACAAATGGGCTTGTGCTAATTGACCAGATTTAAACATTTCACAGTGTATGTATAGATCTACATTCTCTAAAATGTTTTGTATATAATACAATTTTATCCATCAATTAAAATAAATACATTTGAGAGAAAAAAATCAAATGAAAATGAAAGTGACATCTTTCATAGAAGCCACATTTAGAGTCTTATTTATTTTTGGTAATGTTCATGTCTTTATTTAATATTATTATACTCTTGGCTCAAAGGTTGCCTCAAATTTTATAAGGATTTTTTCCTTCAATTCACCTTTAACATATTTGATTACTGGGGTGATAGGGCGATCCTTGAAGAAATATTTATCTTTCTCTGAAAATGACATTCAAAAATCATTGGAAAAAATCACAGCAATAAAAGGAAAGTCCCCAGAATGTATATGGGAGTTTTAATTACCTGCAATTAAAGTTTAAATCTTTAGAAATTCAGGAAACTTGCTCTTATGTTTTGGAGATTAAATGTGTCTTTTTTTTTTCTGTGTGAGAGTTTCATTTTTTTCCTTTCCAACCTCACATGAACATTTCCCCTAGATTCATTAGGAAAATTTAATAACCAAATATCCATCTAGTAAGAAATGAATTTTTAAAGTTCAGCTACCCTGTTTATAATTTGCATCCCCCCACCCCCTATCCCCAGCCTGCATGGTGGTATGTAAGTGCCACAAAATCAACCTTTTAAGTACAGATTGATCCTGGCAGCTTTTATTTTATGTGATTTCCAAGGATCGGTCTAGAAACGCTTCTTAATTGAAATAGTTCTCCTCCTTTGGCTTTTATTTTATTGTCCTTTCCTTCTTGACATCTTGTACATTGCATCAGAAGCTATTTTAGAGACATGAAATGACAGCTTTCTCAGAGCCGACTGTGGATCCTGATAGACCTGTGCTTCCTCAAGCAGGCAAGTTGCTGGCGCCAGCTTCACAGAAGCTTCCCCTGCATGATGGGCGAATCACCTAGAAATGCAACCTAAACTGCAGGTTAATCATCCAGCACTGGCTGGAGTCAATTCTCCCCTGCCCTGCACCCTTACCAAAGAGCAAGAAAGCCAAAGAACTATTTTCTCTTTGCTATTTAATTTAACAGAATCTGGGCTCAACTTGAGTTGGAAATTATATTTCCTCTTGGCTGGGATGGAGAGGCTACTGTCATTTAGTGGTGCGTTGTAAAGAAAAACTAAAGCAACCTCACAAGCACCTTCCTCCTCTGTTGTCTCTTCCCTGGATGGGAGAACAAAGTGTTTGCTGTGTGATGGAGGCATGCACAGATAACCCACGTGGTACAGAGTCGGAGGGAAAATGCTATGCGACGTTTCGGTTAGAAAAGGGTTATTTGGGAAAAATGTATATCAGTGAGTAGAAATAGAGAAAGCAGGATTACAAAAATATTGTGCAGAGGAACAAATGGTTCAGCCGATCAGACTCTTTTCTCACTATAGGTAGAGAGCAAACATCTCTTAATGGGATGGGTAACAAGACGAGTATTCTACATTTGTTTTTCGGTTTCAACCCAAGTCTTTGTAACTTTACAATGTAAGAATCAGAAATTGGAGCCAATTACCATAATATGTGGTGGTTTGGTGGGAACATGTTCTACATCAGACAGTTAAAAGGGTTTATTGCTATTAGGAGCATGTTAATGCCCTTGATAATGTCTCTACTTGCTTTGTAATGTCTCTTGCTGAAGTATAGAATTCTTTTATCTTCTTATTACATTATGCAAAAACTTGAATTGAAAAGATATTTGCAGGAACATTTAAAGTAGTGCATCAATCAGCTTCAAAGAAGAGAAAATGTTCTTGGAATAGCTTATAAAAGGATAACTGTCACTTTTATTTTGGGTGAACAAAGGCGACAACGCAAAAAGCACTTTATTGTAAAAGCACACGGTGTGATTCAATAAATATGCCGTATAAATATAAAAGAGAAGAAAGTTCATAATTATCTTATGACTTAAGCGTAATTTGAGTAATACTTTCAAAATGCAACTGGCAATGAAGTACTCTTGCTACTAGGTCCTGAGTTCTAGCCTGTGAGTCCCACGAGGTGATAACTATCTTTGATAACATAGGATTTGAATGGATTAGTCATGCTCTGTTTTTAATACTTCTCAGAATGATACAGACAGGAGCATGCTGGGAGAGCATTAGCAAAAATCTTAACCACTTAATGGCATAAGCTTCTCAAAATGGGTTTTTTTATGTGCATGTTATTCAATTGTTGCTCTTATTGTGTATGCTGCTACGACAGCTTTAGATTTGGGTTTAACTGTGTTGTGACTTGGGTTAGCATTTCCAAATGTTTCCTGTGAATTAAGAGAAATTTATCTGTAGCATGATTTCTGGACCTTTGAGATTAGGGCTTCTTTGCTACTGTTCTTTAAGGATACTTACACCTTCCTTATAATGAGAATATTTTTGTTAGCTTGTAAATATGGCTTTGATACTATAAATGCTAATTATATAATCTTATTTTTCAAATATGTTTCCCAAATTTTAATCCTTAATCTGATGATAAATGCTGGAGAGATGCTATAAGGCTTAAGATGAGGTCCTCACACCTGCAGGATATCTGGGTGCATGGAGGAGGCTCTAGTGCCAGCAGGATATCTAGTGCCTGAGGGATGTCTGGGTATATGAGTGGTGTATGGGTGCCTGTGTGATGCCCTGGTGATTGTGTGATGTCTGGGTGTCTGCAGGTTGGTCTAATGCCTGTATGATGCTCCAGCATCTGCAGGATGCTCTGGAGCCTGAGAGATGCCCTAGTGCCTATGGAATGTCCTGGTGCTTTAAGGGCTGTCCAGATGCCTGTGGGATATCTGGGTGCCTATGGGATGCCCTGGCACTTGCAAGATATCGAGGTGCCTCCTCAATGTCTGAGTGCCTGCTGGAGGCCTGGTTGCCTGTGGGCTTGAGCATTGAGACCCAACTTCAGATGGAACTTCTTCATGCTTGGTCTCGGAATAGTATAGGCCATGTGAATTTCCATCATCAGAGCTGCCTGAAATGGTGGTGATGCCTGTGATTCACGCTGCTGCCACACTAGCTGGACTTAATTTTCTTTTTCTTTTTTTTCTTTTTTCTCTTTGAGGGCATAGGGCAGGAGGATGGAACAGAAAGGAATGGGAAGAGGATATTATTGAGATACAATGTATGAAACTCAAATTATTAACAAAAGTATTATTTTTTAAAAGAATCTATACTCTGAACTTTATTATTATTATTATTTTTAGTACTGGCGTTTGAGCCTAGGGCCTCTCATACACGCCAGGCAAGGGCTCTTTTGCTAAGCCACATCACCAGATGGAACTGTCTCTTTCAAGAAAATATTCAGATCTGACACCTGAAAAACATAATATACATTTTCACAATAGGAAAAACCATCTATGGAATCCAAATTTTCCATACTGCATGTTTCTACATATACAGAAATATATCTAGGCATTGAGAATCAGGCCCCTGTATGCAGAAGCTCTATCATAAGTGCCTGTTGATGAAGGTTAGAGCATTAAAATAGAATCCTAATTAGTAAAAATATAATCTGTTTTCTGACCTGACAAAAGGATGCTGTGCCTTATTAAATGTAGTGATACGATCTTTTCCAAGGCTCAGATTTTCCAAGATTCAAAAAAAAAAAAAAAATTCATTTGAAGTCAAATATCCAGGCTAATTCACTCCCTCACGCCATTGTAGCTTAGGAAATTATATGAACGCTATGACATTTCTAAGAAATAACGCTCATTTATTTAAAAACTGCAAATATAGCGCCTTATGATAAGAAATCAGCTCATGACTTTGTGACATCATTTCGCTCACATCTTATTTCTCATGGCTATTGTACACAGTTCCTAATTCATTAAGATAATTTTCTCCTCATTTCAGTGGGCCTCGCGCTGATTCTTTGTAGAGCATCACTCGGCCACTGCGCTCACCGCTTTTTTTTTTTTTTTCTTCTCACCATTCCTTTCTCTTGGCCTGCTTGGGAACACTCTCATTTTGAAAGTACAGGGGAAATTATCTCATGAAAGACATTTAATAACAACAGAACTTCTGAGATTTTTGAAAATGCAGAATTCTTAAGTTATTGAACTATGGGAAAGGCTGTAATTTATAACCAGCAAGTTAGGATTTTGTACACATCTGTGTACTGTTTCAGAAAAATAAAGGTTGTTACCATAGCAACTGCCACATAATATGGAACATACGTTATTTGTGAGATGCCAGGCTTCGTGTTAAAAAAAAAAAAAAAATTCTCCCTCCTCCCGGCTGCTCCCCGATGTTTCAAGGACTCCCACCCTCTTTATTCTTATAAGGTGTTTTCTCCATCAGCTCTGCCAGTTCCCCTTATTTTTAATACTTTGATAGCTCAATTGATAAGTTTGAATAACACAGCTACGGTCTCCCAAGACATTTTCTCACTTGCTCCTGTTTGGTTAATTTTTAAGGAATTCCAGTTAATTTTTCAAGGTATAGAAGCATATATATAGTAAGGATATGGATATGTTTTATTACTGTGAATATGACACATGCAGGTACCTGCTAGCATTTTGTTTGTTTGGCCTGTTGACTGTTTTCACAATTTTGAATTACATGATCATTATGGTATTTTACCATTTAAAAAATATATATATATATACACCCATACCCATATATATATATATTTACTCTATATATGTAATTTTTCACTTAAAAATTTGTACGGTGTGTTCTATCTCATTTGAAATCAATCATAATTTAGATAATTTTGAGTATTTTATTTTTTATTGTATATTTAAAAATTACCACTTTTTTTGAGAATTCATCCATGAGTACTGTATTTACATCATTTCCTCCCTCCACCTCTTTGCTTTCACTGGCCCTGTGTCCCCTCCCCTCCATTTCTGAGACTCTTGTTTAGTTATCTTTGTCACACACACGTACAAGTACACACATATGTATATATAAATAACCTGCTGAGTCCATTTAGTGATTTTTTTTTAATGTATAGGTGTCAGGGCTACCACATGGGACTGGATAACCTATTGGTGGGGGGGGCATGAGCATTTTATCATGACAAAATTGAACTACTTAAAGATAGTAGCAGCTAGGTGTGATAGCTCATGTCTGTAATCCAAGCACTGGGGAAGCTGAAGCAGGAGGACCCCCCCATCCCCCCAAACTTCAAGATCCACTTAGAGTATAGAGTCAGATCTTGTCTCAAAAAAAAAAAAAAAAAAGGGAGGGGGAGAAAGAAATCAGCTCATAATTTGTTTGTGACATCATTTGGCGCACATCTTATTTCTCATGGCTATTGTATACAATATATACCTCATTAGAATCATTTTCTCCTCATTTCAGTGGGCCTCGCACAGATTCTTTGTAGAGCATCACTCGGCCACTGAGCTCAGAGATGCCCCATTTTCTCACGGCTCCTTTCCCTTGGCCCGCTGGGGAGCACTCTCATTTTGAAAGTACAGAGGAAATTATCTCATAAAAGAAATTTAATAACAACAGATTTCTAGTCTTTCTTGGAGAATAGTGTACTAATTACTTTCCTTATCACCGTGACAATACCTGAGAGGAACAACTTAAGAGAGGAAGTTTAATTTATTTTATTTTTTTTCCCCTCCTCACTTTCAGGGAATAAATTCTACCACAATAGCGAAGGCTCGGCCGCTGGGGTGTTCTGGTTTGCGGTGGTCTGCACTTCTTCATATCTTGGCAGATCAGGAAGCAGGGAAAACTATGATTGGAACTAGAAGTGGGAACCACGTTCAAAGCTTGCCTCTGGCAGCCTACTTCAGCTGGGCGGGCCACATTTCTTAAAGGTTCTGTAACCACTCTGTGGGACCACCAGCTGGAACCAAGTGCTTACGGACAGGAGCCTGTGGGAGGATGGTCCAGATACAGCCCACCACAACCGGAAGTGCCAAAAAATAAGAGAGTTGACAGTTCTGAAATCTTGATTGGATTTTTATTTATTTTTCAATTATTATTTTCCATTTGAGACAAGATCTCAAGTAGACTACCTGACCTTGAAACTCACTATGTAGTCAAAGATAGCCTTAAATACCAGATCCTTGGGTCTCGACGCCCCCTGCACCCCCAAACTCTGGGATAATAGCTGTGGTCTACCATTGCCTGCCTTGTACTTTCCATTTTTTTCAATACAAACCTATTGGTTTTATAGGTAGAATAATAAGTCAGTAAATGGAAGGAGGATAACAGCAGGGTGTAGAGAATCATTTAGTATGGTTGAGTGTGGGATCAGAATGTCCAGCTGGCTTGAAACAAAAGTCTGACAACAGCTGGGCATTAGAAAGATGGTGTTTGATGCTTGTTGGGGCCACAGTGTAGCAGAGGTCTTTGAAGTGCAGACATATTTGGGGTGATGGACTTTATTGTGCATGGCAATTTTGCAGTGCAGAGTCAAGATATCGTTGGTACCACTGACATATTTTTGAAGGGATGTTTTCTGGGGAGTATCATCACTTGCATTATCCTTTATAAAGGGAAGATACAGGGTACTGGCTTTCCTTAAAACGGCTATCTGCAAATCTTCACAATGGTTCTATGCCATAAAACTGGGTTTCATCTATCACGAAAACAAATACTTCTGGCAAAAAATGACAGAAAGAATTATACTCCTCTTTTCTTAAAAAAAAACCTAATAGTTTAATCAATAAACATTTATTAAACATCTACCAGGTGTCAGACACAGTTCTTGGAATATAAAGATGGATAGCTATGTGTCCCTGCCTCCAGAGACCTGGCACATCTAATCGGAGTGAAGCATACCATTTGCTACCACAGTGAGCTACATGCTGGGTGGGACCTGGCTTCCTCAGGCATCACCAGTCAGCCACACAGCAACAGTAACAGAGACCCACATCCACAGAACGCTTCCTCTCTCATGGTCCCTTCAGCTGTGCTTTGTAATGTACCTCATACATAGTACCACGTGGATTTTACTGGCAAGAAACAGGCTGGGAGAGTTTGAAAATTTGCTTAAGATCACAGGATTCCCCAGCCCGTTCAACATACCTGTAACAATGCATCCTGCCTTCTACTTGTGCTGCTACAGGGTCCCCATCCTTGGTACCCTGACCTCCCACTGGGCTCCTGGAAGCCTGGCTGGCTTCCCAGCTGCCCCTCTGCTCCAATCACTTCATAGTCTCCAGAGTGCTCTCAAAGAACATAAATCAGACCATGTATCTCCCCTACTTTGAACCTTCTAGTAGGTTCTCATTGCGCATAGAATATAACCTATGAATCTTCTCTCTTTTCTTGGCTCACAAGGCCTCACTGAGCTTGTCACCCTTTTCTCCACTTAAGCCCCCAGTGCCATTGCTGTCATCTGTACTTCCTCCACCATGCCTTGGACCAGAGATCAGCACACTTTTTTCTAACTAGGATCAGATAGGAAATTATTTTTGGCTTTGTATCCATGTGGTCTTTAGTGTATGCATGCATATGCAAATGTGGACATAGGTGAAAACCAGAGGACAACCTCAGTCACTGTCCCCTTTTCCTCCCTCCCCAAAGCTCTCTCATTTGGCCTGAAACTCAACAAGATGGCTTAGGATGGCTGGCCAGCAGGCACTGGGGATTCTGCCTGTCTTTGCTTTCCCTGTCAGCCCACCCTCAAGCACTGGGATTACAAGCATGCCTGGCCGTTTATAAATGGGTTCTGGGGATTCAACTCAGGTTCTGATGCTTGCACAGCAAGCACTCTCCTGGCTGAGCTATGTCTATGTCTCTAGCCCAGGCTCGTAGACTATTTAACTCTGCTAGCAAAGCACAAAAGCAGAGATACTAAATGAATGAATGGATGAAATGAATGAGCTCTGACTCCAATAGAATCTCATTCACAAAGGTAGCAGGCAGGCTGGGCTTACAGACTATGATTTGTTGGCTTATGCTTTAGATTTACTAGTCTCCCTTTGATTCCTTCCTTCTGTTGAGCATTTCCTATCTAAGGGTCCTGCACCATCTCCAGTTCATTCCAACTCTGTCCTCACTGTGAATGATGCTCCTTTGGCTATCATGTCCAAGTCATTCCATTCTAGTCTCTTCTCACAGTGACAAGTGCATCGACTCATTTGCTCACTTGCTCCAGGTCTGGGCACCACCCAGCTGATGCAGCACATGCTGTGTGAGGGAGACTCCTGTATGGTGTTGTTCCTTCAGGTATTTCTACCAGCCAGAGTAGAGGCAGTGGCACGGACACTCAGTACATGACTGTACCAAGTATAACTCAATGCCCTGAATCTGAACCATATACTTTTAATGATTCCTCAACATTCCCTTCTTATGACTCATAATAAGAAGACTGAGGCCAATGATAGTTTGAGGGATTTGTCACACTGTCCTCACAGAGGACCCTTGCATGCTGGCAAAGCCCATATCCCATGTATTTCTGATGATCCAGGGAATTTCTCCCCTGGGCCTGAGTTAGGCTGATGTCTAACCTATGCTGTCCACTGTGCATTGACCTCTGTCATCTATTTGTCACTGCCTTTGCTGACAATGCTGCCATGCCTACTGGGTGCCATCATTTCTCTTAGATTCCTCTGTTACTTCTACTGTCGCCCTGGCACTCTTTGAATCTTGGGTGTTTTATGATACTATCTGTGTCAGCCTCAGAGACTACCCTGTGACAACCATTGCTCCCGATGGGCACTGCTACCTCTACCAAGCACTGAGTCTTCTGCTAGGATTGCTTTTTGTCAAGTCTAGTCCTTCTAGATCCCGCCACTTCCAAGAGCCAAGCCTCCTTCGGGCATTAGGGGAGTGGGAACGACCCCCTTGTTTTGTATTTCTCTTGACTTGAATTAATGCGGCTTGTGTCGCACTAATTGAAGAACTTTCGGTCTTCATTACCACTACCATTCTTTCCAAACATAATAGTTGCTACTTACATAATGTTTATTGTGTGTCTGGCACTGTCGGGAGGGCTTTGAGAATATTAACCTGTGTAATCCTTACAATAGACCGATGAGACAGAAATACTGTTGTCCTCATCTCCAGAGAAGGCAGAGAGGTTAACTGTCTCACTGAAGGCCATCAGTAAATGGCACAGTTGAGATCTTAATTCAAGCTCTCGGCTTTAGAACCCTCCCCTCCCTCTTTACCACTCGTCTATAACGAAGGCTCTAGATGTGTGCCCGCGGGACATGGCTGATTTCATACTGCGCTCCAAATCCTTCTACTGTTACACTGGGGCTTGTTACTCAGTTCCTTTCCTCCTTCGGAGCCTCATCTGCAGAGGTTCCTCTGTGTACAGTCAGTGTACAGTCAGTGTACAGATCTGTGCTAACAGATCTCAGCAGTTATGCCTGCCCTCAGGTTGCCCGGAAACATGCTCCCTCCTTCTGGTGAGGGATGCTAAGATAGCTGCTTAGAGAACCGTGTCTGTAACATTAAGGGACTCTTCAGGAAGGAAGTGGGGCTTGAATTGCAGCCCGAAAGAAGAATATAATTTTGAGAGTAGGAGACTTTGGAAAAGGATATAAACAGATCAGGGAGCCACTTCGGACTACACAGCACACAAAACAGGGACCTGGCGAAGGAAGATATAGCCCACTTCCCCTTTCCAGCGTGGTTCCTTGTGGTACATGAGGCTAGCAATGAGAATGTGTGGGACCTTGAAGAGTATTGGTCCTCACTCAAGAGTTTGGACTTTATTAGTAACCAGGAAAGGGTGGATAGGTACAGCAATTAGGAGCAGTGACTTATGAGGGCTAGAGACAGAACTCCCTGGTACTCCTCAATGGTGAAAATTTCAGTGTATGCCTCAAGCCCATACAATGTGTGCTTCACCTGTGGAGACTGTGTGGGTTCACCTTTCAGAATATTAACTGAGACAGGACATGTCTTCATAGTCTAATACGGACTAATTATTTACAAGCCCAAAATCAGTTTTTCTTCTTAAAATCAGGTGCATTTTCTCCATTCCTTGTGATAAAGGGTCCCTTCTCTGCACCTGTGTCTGCCCCTTTCTCTAGCAGGCATGAGAATGATTCTTGAGTATTGGTCCACTTGTATGATTCCAAGAAGTTCTAGAACTACTTTCCTAGAGGACCACCATGCAGATGATGCTACATCTGATCATCTTGAATAGTTTTATCCAAGTTAACTATTGTTCTAGAGCCCTTCTTCAAAGGCTCCATTCTTGAAACAATGAAGAAATGAAGGCACAAACTAAATTCAGTCTGGGAAGTTGCCTCCCCCTCAAAAAAAATCATCAGCAATGATGAGACTCTCCAGTTTCATGGAAAGCCAATTAGGCAGTTATTTTACATTGCAGTTTACTTAGCCTCCTTATGCTCCCCTGAGGGCACACTTCCCCCGAGAAGTCCTGCTGCCGTGACATCACAAGGTATCCACTGAAGGTGTGTGGTCCCTTTGAAAATCAAATGTCCATTGGAAATAAATGAGTCTCTTTTGGAATATTGTCAGCTCTGCCTGGAATAAATATGTAGACTTATTTCACTCTTGTCAGAAGTCTTATTCTTTGGCAGTTTACATTAAACTCTGGAGGGACAGTTACCCAGCCTGTCTGCTCTATGTGTCTCCCCACACCACACCTGTTTCCCTGCCCGGAGGTGGGAGATAAGGAGAGCTAAGGAGGACTTCCCACAGGGGGATGAGTCCCACAAGAGGGCTGCCTGCTGCTTGATGAGCCTTTTTGAGGGATTTTAAGGGAATAACCCATCTGAAGAAGCATTTACCACCCCTACTGCTAGTTCCTTGTTTTATCAAGCACACAAATCTTATTCTTACGACATTCTAAGCTTTGAAACAGAGCAGGTAGTTTTTCCTTAATCGAATTATTTAATGATTTTGTGGCTGAAAGGCTTGGGCAACCTGGAGACCATCTCAGTGGACTCTTTCTCTCACTTCACTGCCTGTTCTACAAGGATCTGTCAACTCAGGAATGTGATGTGAAATTCCATACACATTTGTTCTAAGAGCTGCGGCTTTTATAAAGAGGTATAAAGAAACATCCAAAGGATGATTAACTTAGTATTATAGTGGATTACTCTAGATAACTTCCCTTAGTTGTCCCTGGAAATGGCCTGACTTCAGGACAGGACAAAGGATATCAAATACAGAGTTTCTCAGAATCTCTGACTCCAGGATCATCCCAGTCTACTGCCACACTTCTTCTGATCCTTACTCTTTCCTCAGGAAGGGAAAAGGATCCTGCTGCTTCAGCACCCAGAACAGCTGTATTTTAATTGGTGGTGAAAAGATACCTATCTCAGGACTCCGTGAGAAGGTTACTCAGTTTATAATCATTTGCAACCTAACCTTAGGGAAGCAGAACTATAAAGCTTCAGTCAGTCACATCTGAAACTCAGAAAACAAAAGCTTTATATAAAAAAGAAGTTGAATAGCGAAAAATAGACTCCTTTACAGTTATAGCCAGTTCAGCAAGTGAGACGTGGGAGAAGAGGAAACAGAGGAAGAGGAGAGTCGAGGGAGGCAGGGCAGGACACAAAAAGAAGCATAGAGCTTGGGAGTGAGGGTGACTGGTAAGTTCATGCACTGTTTGTCTCTTCCTGCAGTACTGCGCTATTTCTCATGTGAGCGACCCTTACCTGACAGTCCGTCTCACCCCATCCTGCCGTGAGAAGCAGCCCACACCATTTTCAGAGCCAGCCTGGCTTGCATGAAGGCTCCTTGCTAGACCCTTGTGTCTTCCAGAGGTTGCCTGCTTCAGGTCCTTCTGTATATCTTAGGGAAGTTCCAGTGTGGTACTTTCTTTTTGAGAAATATGTTCTGTGAATCAAGAAAAAAAAAAAAAAAAGGAAAATTAGAAATAATTAGTCCTTCCTTAGGGAGTCTTAATCTTCTTCAATTTTAGTTTTTTGAAGTACTTTTTTAAAATTTATTTCAACTTCAGCCTCTGATGAAGAATGATGTTTTAGGTCACTATTTCCTCAGATTTAGTTATCTATCCATCTTCTTCATGATCGTTGTACACCATCTGTGTCATGTTCGCTCAATATTTTTTCTGTATATGAGTTCAGAATGGTATATTTTGGTCTCATTCTAAGTCACAAGATTGGCAAAATTCCAAGTGTATTATTTAAAAAGAATAAACTAACAACAATGAAAACACTGGGGCACAGGGCACCTCTATTTCACTGATCCAGCAGAATGATTGACCTTCACTGGCAACTTTATGGGATTTAGAATCACCATGGAAACACACCTCTGGATATGTGTATGAAGGTGTTTCCAGGAAGGTTGAGCTGAGCAGGGAAGACCCACCTTGAATGTGGGTGGAACTATCCCCATGCTATGGAGTCCCAGAGTGACTAAAAAGCTTCAAGTGGCCTGCGTACCAGCGTTGGTTTCTCTCAGCTTCTTGGTGATGGATGCAGTGTGTCCAGATGCCCGATGCTCCTGCTGCTGTTCCCTTCTATAGCTCCACGACACACTGTAGCCCTTCTTACACTGTAAGCTAAGGTGCTCTGTGTCATGCGTTTACTGGTGGCAGTGAGAAGAGTACCTAATACACCAAGAAAATGTCTGGCTTCTGACTTAAATCTTCAAATATACATTTGTGTCTGATGAGAGCTAGCCACTGTGCATCAAAAAGGAAAGATACAGGATGGGTGCCATCCCAGGAGGCTCAAAGGTCCTGTAGGACACCAGATGAAGTTTATTGAAAAAATGGAATATTTTTCAAATGAATTACATTTACATGTATTATATATGCATATGTGTGCATATGCATCTCCCTTTAGCATTTACGTCCTGGATCTGAGTGATGGAGTTAAGCGTGTTGACAAAAAGATGACCCTCTATAAAGGCACCAGATGCCAGTTCCAGAAAGTTCTTCTAAGTGGTGTTTCTTAAAAAAGGCTTGTTGGTCCTCTCACTTCTGTATTTGCTATTCCTTGAAAAAAAATATAGGGTTTCTGTGATTAAAAAAAGAATCATATTACTTAATAATAATCTCAATCAACTGAGTACCTTTGTGGTTTCCCAGGAAGAAGATAAATAAGATTATATTATTATTTCGTGGCTTTGTGTTTGCCATAGAATTTCTTCTTCAGATTCCGGGGTAAACAGAACAGAGGATCACTTCTACGATTCATGTATTTTCCTGAAGTAGCTTCTGCTGTCTCATTATTTGGAGACAGTAGCAGAAAAAAAGGATTAAGAAAACAGAAGGGTGCAGTTAATTGTATAATTCACAGTAATAGCATCTTTTTGTTCGCTTTTTTTGGATTGTCTCCCTCCTCTCCTCAAGGAAAGACTGAATAGAGTGATTTTTTTTCTTTTTTCTTTCTCTTTCAAAAGTTGGTTATGTGTCAAATATATGTTCATAATAATCATAGTTACCATGACTTTGGGGGAATCAGGGCTTCAAGTAAATATGCAATGCAGAGGACTTTATGAAAAATTGATCTTCGTGTTTGAGGTCAATAGAAGGATTCTTTTGCTTGGAATGCCAGTGAATAAATGTGGACTTGGGCCACGGGCACTGGGCAGAGATGGTCTCTGGGAAGAACGACATGCCTTCAGCACGAAGATACTACAAGAAAAAGACATGCAATTAAGGGAGGAGGAAAAGGGCAGAAACCGAAGCCATTAAAGAGACTGTGATATGAGGAAACACTGTACAGAGGATGTGACCGAAGATCTCAGATCTGAGAGCAGAGGGGAGTGAGACTGTTTAAAATTCCACTGTGCATTCGCTCCACGGGAAGAATAGCATTCCTGTGTGGTGCCGCCTGCCACTCCATGTTTAGAAACAATTAAAAGATGCAAATATTTATGAATCACTGTGTATGTTGTAATCCTATTTGGAAAACAAACATCGCCTTGTATGATAGACTCTCGATGCTGGTTGCTGTTGGGATTCAGGGGTTAAAGCAAGCCCTTCAAAATGAGCTCACAACTGCTACCCAGACAAAGGGATGCAACTCAAGAGAGATTGTGCTGTTTGCTTACAAGCTGTTGCCTATGCCAAATGAGCATTTTAAAAGCCATTCAAATTAAGTTGAAAATTTGTAATTATATTTTCCCTTTTAATTGTAACTTATGCAAATGTTAGATTCCAGCTGTACAAATAATTTTCACTTCAGACTACAACATTCACATTAAATCTAGCATGTAACACCCTCATGCAAGATCCTTCCCAGGCTGTAGTTGCAGATTGAGAAGGCTGGAGTTGGCTTGGTTAGTGATGGCTTCTGTGACTGGAAGCCTGCAGTTAAGTATAGATCATGGAGTGGCTGTCGAGAAGAGAGATATACCTTTCCTATAATTCTCTGGAGACGATTTACAAATAGAACACAAAGAATGACACAGCAGGTCAATCAGGGACAGTATAAAGCCTTAAAAACCCTAGATGTCTCCAGTAAATGGATCCACCTCCATGACTATGATATGGGCAGCACAGATTGGACTCAGTGAGTCACCGAATAAAACAAAAAGGAGGGTACCATGTTGGGAGTGAGAAGTAAGAGGGGCTGGATCTGCAGAGTTAGGGGGAAGAGTGTATGTGGGAGTATGATTTAAATATATTGAATAAATTCAAAAATTAATAATATTTCTTATTGTAAGCCCTTGGATGCTTAGTAAAGCAGATACTGTAATTGATGAAGTGAGCTCACAGTGTACTAGCTACAGGAAGAGGAGATATGTGACTCATTTGTTAATTGTCACTCCTTGGAAACCACTTTGTAAACAGAAATTAAGTAATTTTCATTTCCAGTGAAAATTTCATTCGGAGAAGTCATGTCCAAAAGCATTTGAAAAGTGATTTACACATATGTGCATATATTATTTAAGAGCTCACATATACCTCAGAAACAAAGCAAGGTAGAGAACAAATGGGGAGAAGTACAGCAAACACTTTGTTCTGATTCTCAATAGACTTGGGAAAGTTTTCTCTCTCTTTGGAGGGAAACACAGGAAACCTGGATTAATGTAAGCCCTGTTGGTGATTGATCAGTTTTTCCTTTCCTTTCCTTCCCTTCCCTTCCCTTCCCTTCCCTTCCCTTCCCTTCCCTTCCCTTCCTTTCCCGTTCCTTTTCTTCCTCTCATTCTTCCTTCCCTCCCTCCCTCCCTCCCTCCCTCCCTTCCTTCCTTCCTTTCTTCTTTCTTTTCCCTTTTTAGCTTTAACAATGCTCTAAAAGCAAAGGAAAGAAGACAATTCATTTAAGTAATTCATGATTTTGTTTATTGACCAGGAGAACTTGTCAAGATGGACTGTAGTAGAATGAGCATGCATATTTACAGAGCTAGCAGAGATCAACGCTTCGGTTGTCAATCAGGCAAGCAAATCAGCACGGCATAAGTTGAGGGTCACACACTGAATGGCGGTGTTATGCTTGAAAGCCAAGGGGTCCCACTTCCTGTGCTTTTATCATCAAGCCAGCTTCCAGTTGGAAAATTGCACCCTCTTCCTAACTGTGGGTACTTCCTGTGCTTGTCCATGAAACGAACTTGGACTCAGTTGGAAAATCATATGAGTTTTGGCTTTTTAAAACACCTGGATAGGTTCCAGATAGAGATGGGAAAGTTTGTGGTTCTCTAAGTAGCTCGGCTTAGTTAAAATTGATCTTCAAACTATAGGAAATCTAAGACAAAGATCCCACATTTCTGAAAATTGACAGAGTGTGCTGTCAATCCATATGCTCCAGGTCAAGGAGTCAATGATGGGCAAAACAAGGAAAAACTGAAAAATAATGACCAGAGTCAAAAATCCAAGAAAAATGAGGGAAAACAGCCTTCCAGTGGTGTATGAGTCAGTGGTTCGTGACTTAACCTTATTAGTTAGGCTCATGGCATATTTTCTTCTGTAACTACGAAAATGCCGTATCGCTTGTGAGTCACACTGGATCCTTACGTATGGTAAAGAAAGAAGCCCATGCCATTAGGGCCTGTGTGTTGCTCTGTACACAATGATTTACTGTGGACAAACACTTCAATGTCTTTTCTTTGTGAACTGATTCATTCATTCATTAGCTCATGTATTTACTGACTCATTCACAAAGCATTTTTGGGGGCAGTTGTTATGTGCCAGACAACATAATCATCAGATTCCAAAAATGGTAGTGCCACTGACAGTGTTGTAAATGACAGTCTTGGCTCAGCTCAGGCTGGTCTCTGTCGGGGTTATCAAAAGAATTGCTGGAGATAGATAAGAGCTTATACTCAGCATGCCTCAGACCTGTGAAATGGGTTTCCATCTGCCAGGAAGAACCATTACTTCCTTACCACCCTACTTCCAGTAAATGGGGCTCATTTGGTCACCATTAGCAGTACCTGTAACACACATCAAAGCCCGTGAGCTAGCTCCCAGGCTGTTCTGGCTTGTACACCTCCCCCAACCCTGCAGCTAACTGCCCTCTTTAAAACCAGCAAGGATGCATCCCTCCCCCCTTGATACTCTCTCTTTCCCAAGAGATAGACATAGAAACTTTGAACTTCCCCAAATAAACCTTCTTCTTTTCACCCACGGAGTGGCCTCATTCAGTGGTTTCACTGTGCCTTCGCTTACAATTATCTGTGAGAAGGGAATATAGATTGATAAAGAAAAAGTTAAGCCATGCACACAGTGAATATTCATTGTGTGAATGTAACTTACAGACTAATGGAACCCAAGAATTTTGACTTCTAGGCTCAGATCACATTCAGGAGACAGCTATGGTGCTCACCTCCAAAATCAGATTTATTTATTGATCTCTCTTTCTCTCTCCCTCTCTTTCTCTCTCTCTCTCTCTCTCCTCTTGGGATGGAGTAGATATAGCAAATTATCAAGTAGCTCAGGTTGGCCTTGAACTCAATATGTATCAAAGGATGAGATGACCTTGATCCCCATCTCTCTCCCTTCTGCATGATTAAAAGCACGTGCCTCCAGATCTGGTTGGGCAGTGCTCGGTATCGAACCTAGATTCTTGTGCATGCCAGACAAGCACTCTACTGAGCTATGGCCTCAGCCCTTCCTAGACTGTATCTCTTCTTCCTTTCATCTAGCCACACTGAACACAGACTCACAGATGCAGATGCTTCGACTTATGTATCTTACCAAAAGTACAAACATACACCACAGAAAGGAAGCAGGTCTCTCATGGTTGGGCTGTGGTTAAAAGCACGGACTCTGTAGTTAGATGTGTATGGCTTGTATGCTGGCTTTGTTATTGCTATTCAGCAGTGTCCTTGCTAAACACTGCACTTTCTTACCAATAGAATGAATGCTATATAAAGTTTTCAATGAAAGTTAAATTTAAATGCAGATATTTCTTTGACATATGATTAAAAGGCATTTGATATACCTAACCTATTTAGCATCGTTTCACAGTAACACAGTACACTAGGTTGCATGGCTGATTGGAAGTTGCAGCCCAGCATCTCAAGGGTGTATCTATCTTGTTTTACCAGAAGGGGGAGAGTTGTGTGTGGATCAAAATTCACAATTTGAACTAAGGTTTCTGCTAAATGCTGTTGCTCTGGCACCTTTGTGAAGCTGAAAACAATTGTAACTCTAAAGATGGTTAAGATCAGGTCTGTAAAGCTTGACACCTTGCAGGGCCTGACAAATGGTGGCTATTAGCAACATTTTGCTAAAATTCTCTCTTCTCAGTGAGTTTCCATTGCAAGCAAGGCCTCTTGCCTGCCTGGTTCATCACAGGATTTTGCTATTGGGGAGATCCAAGCAGAGAACCTTCTGGGTCTTCTCCGGTTCTTCAATGCTGCTGATTGGTCTATTTCCAGATGGTGGCAGCAGCTCCTGGGCTCCTCTGTGGCTACTTTGTTCTCAAAGATTTATTTGCATTGGTTTAAATTATATGTAGGTGCGTGTGTTCCCATATGCGCATGTGCATGCGAGTGCCGGTGCTTTTGGAAGCCAGAGGTATCAGGTACCCTGGAGGTGTTCCTGAGTCAAGTGACACTGGGACTGGAAACTGAGTCAGAGTCCCCTGAATGAGAAGCAAGTGTCCTTGACCACTGAGCTGTCTCTCTAATTCATCTGTGGCCACTTTCTGGAGAACACCTTAGGGTACCGCCTGGAAGAAACCCAACCTTGGCTGACTCCTTACCACCACTGACTCCTTACCACCAGGTCAGCAATTCCTTCCTTCGACTCTCTTCTCGGTGCCCTCCGGTGTGGCAGGAACAACACTGCTGCTAAACCGCCTGTGTGCATGGCCAAATAGGGAGCATAGGCGGCTTGGCGGCTTGACAAACCGTGTGCATGTGTGGTTTGCCAGACAGTGTGCACACATGGTGCGCATGCTCAGCTGGGCTCTCACTTGTCAACAAGCCTGCCGTTGACACATGCGCAGTTAAGCCTCCCTGTTCCAGCCAACCTGAAAACCTGCCGAGGAGCCCAGAAACAGATGACGTGGTGAGATGTAAGCCAATGTGAAAGAGCCACAACATCAGCTTGCAATTCAGGAGCCAATGGGACACTGGGCGAGGGTTTAAAAGGGGGGGTCCCTCTTCCTGGAATAAACGAGTCTGCTTTTGCTGCTTACCTGACTCTGCGCCAGCTCATCTCCCCAACCCGGCAAGGGTCCCAGGTCTGGGTTCAGCAACAGGTACAAAATCTTAAGCAACACTCTGGGTCTCCCTTATTTCCCATTTCTCCCCCCTCTTCTCTCTGTCTACTCTGGAGACATAAGTTCACATTAACTCTCTGGATCCTGACAACTCTATGGATCCTGATGAGGGCACTAACCTGTATTAGTTCTTGAAATGTTTGTGCATTATTGATCTTTCCACGGCCTCTTCAGTGCCCCAGTCCCAGCATACGGGACTGTCATTTATTTTGTATAATCTTCCACATTGATGAAATGCAGAAAAAATGGGAAAAAAATCTTCTCCAAATCAATGTCTTGTGGATATCAGGAAGCAGGTAGATCCACAGTTAGTTGTGTATTTACCCCAAAGCATACTCTAATCAATTACCTCTTCACATTTGCTCTTGGCAAAAGTCTCAAGATATCGAATCTTAGGTTTCCTAAATGGGCAGTCCCTCACTTGCCGTGACTATGTCCAATTGAGAGGGAAGAGCAAGATTATGCGAGAGAGATGAGACTTTTAAAAATATGTTAAGAAGTAGAATAAACTGAAGCATTGGATCCATACTAGGTATTTGGGGTAAGGAATATGCCCACATAGTATTATAGTGCCTTTATGGCATTGAATTGATGATGTAGTATTTCCCACATCTTGAATTCTCCTCCTCCTCCTCTGCCCTCTTTCCCCCCTCTTTCTCTTCCTTCTTCATTTTATTGGTTGAGACAGGTTGGGTTCAGACTCTCCATGCAGCTAAGGATGACCTTAAATTTCTGACTTTTTCCCCCTCTTCCTGAGTGCTGGGATTCCAATCATTTCCATCTGATTTTATGGTGCTGGGAATGAGTCCCGGCTTTGTATGTGCTTGAAAAGTGTTCCTCCATCTGAGCATCACCTATCAGCCTCCTCTTGATGGTGTTCTTTCTCTGGGAGACTGATCTCCATCCTGCTTCTTATTCTATAGGATGCTGAAGAATCACTATTAAAATGTTAATTCCTAGGCATCTCTACCTGGGCATTTTCAACAACCAGTGAGTGGGGCCCTGGCACCTCCATTTAGAACGCAAGTTTCCTGGAGACTGGAGACCAGACCTGTTCACACCTTCCATTTAGCCTCTGCTCATGCTTCTGCCCATTTTCTTTTCTGGCTAAGGGAAGCTGGTATAAGAGCAGGTTCCTGGCAAGCAGATGTGGCTATGTCAGAGCTGTTTAGTTAGAACTCACAGGGCTGCCTAATATACAGTGCCATCAGGTTGCTGCTGAGGGAGACACCTATGATTCCATTAATTATTTAGGGATCCAACATAGCCACAATTAATGAATTTGAATGTATTACAATGATCTTAATCAGAGGAACAGATGCAAAATGACAATATGATACACACAAATTTCCCCCAGCGAATTGCACACTATTAAGGTCTGTTGCAGTCAGTGAATCCAGATGCTTCTACACACTTACTGACCATGAAAGATCCTGGTTTCATTACATGAAAGAAAATAAGTTCATCCTGTCATCTTGCAGAGTTAAAGTGGGATCCAATTCAGCAGCTGGCGAGGCGGCTAAGTTGGTTTGCAATAATCCCGCTTCCGCTTCAGGACTGGCTGAGTGGTGAAGCCTATTGCATCCGGGCTTAGTGTTCACTTTACATTATCTTTATGCTTTCCCACATGAGATGGTTTGCTCCTGCTCCAAAAGCCTCTGATGTACTAAACAAGTTTTATATACACACGGCATGAGGAAAAAGTGACCTACTTCTGTGGCGGGTAAATTCATTAAGATTAGAGTAATGAAACTAAATCACCATGATAAAATGGGAAGCTCACAACTTCTCAAGGATATATACCAAAAAGGCTGTCAGATTTCTGATGCGAGCCAAGTTACATATCACAGCATCTTTACCTTCTTGTCCTAGGAATTGTATGAAAGAAATAACGAGGAAAAAAAACCCCAAATCTGAAGAGTTTCTATATTTAAAAAATAACAAAAGTAAACAGTAGACAAAAGAAACCAGAGATGTTGCATCTCCTGTAAGGGGCTGTCAAGGGATGTGGCGATCATTCGGTAGCTGCACAGGAGCAGACAAAAAGATGCAGTGGAGAAAGAGGCTGGGGTAGCAGAGAGACCAGGGAATACTCATTAAAGGTAAAGGGCTCACTTGGAAGGTTAACATTCACAGACTTGCTCAGGACCTGTATCCCCGAGAAGGAAAACCAACAAGACGTGGAAAACAGTATTCACAAGGCCGCCATAGTATTGTGTGGGATGTCCTTTACCCTATTAGGGCTGTTCCCGGAGGAGTCCTCTCCTGATTTGGCTCTGAGAAATACAGGAGAGGGCTGATCATAGAATAGGACGATGAGCTGTGCTTGGGGGCAGCAGTCTATTTCTGGGGCCAGAGAGAGGGGACTGGAGCCTAGAAGATCACCTGCCCTTTCCCAATAATTCTGCCTTTTTGTCCTTGTCGCTGTTGCTGTCTCTGCTTATGTGTGCACGGTGTGTTTACGGGATGTGCGTGCTGATGCCTGTGAATGCAGGTGTATATGGTTTTAAGGTCTGAGGACAGCTTTGGTGTTGGTTCTCACCTTCTATCTTGTTGAGACAGGTCTCTTATAAACCAGGCAAGCTTCCCTGTGAGTTTCTGGGGATTCTCTGGTATCTGTCTCCCATCTATTAGGAGAAGCACTGGAATTATAGATATGTGCTACTGTGTCTGGTTTTATGTGGATTATAGAGATCTAAGCTCAGGTTCTTGTGTCTGAGTGGCAAGTACATTACCCATTGGGCTATTCCTTGAAAACAGCTGGTCTGGAAGAATATAGCTCAGACAGCAATGCCATCTTTGAAAAAAGGCATCAATAGGAAGCTCATATAGAGAAAACATGGGTAAGAGCAACAGGGCTAACCAGCAGATGGAGAGAACTCCCGAGCTGATGAAAGCCATGTCCTCACAATTTGCCTTGATTCGAAATGAACACATTCTTAACAACTCAAGTGCCTGATGAAGGGAGACTCCTAAGCAGAAGTGTAAGAACTGGGGGGAAAGGAGGTATGGAAAATATGAAACATGGATCAAACACAGAGAATGAGATATTATTGGATAGAGATACAAATGGAAGAAATGTGAAGTTGAGAGGTGCCTTAAGAACCAAGTGGTAGAGCCTGCAAGATGGCTCAGTGGGTGAAGATACTTGCTGCCAAGGTGATGTGTGGAGCTGTATTCTGGGGGGGGGGGCGGGGGGGTTCATTGTAGAAGAAGAAAAACAGATTCCTGCAAGTTGTCTTCTGATCTCCACAAGTACGCTGTAGCACACACTTGCCAAACACACACACATGCAATCACACACGCACACACACATGAACACGTACACACACCCCACGCATGATGAAAACACTTTAATGAAATCCATTGTTTCATATGTTAACATAAAAACTTAAACAAGAAAACAAACATAAAAACCCAGTGGTTGAAATAATGACCATAAAAACATAAGAAAAAGAAATCTTGGACACAAGTAATGGGAGTTGTAGAAGAAAAATATGAAGATCAGAAGAGACTTCAAACATTTTAAGGTACAATTCAGGAAAACTTTGTAATAATAAAACAAGTAATTCTGCACCCTGAAAGGGCAAAGTGTACTTAGGGAAAAACAACCCAGACTATCACCAATCAGGAATTCTAGTCAAATTATTTTAAGTTGGAAAATTTCAGGAAGATTTCTTTGGGTAGAGTATTAGTTTCTTCTCTTGTTGCTGTGATAAAATATGCATCAATAATTCTTATGGAAATATCTTTTACATTATAAGAGACAAAACTTTGATGGGCCTCAAAGCCAAGTTAATAATATTCTTTGAATTCAGTTAAGATTTAAGACTGATACCCTGCTGTGTATTCAGCCCATTTAAGTTGTCTTTAAGAGAATAATGTACACAGTCATATTTGTCATGGATTTCCCTTGTAATCATCTTTTACAACCTAAGCTAATTTAACCATAAATTATGTTTACTTCTATGCCCCTGACCCAGAGAGCAGTGCATGTGTGTTTGTATGTGTGGTAGGATAATCATTTACAGAAAAGAGCAAACAGGTCAAAGTGACTTCATAAAACAAAAATCCACCATAACTGTTGGAAATGGCATGGGTATAGGTCAATAAGTCTTTTTGTCTTCTTGTTTGCTTTTTTTTTTCTCGGACAGTTGAAGTCAGTAAAGTTCAATCCTTGTAAAACTCTGTTAAAGATTTCTGCAAAGTTTCCTCCACCCCTTCCCATTCTGATGCTTTCTGTTCTGTTCAATAAATAGAAACCAAAGCCCTTTGCTAGGGACAGAGCAGACAGATAGCATTCAGGCTAGGACAGATTCAGATTCCTACAACAGACAGATTAGAGACAAGCCAGACCCATAAACTACAGAAGAGACAGGGAGAGAAGTGGAGAATTCAAAGTTGGGCTTACTCTTGGTCTAACTATTTCAAGAGGAAGTGCTTTGATTCCTTTCCTTAAGGAGATACCAGAACATTTTGGTTCCTCCGAGGTTACTTCTAATTGTGTTACATTTGTGCAAAAATACTGTGACTATAAACAACTTAAAGAAGGGCTTATTTTGGCTCACAGTTCAAAGGGATAGAGTCTGTCATGGCAGGGAAGATACTGCAACAGGCAGAGAAGACTTGGAGGCAGGAGCTGGAAGCTGGCTGATTTCATTGCCTCCATTCCACGGAAGCAGTGAAAACAAGTGGGTTCAGTCTGTAAAACCTGAAAGCCCACCCCCTCAATGACGCACTTCCTCCAGCATGGCTCAGCCTCTTAAAGGCTCCAAAACTTTTCCAAATAGCACCACTAGCTGGGGCGCAAGTGTGTATGTACTAAATTCTCAGGGAATGAAGTGTGAGCCAAAGATGCATATCCACCTAAGGATGCACATGGGAGATCTTAGAGCATACCGTGCCATGAGCTTGTGTGAGTAAACAAATCAAGGGAGGAAATCTGCCAATTTCGTGATGGGTTGCCTAATTGGACGGAGAGCTCAGAGCAAACCTTTCATTTTTCTTTCCAGGAAGAAAGCTTTTTATTAGGAAGATATTGAAGGCATGCAACATAGTAATAGTGTTGGGTCTGCTGAGTAGCTCAAATAGACACTGAGACAAACACATGGCCATTTTAAAGTAGTTTATTAACGCAGGTTACATTCTGACATGTCAGGCCCGGTCCATTAAAAAACATGGCAGCATCCAAATGCAGCCCTATGGGCCTTTTAAACCAAACAAGGCAGTGGCTATGGGATCTTTCTGATTGGTCAGGATCTGAATACTGGATTGACTGGTCATATCTCCAAGGGATGTAAGGGGCTTTTGGAAAGCCAGGATTTTATGGGTAAGGAAGAGCCAAGGTCAGTGCTGCCACCACTGGGGGTGCTGGTCCTTACAATAGTAGAATAAAGAACTCGTGTAGCTGCTGTCTAGCCTTAGTGGCTGTCATGGCCAGTCCCTATTTGTTATCCTCCTGGTGTCTCATCATCAGTCCCTTCCATCCTCCAGCTGTGTGACAATCAAATCACTTCATTCATAAATATTTTGCTGTGTATCTCTAGTATCATTATCACACCAAAAAATAAATAATAGTAATTCTTTACTACCATCAAATATCCAAGTCAATGTTTACATTACTGTGATTTCCTCTTGAACATTTTAGGTAGTCTATGAGTTGCAAATTAAGATATTCATATACGCAAAATAAAACAAATAAATCTGAAAAAAAAAATCAAAGCTGCAGATGGGGTCTTGAAAGCAAAGTGGTGACTGAACAATGAGGGAGTACTATTAACATATTATGAGTTGGGGATGGAGGAAAGGGGAGGAAGGAGGAAGGAGGAAGGGGAAGGAGGGAGGGATAGAAAGAAAGAGAGAAGGAGAAAGAGTAAGGAAATAGCAAATGCTTTTAAAAAGATCTTATTTATTTATTCATATTTATTTTATGTGTGTGAATGTTCGCCTGAATGTATGTCTATGTACCATGTGTATGGCTGGTGATTGTGGTGGTCAGAAGAGCATGTCAGATCCCCCAGAATGGAGTTATTGACAGTTGTTAGCCACCATATGCTTCCTGGGAACTGAACCCAGAACTTCTGTAAGAGGTAAATCTTAACCACTAGGCCATCACTCCATCCCCTTTTAAATGCTGTTTAAAAATAGAAGACTTAGAGTGTTTTGTAAGTGCAGACTTTAAGGAGAGTAGAATGACTATGAGCATAGAAGCACACAAATCTTCCTTTCTTTTCTTTTCCTCAAAGTTGAGAAACTCAAGCTAAAAAGAAAATATAAAGTAACACAAAATAATACAAGTAAGCTGAGACAAATCATACTTGTCATATTAAATGCTATAAAATAAGCTCTACAACTCTGAAATGAGAAAGGTTTTCACACTGGAGCCTAAAGAAAAAAACTCAACTCTGTGTCATAGTCAAAGGCGAGATGGAAACAAATGGGATTCAGAAACGTTGAAATTAAAAGAGTGAGCAAAAGAGGCAAAATCAAACCGAAGACACTAAGGGCAGCTAATCAAGATATTGTAAAAAGTCTAATTCAGGCTGGAAGGCATTCAATGAGACAAATACAGATGTATAATAGTATTTGTTCTGCTTCGGTATTGATTCAAACTTAGTGAAGTTACAATAACAACTGTTATATGAAATTCCCAGGTTCTGCATGAACGTCAAAGTTGCCTGCCCATATTGGTATTTGTTACTCCAGTGCCCTTACTCCTTGGGATCAATTTTCTGTTCAGCTGCTCAAAGCAAAACAAATAAAAACAAAACACAAAATAAAACCCACCAACACCATAAACTAGCTGGCTTGGAAACAGTAGAAATTCCTTCTCACGTTTCTGGAGCCTGGGACTTTCTAGCTGAGGTGACAGGACTCACAGCTGTCTAGTGAGGGCTTACCTGACTCAGAGATGCGGCCTCCTTACTGTGTCCCCAGGTGGGTAGAAGTGGCTTTCTGGCCCTCTTGATCCTCCTTTATTAAAATACCAGTGTTATTCACAAGGGCATCACTCTCACCACTTCAGTGCCTCTCTTCAGAGCCCCCTTGGAGGTTCAGTTTTAACATCCAACTCTGGGAGAGACATAACATCCAGACCACAGAGATAACCTGTTCCTGAGTCACCTGTGGTACATCTGCTGTTCAGTAAGAGAGGCTGCAGATCTGCCGAGATGTGGGGAGGCAAAGGGAGCTCCATCACTCTAGGGCAGGTGTGACAGAGCAGAGCGTTAATGGTCTTGTCTCAAATCAGTCAGAGTGTCAAAGGATTAAATTATAGCCCCAAATGCAGTTATGAATACCAAGATATTTAAAAATGAGAATAAACAAACATTCCTTCATATAATATATCTGTATCTTATCTGTATCTATATATATCTAATCTATAACTTGTCTATATCTGTCTAAGGAAAGTGAGGGTGAAATTTGATGGCAAGAATGGAGGTGTTCCTTTCAAGACATGAAGGACTTAGGGATATCTAGAATCACTGAGAGAATCTGACATTATTTGAAAGGTATTAGCGAAAGCAGTAACCTGGGAAAGCACAGGTCTAATGTTACTGCTCAAGGTGCAGTTTATCTGGAGTTTCTAAGAGCAAAAGTACTACAATGAGAAGATTTTGGAATAGTGGGAAAATATAAAGGAATCAGTAGTTTTTATATTCCTTTCTTAAAGGCATGAAAGAAGAAAATGGCCCATAAAGATGGCTCAGCAAGTTAAGGTAGTTGCCATCAAGCCCAACATCTGGGTTCCATCCCTGGAACCCACACAGTAGTAGTGAATGGATTCCCTTGAAGTGTCCTCTGATATTCACATGAATGCCATAGTATGCTCCTGCCAACAGAATATAAATGTAGAATAAATACTCAAAAAAAGAGGAAGAAGAGGAAGAGGAGGAAGAGGAAGAGAAAGGAGGAGAAGGCAGAGGAGAAAAACAAGGAAGAGGAGGAGGAGGAGGAGATGACAAAGATACCCTAGACATAGTAGCAACTCATAATTTTGAAAACCTAAGAACACATGCTAGAGTTAACTGAAAAACGTATTAGAAATAACAAAATAACAGAATAAACTTTAAGGTATGTGCAGAAAACATAAAAGAGTATTGTAAAACTTTAAATATGAATAAAATGCTTATGAAGATGTCAAGTTTTTCAGTTGAGTCTAATAAAAATAAAAATGTAAAAAATTATGAAATTGGACATTCCAAAGTTCACACTGAAAAACAAAAATAAGTTGCAAAACGAAAGAAATGGTACAATATTGACGGAGATGGTGGCAGAAAAATAAGACAAACACTATTGTATATCAAAGCATATTTTAAAATGTAAGTAGAGGAAACGGCATGGTAGGTAAGTGGTCAGAGAGAAGGACGATCAATAAAATAAAAATAAGAAACTTAGATATAAAAATTACAAAGTTAAATTAAGTTATAAAAAATTAGTCCTGAATATATATGGTTATTTAGTACATGAAACAAGTAAACTTGTAAATATAAAAGTTAATGTTGAGTTTGGAGAGATGGCTCAGCATTAAGAGCATTTGCTACTTTTCCAGAGGACCCAGGTTCAACTCATAGCACCTATGTGGTGGTTCACAACCATCTCTAGCTTTGGGGGAGTATGATGCCTCTTCTGATCTTTTGGGGCTAAGTATGCGTATGGTGTATACATACGAGTTGGCAAAATACTCTCATAAAATAAAATAAAATAAAATAAAATAAAATAAAAATCTAATAAAATAATATTGGGTCACCCAAGTATTAATCTGACAAAAAACATAAAACCAAGCAAGCAAGCAAGCAAGCAATCAATCAATCAAACAAACAAACAAAAAGAAACAGAACAGTTAGGTATTCTTTTGGCTGTCTTGGTGGATTATGTTTCAAATGAGCTGAAAATTTGAGTTGAAGAAGGTAAAAGTCATGAAAATACTAGAAGAAAACAGGAGGACCCAATAGACACACACATCATAAAGGAAACCTTTACAGAACAATATTAATGCTACTCTCTGCAAAACATGACACTATAGTTTCCAAACCATGACTCTAGTTTGGAGGTAGCATACTTACATAGTTTGGTCCCCTTTCCCACTACTGCTATGGGACATTGAGTATTATATGAGCCTCTCCACTTTTCCTATAATGATTTCATTTTTATTGTGATAAAAGTACTCTGACCAAAAGCAACTTAGGGGAGAAAGAAGCTTAATTCCATTTTATAGTCTAACATTGTAGGGAAGTCAAGGTGTGAACTTGAAATAGCTGGTAACATCTCATTTATAGTCAAGAGCAGAAAGAAATAAATGCATATGTGCTTGTTTGCTTGTTCAACTAGGTCTCTCCCATGTAGCTCAAGATCTACTGCCTAGGGAGTGGTGTCACCCATGGTGGGCTGGGCCTTCTCACATCAATTAACTAAGTCAATCCTTGCAGATACATCCACAGGCCAATTCACTGTAAACAATTCTTCATTGAGACTCTACTGGCAGATGACTGTAGGTTGTGTCAAGTTGATAGTCATGGCTAGCATCACACATAGGAAACTGAAGCTATTTATATATTTTGCAGTCAAATAAGATTGAATGAGGCAATATACATAAGTTGCCAGGTTTATTTCTTGTAACAGTAAAGGATCACAAAACCAAAGGATCCAGGCCCTCATTTTGTGAAGGTAAGCATTGCTGTGACTGCAAGAGCAGTGTGAGAAAGATGTACATTCCATCTCCCTGCCTTGTCTTTGTTTCTGTGGCCTTTGGATCGCTCACATGTTCAGAGAGTGCATTCCTCTGTGCAGGCTCAGAGCGCTGTGCTGTTTATCTTTTTAAAAAGAGCATTCTGGTATATTTTCTTGACCAGATATTCTGAGTACGAATGTGTGTATGCACTGGACAACTCACATACCTGAATCAAGTCAACTGAATGGGATTTGAGAAGACAGCCTGCTAGCCTCACTTAGCAGCTACCACTTAGGAGCAGACTGAAATGTGGAGGACATAGTCCCTGATTATTAAAGCTTCTCACAATTTTCCTGTGTGTGTGTGTGTGTGTGTGTGTGTGTGTGTGTGTGCGTGCATGTCCATGTTATTTTGGATGTTGCTGACCAGGATCTGTTCATTTTTTCTGTGGAGATGAGATTTCTCATAGGCCCTAGGGATCACCAATTTTGCTATTTTGGCTGGCCAGAGGGTCCTAGGGACCTGCCAGTTTCTTCCTTCTGAGTGTTGGGATTTGGGGATTATATCCAGCTTATTTACTTTTATTTATTTATTTTACATGGATTCTGGGAGTGAAAGTCAAGTCTTCATGCTTGCTTAGCAAGCATTTTATCAACGGCACCAACTCCCCAGACCTGACATTTTTCTTAAGTTTCAGACTCTCAGGTTTCAAATGTGGGCAACTAATGTCTTTTTAATGAAAAAAACCACAAACAAACCAACAAACAAAAACCATGTAGCCTGTTAATTAACAGTCTTTAGACTATGTATAATAGAAACATGCAAATGTATATGTTTGTAACCTGATTTTTCCCCATTTAATTGGGAGTACCTTTTCTACATTCAATTTTAGATATGTATTTAGTAGTCTGTCATAAGGGTATCATTAGAATTCAACAAATTTGGGCATCTGTAGCCCAGGAAGCCAAGGCCCGCAATGGTTGGTCCACGTTTCTGTCTCTCTTGTGAAGCTTCACGACACAGAACTGGAAAATCAGTATCCCTAGACACGTTCCCTGGAATGCTTTATGAGGTATCAGAAATAGGATAAGGAGTATTCTAATGACAAAGAGACTATGACCTTAATCAATTCATGCATATGTCTTCAGAAAGAACTGCTGAGAGACAGCTATGTTTGTATGCTCTGTAAATTTTCTGACAGAGGACAGCTATACAATATTCCCAGGTTTAATGGACTGAATGAATGTCTTGTGCAGTCTTCTTTGTAAACTGCTGAGTTTTCATGCCTGGATCCCCTGGGCAAGGGTGCTTAATCGTCTTCTTGGAAGCAGTGGTCAGTGTCTATGAGACAAAGTCCAAACAAGAGGCTCATGTTACCAATCCGCTTACCTCACGGAGGCCACCCGGGATCAGCACTAGTAGTTCTACAGAGTCAGAAATCTAGCCCCCAAACAACTTCATCGATCCTGCAGTGCTTTAGTAGCAAAGCCATAAACAAACGCACCCACTGAACAGCACTAAGTTGACGCTGGCTAATGAAGCCACCCCTCTTGCTGGCATTGATTTTATCTTTAGCTAGCTATTTTCCCAGAAGAACCAAAGGAGGCGATTTTATGTCTGTTGATTCCATTCTTGAGATCATTATGTTGATTATGTGTATTCTCTTTCCTCGTGTAGACATTTGAAATTTCCCTAGGAAACATTTTCTTCTGCCTAAGACTGCACAGAGCATAATTTTTAACACTAGTAAATGTTGCTGAGTAGAAAGATGCATGCATTACTACGTAGTTTTGCAAAGTAAGAGGTTTACATCTTTGTAATTATTTTCAATGTGCTTATTGATTTTTATAATACAGGGATATTAACTTGAAAGAGAACAAATTACATACAACAAATTAAGCACTTGCATGGATTAGAAAATCGAGGTAGGAAGCTCAGGGCATGACTAATACAAGCATGTTGTTGCTCGATAGAACAGCATGGTTACATACCACGTCTGGGAGGGTTTCATCTAGCCACTTGTCTGCAAGGATCTTGAACAGAAATGCAGGTGCATAGTGGCATAGATGTATAGGATTAGAGAATTTTAGGACTAAAAAAAAAAAAAAAGAAATTTACATAAGGAAAACGGAGGGCAGAAATAGGAAGAACTGTATTTGAGGTCACAAAAGTCTGGTGGTATGATTGAAGCCACAATAGAAGTTGCTGTAATCAGTCCTGCATTGATGTAATGACTTCCCAAGGGCACAGTGTCTCCTTTAATCCCGTGGTCAGCATTTGTCAGTGCAGACCTTGGGCATATCACTTTTTTCTCATCCCTAAAATACAGTGACACCAGACTGGTGATTGCATGGGTGTGACATTAAATTTTGTCTAAATCACTGCCCACTAAATATCATTTTATTCATTTGACATATATATGTATATATGCATATATGTATATGTATATATATGTGTGTACATATGCATACACACATAGGACACCATATATATAATGTATGTATGTCTTTTGAGTTCATACTAAGTTTCAGAACCTAATTTGAGGAAATATTTGTGAATGCATTTTTTTTCCCTTTTGTGACCGTTGGTTTTAATTGTCAACTTGATGCAGAGTGGAGTCACCAAAGAAGAAAGCCATGATGAGGAATTATTTACACAAAATTGGCCTGTGTGCATGTCTCTAAAGGGAATTGTCTTAGATAAGTTAATTGATATGGGAAGACTCTGCCTAGAGTGGGTGACACCATTCCCTATACAGGGGATCTTGAACTGTATAAAGGTGGAGAACTCCAGATGAACACAAGCAAACAAGTGGCATGTATGCATGCATTTCTCTCTACTCTTGACTGCGCATGTGATAGGACTAGCCATTTGATGTTCCTGCCTTGGCTTCCCCACACTGAGGGACTGTCACTTAGAACTGAAAGATGAAATAAACCCTTTTTCCTACCAGTTGCTTTTTGTCAGGGTATTTTTTATCAGGAAATCTAGAACAACTTACAGTTCAGACACTTGCTGTGAACCTTTAAAATGATGTAAATGGCTCATATATTTAATTTCATTATATGTATTTATTATATGAGTATTCTGTTGTATAATGGCCTTCACATAAGTATACACTGTATATCAAGCATATTCTTTCCTATACCCCTCTATCTTGCTCTCTTTCTCCTCTCCTTCTTGTGTTTGTTCCTTTGTTGCCCTAGAAGGTTTTGCTTCTACACATGTCACTCAAACCCATTTGGTTTCATGTATCTACACAAAATCTAGGGATCACAAGTGAGAGAAAAACTGATACTTGTTTTCTGGAGACTAGCTTAATTCACTTAATCTTATTATAGCCATTTGTACCCATTTTCCTGCAAATGACATAATTTCCTTTTTTTTTTTAAATAGATGGAAAAACTCTGTGTTATATATACACTACATTTTCTTTGTTATTTGGCAGTTTTAAGCATGTTGGCCAAAAAATCATATCTGAACTAAGAAATCACAATTAAGATAATTAAGATAAATTTAGTAATTTCCAAATTCAGAAACCCACAAACTTGTGATATGATCCTAGATCTTACTAATTTTTCTATATAAAATAACTTAATGTTATTATTTATTAATTTTTAGAAAAGGCAACAACAAATGGTTTGCATTCTGCTTCTCTCAGGTCTCAGTTGCCTTCAATTTGTCAGTTCAGCCAGCTTGTCTGAATCTTATATGAAGCTTTGGGTAAGATTTTTTTCAAAAATGGGGGTTAAACATTCATCCAGTACCAAAAGACTCAGTTGAGGTCTGCAGGAACAGAAGATGTGGTGAACATGTCTTGCATTACTGTCTACCAATTTTGGGCCTCCCTCCCAAGATGACTTCAGATCTGTAGATGGCTTTGGAGAACTTGATGGTGCAGCTGAGGAGAGTTGAGAGCACAGCACGAAGGTCCCTGTGTCCACAGATCTCCAGAGAAACCCGGAATGTTAAGGACACGGGATTGTTTTTCCAATGGGAAAGATGTAAACCTCTTCTTCCATCCAGAAAGCTGGGAATTGGAAGTGATTAATAGCCTGCTGATCTGTGTTACCAGTTGGGCCAGGACATATCAAGCTTCTGTAACCAGGATCAGATGGGGCTTGCAATCTAAATGACCTTTACAGCCACAGGTTCCCTGTGCACCCATAACCAGGACCAGAGGTAACTGATAGTTCAAATGATCTTTACACTATCTGGACTAAGACCAGACCAGATCCTTTCTTAGGTCCTTAAGCTGGTACACGTAGTCTATCTTTAGAACCCTATCGTGGAAGAAGTGACAGGTACCCTGAGTTGAGTTTTGACGTAATTATACTTCTTTGTTTTACTGGGGATTGTATAACACCAAGATACCTTTAAAGAAATACTGTGTTTAAATTTGTGGGGAATAAACCACCTGAGATCAGACTCCCTGAAGTCTTGATCCAGGTTGATGAAGTCAATCTAAACTGAGTTTTCATTCTCATCTCTTTATGGTTTGTTTCCCTGTCTGACACCTGCAGAGACCCCTCAGGAAAGGGGAGAGTGTGAAAAACAATGTTGGGTTTATCTGAATAGCCTCTTCTGCAGGACCTGATATGTACTTCTTAATGAGATGCTAGTTTTTTAATGAGATGCTAGTTCAATGGCTTGCTTATCTTGGCTAGTTCTGGGTAGGAGGTCTGCAAGAGACAGAGGTTTAAGGCAGATGATTTCAGTTTCAGATTGAGAACTGGGAGTGGTTGTTTTTTGTTTTAAGAGAGGGTTATCTCTAGATCTCTGTGGTTTGTTTCTTAAACATTTCCTTGTGGTTGGTAGCCATTCTTGGTTCTAAACACTATAGTGTTGGATCAGACTAGAAAGCTGGACCTGTGGTTAAAACTCTGACGGACAATTGTAAGAACCTACATAAATATTAGGTGGACATGGTGTCCCAACCTGTAATGCCAACATTCAGGGCATAAGAGAGGGGAATGTCTATAGCAAGTTAGCGAGGTAGATTAGCCATATTGATACACTCAGGGCTCAGAAAGAGACTCTGCCTCCATGAGTAAGGTAGAAAATGATACAGGAAGACTCTCTAAGTCAACCTCAGCCTCCTCACACGTGCACACAGATGCATATATATCCTTGCACACTTGTGACACACATGTTTAAACACACATACATACATATACACATACACATGAAGAAGGAAGAAGAAGAAATGATGTTGATTCTAGAATGTACTTATTAAAAACATCTTGAGCCCATGTTAACTTTTCTATTGGCTTGGACAGTTTCATTCTTCAATTAATGTTTGGAAATCTTGGTGTTACAACAAAAATTTCCGTATTCACAGAGAATCAGTAATTACATATAGTGGCTGGCTGTCTTCTGACCCGTGCATATGTCTTTTTCTGCTTTATTAGGTTTGAAAATGCTTTCTAAATTTAATTATATTGCTTTGACTCTCAAATGCTTGCTGATAAATGGGATGCTTTGTAAATGTAGTCACAAAACTTACAGATCATTTATTTCCTCTAAGTATATAGCTTTAAAATTGCTTATTTTGAGCCCAGAAAGCTCCTTTCACAAAGAAATGATATAAATAAGGTTAGATTCCCACTCACTCTTCTCATCTTAGTGCTGGAAATGTGGCACATTTATACTGAAAAGTAGAAAAGAAAGCAGTTGGTAAAAGAGCAAACATGTCAGAAATGTGAAGACTGGAGATGAAGCGCATGTTTTTACAATAAAAGGTAGGGGCCGCTGAGATGGATCAATGAGTAGAGGCCCCTGCTGCCAAGCCTGATGACACAAGTTCCATCCCTGGGACCCACACAGTAGAAGAAGAGAACTGACTTCCCCAAGTTGTCCTTTGATCTCTACATACCTTCCTCCTGCCATACACACAATGAATAAATAAGACTAACCTCAAAAATCTAGATACTGATGAAAGCAACTTTAATTAGGAAAGAACATTTAGAACTTTATAAGAATATCTTAAAAAGATTTGGGGTGTCATTAAGATGTTTTGTTGTATGGATTCTTTACAATATTGCTTGTTGCTTTTATATTCTTTGCTGAAGATATACTATTAGTGACACTTTTTTTCACAGCCTAATACCACTAGGACATGCTGTCCTAAGAGATGGGGATGACTGGAGTGAATGAAATTATTGCCCAGCACTGAAGTGCTTTGGAGGCTGTACATCAGGAATTAGAAATGGGCCTGCTATGAAATGAAAGTTCTCCCAAAATCCGACTGTAGAATTCCTACTTCTAGTGTGACAGTATTTGGACAGCATTTGGGAAATAATTAGGTGTCACTGGGGTCATAAGGCCAGAAGCTGTGTAGCCTCATGAACACAGCTGGCTTTAGTGTGAGATCCATTCAGGATCTGTGTTCTTAGCAGAAAAGGAGGAGACATCAGAGATTTTTTTCTGTGTCATATGAGGTCACAGTGGAGAGTTCTCTGCATGCTGGGGACAGGGGCCTCATCAGGACCACAAACTTGCTGGCCCTGTGCATGCTGGGGATAGGAGCTTCATCAGGACCACAACCTTCTGGCCCTGGGCATGCTGGGGATAGGAGCTTCATCAGGACCACAACCTTGCTGGCCTTGACTTGCAGCCCTCAGAACAGTGAGAAACTCCTGCTGTTGAAGCAACCCAGTTTCAGAGCATCGGAGAGGAGCAATCAGACAAATACCTGGGTTGAGTTCCTGTGTTTTCAAAGGTTAAAAGAAAAAAAAAGGATTGTACATGACTTCAGGGTTGAATGTTTATCTGATAGTGAAACAGGAGAGTCTAGAAGAATTCATCCAGGGATGGGGTAGTGGTGAGGGGAGCCAAAGGGTTATTGTGGGGCACACATCACTTGGACAGTGCCATAGAGATCAGATTAAGACTGGCTGTGTAGTCTCATGAACACAGCTGGGTTTGGTACGAGATCCAGGCTTTGACTTTGAGTCCCCTCCCCCTTTAAAGCAAAACCCATGGCTTTACATTTTTTTTCTATTAAGGCTTTGTGAAATATTTTAATGCGACCATAATGGGACTCTGTGTTGTGTAGCATTTGCTGTATTTATAATGGTGTTTACTAGTTTTAGTTCCGTTCCCTCTCTAATCTTCATATTTAGTATTGATATAAAGCTTCATAAAGTCTTGTGTAATCTCCTAACAAACTAGCTTTGTATCTACACTAAAGGAAGAAACTTAAAGGCATGGAGCGTTTGCTGCTGTCCAATGTGAATATGTGAGTCTAAGGCCAGGCATCACTGAATGTGTCCGTATAACAGGATGGCCTCAGTTTTGAAAGGATTCGGGTGTGGATTGCATTTTCACATATTTTCCTCCAAGACCTCCCGCAGATCTTTCTGAAGGTGTCTCTGTGGCAGTAACACATGAATGCTTTTCCCTATTTGTCTTCTGAGGTTCCTGTGAGGATGAAGCAAGATAATGCTGGTGCAAGCGTCTTAGAAGCGGTCAAGCTCTATGCATGTGTTAATTCTTCTCTGTGCTGGTACAGACGCACAGCGGCTGGCCTCAAACAAACGCACAGAGGGCAGCTTCCCGGACCAAAAGCTACAGCTCGGCACTCTTAGCACTAGTTCCCTGCTACACTCCTGGGTTTACTTCTTAGTGAATGCTAAATGCATGTGGCAGGATCCTGACCCCGAATCATTACAATGGATAGACTGCGCGCTCAGAGCTTAAACTATACGTGCGCTCGCTGCAACATGATGGATATAACTGCTTGCTGAGAATTTGATTTATTTTCCAATAGTTTAGCATCCCTCTGCTTTTATCTGATATGACTATTTTACAAGCGTGTGTACCAAGCATGGCTTCAAAATTGCAGGTTATGAAATACAGAAAATGGAACAATTGCTGTGCAGAGCAGAATTCTCCCTGTTCAGTCTGGGTGCTGTATATTTTAAAGGAAGACAGACTGCTGAATGGCGATGGAGTTTGCCTTGGGCTTCATCAGTTTTTATCCTACAGGTTTTGAAAAGAAATGCAAGACTCTCTTCCTCATTTTCGACTCTATATTGTTAGTTGGTTTCTCGCGGGCTGCTTTGTGCTGATGGGTTTCTGCCTTATCGTCTGTTGGCGTAATAAGAACGACATGGTGATGGCAAGAGCACGGGTCCCTCCGGGATGGGGCAGCCGATGGTCGCGATGGTAACACAGCAGGGATGCCTCCCCACTTCCCGCTTCACCACGACCCAAATCTCATTTTTTAAAAAAAACAATACACTCGCTTACCGCACAGTGCCTGCCACAAGCTGGGTGCTGTTTTGGAGGGGCATAGGTTTATGTGAGGAGTGGCCTGGCTCAGCACTGGACATTGCTCCTAGAAGGTCAGCTTGCTTCACTGGAAGCTGTTCTTCATTCGTCACGGACAAGCTACTCCTCCCTGCACGGTAGTAACCGACCCTGGGCTGTGTGCTGTTGCTGTCCAGCAGCAGAGCCGCTTGAGGGCTGATTCAGCTCTAATCGCATCTCTACTCTGTTGAGGTTGTCTTAGCTAAGCAGAACAGAAGGGATTGTCAGGCAGTGTGGGGCCCCAATTATCATCATTCTGAGAAGAATTAAACAGAAGCCAAGTGTGACAGTTTGGGGAGACTTACTCTGATGGAGCAGGGCAGGCATGTTAATATCCAGTGCAAAGAGGCTGTGGTGACTCATGCACACCCATTCCTTGTTATATGTGAGAAGCTGTCATATGGGACCTTCTACCTGGACTAAGTGTTTACCAGTGCATTAAAATACTTGCTAAAGATGCAGACTTAGACCATAACTACTCTGCTTTCATGGATAGATAACTGCCAACATATGTTCCTTCTATGCATTGATGTTTCTGGAACTTTCCAGATTGAGGGGACACATTGTATTAGGCATTTCTTTCTATTACGCACTGTTTACTTTGGATGATTGATCATTTCTACTGACAAGTGTACCTTCCTTGGCTTTCCATACAGGATAAATTCCTGAAATTTATTGAGCACTGTTTTAAGTCCTGTGCTAAGCACTTCACACAATAGTCATGAGACTTTTAGGAAATAGATCAGTAATTATTTTTGTATAAATAAAACTATGATATAGAGAAATAGCCTCCTTCCTTCCTTCCTTCCTTCTTCCTTTCTTCCCTGATGAAGCAAAACAGTACAGAGGTTCCTCCATTTTGTACTCTTGCTGAGGCCATTCCATGTTTAACTAGAATCTCTCCTTGATGGAGGATCCTATGGAAAACTACCCAACTCTGTTCTAGGAAACCAAGGGCAGGATACCCTAGCTAGCTTATTTTCATATCTGTTAAAACTGCTTGCTTCAAACCGCTTGCTTCTGCAGAGCCTCTTTGCAGCTGCTGAGAGAGATGCCAAGATGTGGTTTCTGCCTTTAAAAACCTTGAGCTCTGGACACTCAGTGCTACACCCAGATTCCCTCCCTTCCCTGAACACTTGGGTGTGGTGTCAGTTGGCTGGAATAAAGACTTTCAATTGGTTAACACTGTGACTGAGTGATTATCTCTGGTGAGTTTCCCGTAACAACCTTTCCTTCCTTCCTTCCTTCCTTCCTTCCTTCCTTCCTTCCTTCCTTCCTTCCTTCCTTCCTTCCTTCCTTCCTTCCTTCCTCTCTCCCTCTTCCCTCCCTCCCTCCCTTCTTCTCCTTTCTCTATATAGCCCCATTGCCTCTCTCTCTCTCTTTCTTCTTCTTCTTCTTCTTTTTTCTTTTTGAGTAACAGTGACACCAGGACATAATTCATTTAAATCATTACCTTCCTCATTTTTGATTCATCCTTGGTCAATGAAGATGCCTCTCCTGCGTAGTACCACCCCTGACACGTAACAGCAGGACATGCCCCAATCTGAGACAATCCGTTTCTTTTCCGGGTTTCTACATTTTGAGTAGAGTGACTGGTGGATTCAAGTGCAATCAAAGAAGACTTACCTACACTTTACCCTGTTAGGATATTAATATGCTCGTTACCTCGATCCCTGGAGACACCTTTATTCCCACTCCTTCTACATCCATTTGTAGCTATGATTTTAGTTCTTGGAGCCACAGTGTGTGTGTGTGTGTGTGTGTGTGTGTGTGTATAGTCAAACTAGCCAATCTGATAGTTTGTAACCAAGAATTTTATCATATGTAGTCAATCATACTGACATTCATCTCCTGCTTTCTTTAAACCATTTTCTTGAACTACTCTAAGAGTCCTCTAATTTATTTCCTTCCTTTGTCTGCCTCTGGCATCTAGAACCTTACTCATAATGGCAAAGTCAATTTTCTCTCATGCAGGCTTTTTTCCTCTCAATAATCATTCAAAAGCACAGGATTGACTTTCTTGAAAGCAGGTGCCATGTCTTTGGACTAATCTCAGCGGCGACTGTTGGGACCATTGCCCAAGGAGTGCAGCAGTTATCTTCAAAGAGCTATGGCATCTCAGGCAAACCGCAGGACTTCTTTTCTGACCCCTCCATGTTTACATAGTTAGAAATCTGGCTTATCACAATGACTCCTGATCCCTAATTTTATGCTGTTTGTTGTCCCTATTGGCCCAGATGAACTTATCTATAGTCATCAGTACAGAGGATAGTTACTTTGAAAGGATGTGAGATTTAGAAGATTCTCAAGGATAACTTGGAAGAGAAAAGGAAGCAGCAGCAAAAGCCTTCCTCTGCACCTTTAGGTGAGGAAGGATGAACTGGGATGGGGCAGGGGTGGCGGTGGCTGGAAGGGCTGGGCGTGGAGTCATGCTTTCCTTCACAAGGGTTATCTACTCTTTTCAGGCACAGTGTACAGTAGAATTCTCTTATTTCCCTTCCTGCAGGTCCTCAAGAATATTGCACATGGATGTTCGATACATTCTGAGGTTAGGTGGAAGTTTCTGGTTGGCCTGTTTTCTACTTGTACCCATATCTGCTGACTTATTTTTTGGCAACAGCAACCAACTCGTTTGAGGGACTTTTTCTGTGATTTCATTGATGCAGTTCAGTGCGACCAAGCTCTTAGCTCCTAGCTGGACATGTGTTCTAGCCAACTCGCCACCTTTAACCATGACAATGAAGTTTGATTCTTAAGATTTTCTTGCAACTTCAGGAAAGATAGTCCCTTCTCATTGTTTCGTGAGGGAACAGAAAATGGATGTGGAAGCCCTCATAGCCTTCTTGCTACACAGTAGAGAGATGAGATTAGAACGGAGCACATTTCTAACGGCATTGTTGGAGCACCTGAATCCAGCTGTGCCAGTCTAGAACTACCCCAGGGCTTTCACTGGCATGAACGATGCATTTTACTACTCAGTTTAGGCTTTCTTTCTTTTTTTTTCAGATATAGGGTTTCTCTGTATAGCCTGGCTCTCCTGGAACTAGCTCTGTAGAACAGGTTGGCCCCAAACTCAGAGATCTGCCTGCCTCTGCCTCCTGAGCACAGAGATTAAAGGCATGTGCCACCATGCCAGGATAGCAGTTTCCTTCTTAACTTACCCATTTCCAGAAAATTCTGATAAGCTCTAGGTTTTCTTCAGTTCACAGAAGGGACACCAGTCAGTTTCAGGGACAGAGCCTTCTCTTATCCTCCAAAGTGCCAATGTGTCTTTCACTGTGCAGCTTCTTGGTGGATGCGTGCATATGCCCGTGCATGAAAATGTGTGTGTGTGTATGTGTGTGTGTGTGTCCGTGTCCCCGTGAGCATGCATGCATGTGGTGCGGGGCCAGAGGACAACCTGGGGTGTTGTTCTTGGGGTGCTATTTTCCTTTTTGAGATAAGATCTCCCACAAGCCTGGAGCTTGCCAAGTAGTCTAGGCTGGCTTGGTAGGAGGTCCCAGGACCTCACCTGTCTCTGCTTCCTCAGAACTGGGGTTATAAACACGCACCACCAGGCTGGTTTTGTACGGAGCTTTGGGGATGGAACTCAGAGGTCCTCATAGTTACAAGGCAAGCATTTTGCCCACTGAGCCGTCTTTCCAGCTCTCTATGCAACTTCTTTAAAGAGGCCAGTGGAGAACACAGTGGGAGAAGGGATGCAATGACTGCTTTCAACTTGAACTAGAATAACAAAAGGTCTGTACAGCGAGGTGATCAAGGTGAGGGTTCCTGCAGAAATGTCATCATGCAACAGGAGGAATTCATGAACTGAATTGTTATAGTAGAGAAATAACTAATATGTCTGTAACATCTGAAACAAAAAAAACCCTATAATTTCGTCTCTACTTCCCCTTTTATGTCATAAATTTTAGTCAGGGAGACTTGACCTGTGTAGGATAGTTCTTCTCCCAGAGAAGGGGCATCTGGGTTTATTCTCACCCAGGTGACTAAGAATTCTGTGAGCCAGGTAGAAAGAACATAGATGTTTTCTTCCCGGTTATCAGTGACAAACAGAATCGTATATTTTTCCTCAGTGAGGATTCTTCTAGATCACAACTGAAGCCTGGATAAACTTCTCTGGACCTGCTGTTACAGAATCCATCAGAGTGAGCACTCTGTAGCACGGTGGGATTTGATTTATCAAATCAACTTGCCGCTGGCCTAAAACCTTTCTCTGTTAACTAGCGTCTGCGCCGCAGAACGCTTGTCCGTAGCCCCTCCGTCTCCACTGAACCTACAGCATCAAAACACAGAGCAATGTCTGTCCTGACTGAAGGTTGAGCCACACTGAGAGGGGTCTCGGGACTCACTGGAAATGAAAGCATAAATGTGAAAATGGAAATGTGTAGAAGGGCCAGGATGACGGTACGTAGAGCTGGCTGTGCTGGCTGTGAGCGGAATGAAAGCTATCAAAGATGTTATCAGTGAGAGAAGACGATAACGGAGAAGGTGGGAAAGCTCCAGGAAAATAAGACTTCATTTGTTTTCAGGACTCCTCTTGTGCTGAGGGTTGATTGGCTGCGATTCGTGGAGAGCCTTGGCGATATGTTAAATGGGTTGTGTTTATAGCTCTCGTAGGGGAAATGGGAGCAGGCACACGTCCCTGTCTTCTGGAGTTTTCTTAGAAAGCTGCAATATACATCTGAAGTGGGAAGATGCTTAGATTTGGGACTAAGACAGGATCAAGGTGGGGTGCTTCATGCCCTTTGCTTATTAACCCCATCCACACTCCTGGCTATTAACTTTGCCAGTCTTTTGTTTTAATAGGTAGGCATGTTTGAGTGCCATACTTGAAAATGTCGAGATTAGAGGTCCTTCAACGCTTTTGAGTTCTCATTCCTGTAATTTAGCTAGAGGAATATAGTTCTGAAGCAGAGGCCCGGTACTGTCTATGTAAACCTGCCAGTACCCACTGCCTCCTGGAGGCTGATGATGAATGGCACGCACTGCCTCTTGGAGGCAGACGGTGAATGGGTGACACGGGAGTGGGATGAGTTGAATCTCAACAACTGATTATTAGAAATTTAATTACATAGATATATGGCTTATCTGTAAGATAAGAAAACAATGTCACTGTCATCTTCCATCCAGATGTTCCCACTGGAGTTATATAATGATGTACTCTTGTTTCCTGTGGAGTTGTGTAGTGAAGTATTCTTGTTTCCTGTTGGAATAGTCCTGCCCCTAAGGTCACAGTCCTTATCCATGTCCATATAGCTTTCTGAGCTCTGTGTAAAATGGAAGACTCCCTTTGAGGGTGAGGCTTCCCCCCTCCCACCTGACTTTACTTGAGACTGTCTCTAATCTTGCTTCCTGACCTTATTTGGAAAAGGACCCCAGCATAGTGCCTCCTGCAAACTCTAGATGACCCTAACCCCCCCCTCTGCCCCATATGGTAATTAGGATGCCTATAGTATAACCAATTAGGTGCCTTTATATTCTCTGACTCCGTAACAATAAAATGAGCTGTATACACTGATGCAGTCTCTCAGGAAATCTGTTTTTCCTGCCCTCAGCCTCGACCAAGATTTTCAAACCTACAGCTTGTCCTTGCCTGCTCTCTCCTCCCTAAGGCTGAGCTGATGGCCAGTGGCTTGGCTGTCCCCCAGGGAAGGGGAGTCAGAGAACAAATGAACCACAGTTTCCTTAGCCTCTGATTATCTGAGAGTGACTTTCACTTTAAAGCAGGCAGAATAACTTGGATCTCCAAAGGTTCTCCGGCCTGAGGTCCAGGCTGGTGATCACTCACATATGATTAGTCGTCTCTTGTTTGCAACTCTAGCTTCTGTGAGAAACTTCGTTGCCACCTTGTTTTCTGTAGCTCCTGTTGGAGATCTAGTTCCAGTCTCCATCATTCTCCATGACAGCCAGAAGATTGTATACAACAGATTTCACTGAAGGTTGGAACAACGGAGACATAAAAAAGAAAATGCATTTAAAATGAAATCTGAGTTTTTACTGTATCCAACTCCATTCTCCATTCTGTCCTTAGGGAATTCTCATTTATATCATGTTCCTTGAACTCAGGCAGGCTTTCCTCTTTTGGAGCTCACTCCCACAGTCCCTTCTGCTGTTTCTCAGAACCTCCTGTCTCCAGGTTACTTACCCCTCAATCTCCTTATATGTCACTGGAAAATGAAACTTCTCTTACTTGGTCATATAGCTAATGTAATGCTTCCATTTCACATGAGGCTCTGGAATTCATCATTGTACAGATCCAAGTCTGTTCCAGGATCCATATATCTTAATATGAATCCCAACCTTCCTTTACAGTATGAGAGTGCTGTTGTCATTTATTTTATAAAACAATATTTGTTCTTATTACATCTTCAAACCTGGCCTGCTTGATGTGGTGATACATGCCTGTGATCTCAATCCCCTGGAGGAATAGTAAGAGGGTCATATAAGTTACAAGGCAGCTTAGATTTGTAATGAGTTCAAATGTAGTCTGGGCTGGGTGATATAACATAGTGGTTACATGTCCAAGGTCCCAGCTTCAATTCTCAGCACTGGAAAACACGAGAAGAAAACAGCACTCATTAACCCTATAGCAGCTGCACAACCATTGGAAGCTAATAAAGAAATCTATGCAATAATGCTGAATCATATTGACAACAAGAACACAGAGGACATGGAGGTTGTCTCTAGTCTGGAGGGTGTGTGGTCCCCAACCTTGCATTCTGGAAAAGTTGCTGGATTCCAGGGTTGGCAGAAGAATTCCTTCAACAACCAGTCATGGTCCCAGATACTAAGTAAACTGATTTGAGTTTGTGCTCGTATATGAGTTGCCCAAGGCATGATGATTAAACAGTGATCCTACAAATGGCACAAGAGGATGGAAATAAGGAAACCTGAAAAAAATCTGGGCCAAATATCTAGAACTGGTTTGAACATGCCATAAACATGTTCATGGCCTCCAGGGCAGGCCATCGTCTCTCTCAGGTACTTGGGAGGATGTACCTTCTCAGAAAGGTCCTCTCTGGCTGTCCTTTGGACCATTTCCTCTCAACAATTCACCTTCCATTTCCTTCTTTATTCTTCTCCAAAGCACTTACCACCATCGGGCAGACTGTATGTGTATTATTTATTCTTCTCTGTTTGCTTTTTTTTTTCCCTACTGGGATGTATGTTGCTTAGAATGTGATTCTGTCCTGTGGTTTAGACTTATGTATCAGCGTGGCATAGAGCCAGGATCTTTGTGGGCTTGGTAAATATTTGTTGACTGTTTACTGACTGTCAGAGGAACTGGGTTATGATAACAATGTCTTTGTCCCTTCTGTGTGCTTTGTTCTTGAAGTAGAGTCATGTCTATCATCTCAGTTAACTGCCTACCAACCTGGGCACTAGGTAGAGACAGGATTGGGATAGTGATGTGAGCTTCCTTGGTCATTATTTCTAGGAAATAAACGTGGAGACCTTAATCCCTGCTCTTTTGATTCCAACCCCAACTGCTTACCCCAAGTCACAGCAAAAGAAGTATTGTTTTGTATTAAACAACAAATACTTCTGGGCAGAAAGAGTGATAGAAATGTTCTGGGCTAAGTAGCGCAAGCCTCTCTGTTGGCCCATCATCCTAGTCTGAAATGCTCGGCGGAGAGGGCCTTGTCTGCCAAAGTGAGGACAGGTACCGTATATACCTCAGCAGCCCCACACCAGCTGCAGTCTCAGATGCTGAGGCTCTGTGCCAAATGTAACAAAACCAGCCCAGACTCACGGTGAGCTTTTCATGTGCACGTCTTAATGAGCCCAGTCGCACCAGGGGAGAAACATACTCATCTCTAAGGGCGATGGGCTTGGGACTCATGCTCCTGGCAGGAAAAACTCATATCTGTCAAGATATTGGCAGCCACATTTTTTTCTAGTATTTACCATCAGGTCTTATTTTATTTTATTTAATTTTTTTTTTCTTGAGATAGGGTCTCACTCTGTAACTTAAGTTGTCCCGAAGCTCACTTTATAGGCTAGGCTGGCCCCGCACTTACAGGAATCCTCTTTCCCCAGCCTTCCAAGTGCTGGGGGATAGCATGAGTCACTACACACAGCTCCAGATTTTATTTTTCAATGTTTACAAGCAGCTCTCTTGGTGAAAAGGAGCAGAGCCGGATTTATCCACCTTGCACATGAGGGAACCAAAGCTTGGACAGATGGAGCGATGAACTCAGTATTAGACTGTTCGTCAGAGGCAGGATTGAATTTTTAGTTCAGGAGTTTTGCAGCTAAGCCCGATCACTTGCTTATCTTTATTACTCAGACTGTTTCTGTTTACTTCCCGTGAGTGTGTAAAGTACAGATCACACGGAGATACACTCCCTCCCCATGGTCTGACTCAGGCGTTCTGTGGTGAGGCCCCAGCATCTGCATTTCTAGCAAAATGCCAGGTAAAGCTGGTGCTGCTGGTGTGGTGACTGTGTTGGAGCGAAGCAGAGAGAGGTCAGGGCCAATCGCTAGAATTTCCTGTGCAACCATGCTTCCAGTAGGGGCTGTATTCCATGGCACAGTCCTGACCCCTCTCCCTGCCATTTGCCCCGTGTCATGCTCTCTAGCCACACTGGCCTCCATCCTGTTCTCTGAGAACCCTCTCCATGCTCCCACCTCAGGGCTTTTGCACCTGTCTCTCTTTTTTGCCTACACTGTGTTTATCCCTAGATATCTTCATTGCCCACACTGTTTCTTCCTCTTACACGACCAGACTCTGCCTCTGCAGTGAAGCACCCCCTGAGCTTCCCTCTGCCTGCTGCTATGTTGACAGTCCTTGTCGCCTTAGGAAACCCCAGCTAATAACACACTTAATTTGTTCTTTGAGCATACAAAGGCCAAGGACAGATCTTCTCCCGTGTTAACCATCACATCCAGGAGGCTGTTCACCTGTTCCAACAGGCACTTCAAAAGTCCATTCTGTTGAATGAACCCAGACTCGGGCTTGCTATTTTGTAAACAAAGACTTCTCTGTGTAATGAAGGGATTTCATTTCTCAAGGGAGCATTCTTGTTTTACTGTCTTATTTATTAACTTTTTTGAAGAAATACATTTATACTGGGAATGATGGCATGCACTTTAATCTCAGCACCCTGAAAGCAGAGGCAGGAGGATTACCATGACTTCAAGGACAGCCTGATTTACATAGCAGGTTCTAGGCTATGTAAAGGGCTATATAGTGAGACATTTCAAAAAACTTTGTAAATTTGTTTTTTAACTGCAAACAAAATAATTGTGCAAATTTATGGGAGACTAAGTGGTGTCTTATTACTTGTTCAAATACTTGCCATTTCTTTTTGATGAAAACATCCAAAATGCTTTTTTATAGTTTTTTTGAAATCCAGGGTTACTTCCATATTACCTATAGTCACTGTACTGTGCATTGTCACACTAAGACTTCTTTATGTATCACCGTTTCCTAGCACCCGATGATCAAAAGGGGGATCTTATTCAGAGTCAGTTGTTTATCAGGTGTTGCAGAAGTTTATTTTTAGTTATATATAAAACAATTGTTTTATGCACTGTTGAGCGAGGGGCTGTCTAGGGCATTTTGTATTGTTTGCAGGTGTTGGGTTTCTATGGAGGTTGTTTAATTGTTAATGATCTGCATGTGCTATCAGTAGAATACCTAAGGAGTTCTATATCTAAGGAATAAAAACACCTGAGCAGATGCTCGGGATTCCACTATGGAATCTGGCACTGGAGTCTGGCTGAGGTCTGCCAGAGTTTGGACTTATGAATATACCTCTGTGTCATCCTTGCTGAACACACAGGGATACTACTACAATCAAGAGTCCATTCACCAAAAAACCATGGATAATCCCAGCATATCCACAACCACAGTTGGGTTTCAGAAAATTTTCTCTTCTTCCCAGGGACTTGGATGAAAGAATGCCAAAGAGACCCCCTTTGAATGTCAAGATTTGTGTTAGGGACTTCCCAAATCACTGTGAGAAAATACGGCAGTGACCCATCCAGCAGGGCTTGGTCTTGGAACCTTGACTGTGGGTGATGAGAGATTGAAAGAAGGACAGACAGTAAAGAAATGACAGACAAATGAATACAAAAAAGCTGGGGGGTGGTGGCGGGGGGCAGTGTGCATTCTGACGGAGCCACATCAACTACCCCAGCAATGGGGACTGCAATACACTTAATTATGCATAGCATGTGGGGAGTAGTTAGCTAGTCTCAGGAGGAGGTGTCTGTAGGCGAGCTGTCTCAGGTTATAAACATCCAGGAGGAGGGAGCTGCACAGAAAATGATGGTGGGCCACGCCCACGTTAACAATATACATTCACTCAGGACTTGATCTGCTCAGGACTTAAGTTGCTCCCTACATGGAAGAAACAACTTAGAAGAGGCAAGGTTTATTTTGGCTCACGTTTTCTAAGGGTTTTGGTTTATGGTCACATGGTCCATGTACTTGGGCAGTATATCATGGCAATGGGAACACGTGTGGAAGCCTCTCTACCTCACTGCTCTGCAGATGAGATTGAGGAGGGGAGGCCAAGGATACCATAAGGCTCTGACCTCAGTGACCCACTTTCTCCAGCTAAGATCCACCCACAAAGTTTTTGAACTTTTCCCACAGAGCTACCTGGGGACAGAGACCTCCACATATAAGACTTCTTATGGACACTTCATATTAGAGGCATCAAAAGACATCAATGCAGGCCCCTGTTTATGCACCACAGCCAACATGACCTGTGATACTTTATAGGGGAGCATGCTTGGCCAGGATCCCTGGAGGACAGCAAGGTGATGCCAGCAGCCGGCAGCATTCCTTTCTGTGACCTTCATAACACCTTTTCTTGATATAAAAGAGGAAGAAATCTTTGTTTATTTTAATGAAAAAGTAATATAATTTCAAATAGTTAATTTCTGGAAATTTCAAAATTAACAAAAATCACAAGCAAACAAATCATCTGTAATTCACTATTGCTGTCATTATGCTGTAGTTATTTTAATATGCAGCGAGACAAGTAGAACATTTAAAGTTCATGTATTGTGGTGGTTTGAATGAAAGTGTCACCCAGAAGCCCATAGAGAGTGGCACTATTAGGAGGTATGGTCTTTTGGAGGAAATGTGCCACTGGGGGGTGGGAGTTGAGGTTTCAGATGCTCAGGCCAGGCCCATTGTCACTCTCTCTTCATTCTGCCTGCTGATCTAGATGTAGAACTCTCAGCTCCTCCAGCACCATGTCTCCTGCATGCCACCATGCTCACCACCATGATGATAAGGGATTAAACCTCTGAACTATAAGCCAGCACCAATTAAATATTTTCCTTTATAAGAGTTGCAGTGGTCATGGTGTCTCTTCACAGCAATAGAAACCCTAACTAAGACATGTATCTTAGTCTGTCTTTCTGGATCTGATTTACTGCCCTCTGCCATGAGTGTTAAATATTTACTTCTGGTCACTGGAAACAAGTGGACCGATCTCTAGTGAAATACATTTCAGGAATTAATGTTAGGTGGGAAGAGGAACGTTGCAGAATATGCTTTACAGTGCAATGTTTTGGCTGATGAAGGCACCTACATGGTGCTACCATACAGTTGTCTCCTAAGTAAAATGTCTTCAAGTAGAAGGGAACGCCCCAGGAAAGTGTCAGAAAGTTCACTGCTATTTAAGAACAACTCTCCATCAGGAAAATCTTTACGCCAGAGGAAGAAATAACAGCCTAATGTCCCTTTGTGATAATGTCAATCTCATTTTCTCTTAAAGATCTGAAGATTTGAAAAAAAAAACTTTATAGTGCTAAGAGCTAGAGACATACACACACAGGTGGATTCAATTTTATTCATTGAATAATTGTGTAGCTGAAAGAAGCCCTTGAAATGAATTAGATTCATGATTGATTAATCATTAGTTTCATTCATTTTTGGTTCATGGTACTTAGGCAGAAAGCTCTCCATACTGTGTTTGTTCGCAGAACTCCATTTGACTAAGCTTTGGTGTTGGGGACTATATAAATTGGCAATTATATGCACTTTAAACAGAGGAATATTATGTAGAATTAAATTGTACAGTGGTTCAAGTTGAACCTAGATCATCCTAGCAAGCCTTTTGCTTATTAAAACTGCAATGGCTATAAAATCTTTATATTATCTGAAGAGCTGTACTCTTTTACAAAACAATCACATTCTCAGAGTGTGAAAAGAATGAGATATTAAAATATATTTGAATTCAGAGCGATCTTGGCTGGTATAGATTTTTTCCTTTGCTTCTTTAACACCAAGCAGTTAATTCTGAATAGTGCCTCTGAGGTGTCTATCTATGGCCTCTCCTGTCAGAGGAGGGGATGGGGGACAGGCAGCTCATGGCTCCATGGCTTTGTTGCAAGTATTTTCAGTAAGAAAGGAAGTTCATATTTTTCTTTAAATTCCCTTAGATTTTACATTCTACTCTACTCATTTCCCTTTGGAATATAAATATATAGCTTATGTTATTTTGCTGATTATTTAGTTAAAATTTTCTGGTTTTGAGATTATAATTATACCATTTCCCCCATTCCATTCCTCCCTCCAAGCTCTCCCATATACTCCTCTTTGCTCTCTTTCAAATTCATAGCCTCTTTTCTCACTAATTGTTGTTTACATGAATATATATATGCATATACATACATATTCTTGAATACAATTTGCTCAGTCTGTACAAATATACTTGTATATGTTTCCGTGGCTGACCATTTGATATAAGACAACTGACTGGTGTTCTATTCTCGAGGATAGAACTCTTAGCATTCCTTAGCTGCTTGTAGTTCTTTTGTAGGGTTGAGGTCTTGTCATTTCCTCTGTGTCTATTACTGTTGTCCTTGTTCAGCTCATGTTTAAGCAGTCATGTTGGTGAGACTTTATGAGTGCAGCTTCCGCCATTACTAGTAGACACAACCTCACAGCAAACTACTTGATTCTCTGGTTCTTACAATCTTACCACCCTCTCTTCCCCGAGCCTTAGGTGCTGGAGTTGTTTTGTAGGTGTATCAATTGGAACAGAATCCACCTCTCTGCATTTTGTCTGGTTATGATTTTTTTTCTATAATTGTCTCCATTTGTTGCAAAGAGAAGTTCCTAGAAATTCTTATAATTATAGCCTAGTATATTTGGAAATTCCACATATAATACAATATTGGAAAATCATGGTGATGATACATGAAAGACTCTGAAAATCGTCACTGTGAAAACAAATTCCCAAACAGTCCCCCCTTAATGAGAAGGAAATGTTAATGAAGAATATCTTAAAATACTGTAATCACAAAGTATCTTCCTTCTTTCTTTCTATTGAAGAATGGCTCTCACTGATCCCCAGAAGTGGTGCCCATGGAACACAGTTGGAGAATCCATTGATTTAATTCCATGACTCTGGGATGAGACACTACATGGGAGAGTGTGTTTGGGGGACAAGTTCATAATTCTGATATTCTCTTTGAGGAAGCAGTTTGTAATGTTCCCAGGATTCCCCTGGAAAAGGGATATAGTAACTTTGATATAGATGAGCCATTCACCAAAGACTAATAATTTGAATTGGTAGAGAACGTGACATTGAACACAAACATTTCCATAAGACACTAATTGTGGGTGAAATAGATGCCTTTCCCTGTCCCATGAAGGATAAACAAATTGGTGAAATAATTAAGTTAATGATAAAGCATATGAAAAAGATAATGATCTCAAATCAAATTTTTTAGGTTTTTGGAAAGATGCTTCGGTAGGGTCCTATGAAATCAGAGACAAGGTACATACATTAGACAACAGGATAGCAGTAGCCTGTCTGGGTGCAAGCAAGGAGGGCTGCATGGTCTGGAGAGCATTAGAAGAGTACTTACTACAGCAAGTAATAAGCAGTGTTCTTTGATTTCTACCACATGCTAGCACTTTGAAAGGATTACAATAGAAAAAAATATCCTTTCCTAAGAAAATCTTTTGTTGAGCTAAGTTTTATGTTACAACGGAGTTTTTACATATGCATAAGCTCCACATTAGCATATTTTAATATTTATTAGCAAACAGCCGTTGCATTCCACATGAAAATTAACTCAGGTAATCCTTAGGTATGCCCCTTTCCTCAGCGAGTAAACTCAAAGTCACTTTGTGCTGCCTTAGGAACAGAGCGGGTCTCCTACCTCAGGGTCAAGTATGTGCTAACAGGTTTGGCATGACGAATAATGGAGTGATGGCAGAGACAAAAACTGAACACAAGCTATATAAACTCTGTCATTCGACATGGCATCTCTGTGATGACCATACTCTTGTTTACTTGTGTTTTCAATTGACAATAACAAAACAGAATTAGGAAGGTAAGGATCACATTTTGGTTTGGCAAGTGAGCATCTTGGTCCACACATGAAATATTTACTGAACTCATAATGATATTTTTAGAATAGAAATTTTATTTATTTTCTTGGTATTTAATTTTTTAATAATTAGACATTCAATTGACATTAAGTTGAAATGCTATTCTCTCTGAGATAAACAGTATGTAGATATACTTCTCCCTTTTTATTAAAACAATACTTGAAAATTAATCCCGTAATTAAAGTTAAAATTAAAATCCATTAAAGGAAAATTAGTCCATTGCTGTCGCTCCTTTTCTGTACCATAATGCTTTTTTTATTTCTTTGTTCATTGTGAAATTTTATTACTGGCGTGCAATGAACATCAAGTCAATTAAAGAAAATATTCAGTGTTTCTGTATCTTTTTTGGCCATCGTTGTTATTAATTCTATGAGTATTTCTAAGACTAATTCAGGTGTAAGAAGGAGAAAGAGAAATGGCCAAAGACTAGTTATGTCTTTGGACTTGAATGAGATTCCCATACTGTTAGATTTATCTGCCCAGCCAACTGTCTGTCTGTGACAAGCCTAATAACTTCCAACCAGACATTCCTTTATTGCCCCTGCTCTAACAATGTTATCTGAACCTTCCTTCTAGAAACATGTTGAACAAGAAAGAGATCATGGAGTAGGCTTTCTCTGGAGACTTTTCCCTTGTAAATTTGAAATAAAACTTGGATCGGACTTTACAATAAATTAATCTGAAACATTGCATATGATAGATACATGTTGTTACATAGATAAAGGTGAAAAAAATCAGGGCTGAGAGTGCAGCTCAGTGGTACTGCCCTTGTCTAGTATGAATGAGGTCCTGGGCTTGATTCTCTGTGTGAGTCTCTCTGTCTGTCTCTGCCTCTCTCTCTCTCTCTCTCTCTCTCTCTCTTTCTCTCTCTTCCCTCTGCCCCCCAATACACACAGATAAAGACCAACAGTGGAATGGGAGCAGTAGGCATCCCTGGTAGCAGCTTCATGTGGAAAGGTCCCAGCTACCACGGTAGGAGACATTTAGGCAAAGATGTGATAGATGGGAGGGAATTCATCACAGGTAAATGTCCAAAGGTAGATATCGGTGGTGATTTTGAGATTACCACTGGGAGCCAGGAGTGAGTGGTGCACACCTCGGATCCCAGTGCTAGGGAGGGAGAGGTACGCTGATATCTGTGTGTTCAAGGCCAGTCTGGTCTACACAGTGAGTTCCAGGACAACCAGGGTTACGTAGAGAGATCACTCTGTGTGTGTGTGTGTGTGAGAGAGAGAGAGAGAGAGAGAGAGGGAGGGGGAGAGGGGGAGAGGGGGAGAGAGAGAGAGAGAGAGGGAGAGAGAGAGGGATTATTAGCAAGGTATGGGTGATGTGAGGAGTGAGTCTGGAGGACCCAAGTTCCCAGTTGTGGGATGCTAGGACTACAAAGGTCTGGACTCGTAGGTATCATTTCCTTCACAAGACTTCATTTAAAATGTTTTCTTTCCCC